>QTSX02000089.1:174595-320089 GCA_014839935.2 Entomophthora muscae | reverse complement strand
ACCAGGCACCCATGAGCCAGCCTGTCACCTGTCAGTTACCTGCCAGCCTTTGCCCTCCCATACCAGCAGGCCAGTCCCCATCCACTCTTTTGGGAAATAGCCAAATTAGGAAACCAGGAAAGGCAATTTCCCCAAAGCCAAACTTGAGAGGAACTGCTGCCCAAGTTGGGAGCCTACCAAATGGAGGCTGGACTGACAGGCTCTCCAACAATGAAAATCATGCACCAAATTCAGCAAATAAATTCTGATGCATGAAGAAGGCACAACTTGCACTATGCTAATGCAAACTGAGATCTAGCCAAACCTTCTCAATTGCCAGCCACCCAATCCAATCCAGAAAAGGGAATAACAGGTGCTACTCAGATTATTGGTTCCCTAATGACATGCTTCCAATAATCATGCCTTACAGATCCACTAGTATAAATAAAGACAAACCCTCTAAATAATAGGTTGTGCTTATCATTGAGTGAATATCCTCCTTGGGTATTATCACATTGATCAATCCTCTACCCATACTAAGCAAGTAACCTTACTAGACCCATCACCCTCCCCAAGTCAGAAAAATGAATTATATCATCTTCCAGCTGTCTTGACAGCTTATCTTGGGATAGGGGCAACCAACCAACCTATGCTCGGTTCAGACCTGAGCCACAGGACCCAAAGGGATATCATACCATGAGCCAACACAATTCAACTCAATGTAATTCAAAACTGTGGACACCTCTGGCGTCATTGTTTTATTTAAATATAATGCCAAAGAGCAATTTAATCAATAATAAGGCCAAATTGCATTTTAAATTACAAATCATACATGTTTGCTTGACAATCCCGCATTTTGCCCAAGAGGTTCTAACTCTACAGCGTCTTAAAAAGCTCGTAGAACTAGCTTCAATTGAATGTAACAATTATTAACCTATCATCTATGATTTAATAACAACCCTATAATCACTCAATCTTAGCACCTTTCAAGCTCACGTCACTTCAACAACTTTTGGTACCCACTTCAATTCCGACAACGCTTTTTCTAGAAATTAGAATCGACACTATATGACATCAATTATGATGTTTGTAAGAGAAATTTATGTTGAAAATACCATAAATGATACACAATGTCGGATTCTAATTTCTTTAAAAACGTTGTCAGAATTGAAGTGGGTACCAACGTTTAATCTTGAGCTCATTTTGCTTTTAAATTGATCCCGACTTGCTTTAAAAGCAGTCACTCTTTTAAGAGCCAGATTGCAGTCTGCTGATGAATTAAAAGGAGCAGGAATTTTGCACGTCGTCTTGTTTCTATTAAAGAAGCCTCTTGGTTTTAAATAAGATGGGACTTTATATGGCAGGCTAGTGAAGGAAAAGGGGGTATGAAATCTTAATTTGGCAAAGTAAAGAAATCCAATTATTTATCTTACAATTTTAAAGCATTTTCTATCATCAACAAATCAATACGGGCCTAATTGATGTAGCTAGTAAAATATAAGTTTAAATATCCATTTATTTTCTGATGTTTAGTATTTTTTATTAATCAACCTCGCTTTTTATCGCAGCAACTGTAACTAGAGTATTTTTGAAATTGCAAACCAAAAATCAAACCCTGGCTTCAAAAAACTAAGGGTTTTGGCTTTTTGGGGCCAACTTTCAATGATAATTTCTTCAAGGCCGAGGTTGATAAACTTATCGATAAAGATTGTGTATGTAGATATCTAATTATATTAATTGAATTGTCACAAGCCAAATGCGATAAAGAAAGGCATGTATCAAAGCTGGACATTTTGTTTTTTATTAGATTTAAAGGTACTTAATTAAGATTTTATGTATTTATTTATTTATTTTTATCTATCCATAAATTTGCTTGAGACATATTTCCGATTTGGGAATGAGTTTTTATAATTTAAAATAGTTTTTTAAATCAACCACGTGGAAATAAGAGTCAAACTTGTGATCAAATCGACCCTAGGTTTGACACGTCACTGGTGCCTTTCACGAGAGGCCTAAATGGGCCTTTAATATTAGAAATTGGTTCTCTGATTGGTATGGCTTTTAGATTATTCAGTAAATCAGCCAATGCAGTTTTGGCCGCCGGCAAACACATCCTCAACAGCGGTGAATTTTATCCTTGGCACTACCGCTTGCTGGGAATTGGCAAGCCAGTCTATCCCATCTCGGGCGAAGTGGAGTCCAAATTCAAGGAGGTCAGAGAAGTATTCAAAAAACACTTTGATGAAGGCCGCGAGGTAGGGGCAAGTGTCTGCGTTTATTCAAATGGCACTAAAGTAACTGAGCTCTATGGTGGATATTCAAACTTCAAGAACGCCAAATTATATTCCAAAGAGACCTTGCAGGTTGTCTTCTCGGTGTCCAAAGTAATTGTAAGTTGTATTTTTAAATGGGACTAACAAGCTAGGAAGCAATTGCCCTTGCACAGCTTGTAGAGAAGGGGCTGGTGAAATACGAGGATATCATTGCGTCTATTTGGCCTGAGTTTGGAGCAGGTGGGAAGGAAAATGTAACAGTGGCTGATTTGATGCGCCACGAAGCAGGGGTGGGATACATCAAGGATCCCATGCCCTCGAGGGATGTCGTTATGGACCGTGCGAAGCTTGCTACTATCTTAGCAAACCAAGAGCATCTTCACGAGGGAAAGAGGGTTCGATCCTACCACGCTGTGACCAGAGGGTGGATATTGAATGAGATTGTCCATCGCGTGGATCCCAAGAGACGAACCCTTGGCCAGATTTACGAGGAGGAGCTAAACGCTATTCCCGGAATCGAGTTCCATTTGGGACTAAGTCAAGAAAACGAGACACGTCGTTCAAAGTGGGAGGGGTACCCTGTTCCGGATATTTTGCTTCTGGCTTGCCTTCCCGCCTTAGCAGGGAAAAGAGGGGAGAACAACTTCCCAAGGGCCGTTGTGAGGCTGGGGTCACCATTTCACTACCAGACCAAAATGATGAAGCCAATGGGCATAGACTTTGCAAACAGCATGCCATTCTCTAACTTTGAAGTCCCCAGTGCAAATGGTTTCACCAATTCAAGTTCCCTGGCCAAGATTGGCGCTATTTTAGGGGCAGGAGGTACACTTAAAAAAGACATACTCATGTCACGTGAAGCACTTGATTTGGCGTTAAGTGAAGAAGTCACAGCCTATGATAACTTTCTTTGCAGTGAGACAACAATGACGCGGGGAGGGTTTGGAGTGTTTAAACTGGAAGAAATTGGCTTGGACACCAAGTTCTACGGTTGGCCAGGAATGGGTGGCAGCCTACTTGTCTTCAATATTGACTATAACTTCTCCTTCTCATACATCATGAATGCCCAGCACATTTCCATCCTCATTGGAAGCAGAGCTCGCCGACTTCTAGTTGCTGCTTTTAAATCCCACATCTCCACTAATTAACTATAAGTTGTAATCAGAACCACATAATCCTACACTATATTTGAATAAACCTTAATTCCTTTAATAATAAATAATTTAAAGAAAAGAGTATCTTAATTATTTTTACAATTTTAATTCTAATTTTTTTCTATTTTTGTAAGCGATAAATTCAAAGGATCTAAATCACCACATTGATCTTCCAGCGCTGAAACGAGTTAGTCAACCAAATAACCAGCAAGACTTATTAACCAATGATCTTGATTTATATTAGTTCATTAACAGAGCCTTTACTTTGAATATCAGTTAACCAATTAACAGCCCCTTTGATTATGTTCTATTATTTAAGCCCTATAATAATTAAGTTAAGATTTTCTTCTGGTAAAATAAAAAATAACCACTAAAGGCACCCTAAGGCTTATAAGAACTTTTTTTTAAAAAGCCAAGCATTCTGCATGAAGTATGAAATTACAAATTACTATCTATCTAGATGGCTTACTTACTTTGCCTCTTTGTATCACTGTGGTGCTTCTGCTCCTGGGAGGGCACTAAGATGTGCCCTGAATCAAAGCCAGGGACAAACTGAATTGGAGCTACATTCTTCAAGAAGTTTAGCTATAAGGCAAGTATGTTATATTGATACTGAAGCCCTACAAGCTCTTTAATGGCTTTATAAACTAGAATTCTTGCATCAGTGCTGTACATCATGATATCTGCGCAATTTCCCCCTTTTTAGTTGAACATAAATCCTGAAAGAGTGTAGTTAACTTGCTGCTAAGGAACTCTTGTCCTCTTGCTCTTAGTTTCAGGTCTCTTGGCAATCTAGTCTATGCATCACCATGAGTCTGGCTTCTTGGAAATTTTCTACAACGTTGCCTGTGCTGCTTCTCTTTTCTAACACTTGGGTAATAAATTTGAGGTAAGGATTCCATCTCCAAAGTATTTATTAAGGTTCATTGGCTTTGAAGTTCTTTATTCAACAGAAGGAAGATCCTTAGAAACTTTCTGAATTAAAAGTGTTTGCAACTTCTGGACCATCTACTCCCATGAGAATTTTTTTGAAGCCACTAGCTGCTACTTACTAAGATTCAGGTAAGTTGTTCAGTTTTTTATGCCCAGGACTTATTTGAACTTAAGATCTTCCGCTAGTAACTTGCCCATCTAGCTCTGTCCCTTAAATCACTGTTATATGGCATTTGGCTTAGCTAATTATCTTAATACCGTTTTTTAAATCCAAAACTAGCATGTGCTCACAATTTTCCTATAATAAAATGATCAAAAAACTTACTTTATCTAATTATAGGACATTATCCTGGTGTTCTTTAATATATTTTTTAAGCTTTAAGATTTTTCACTAATGAAAACATATCAAAGCAAGCCTCAAACTTAATCAATCATGTCACCTTTTATCAGCTTCATACCTTTGAAGTGCTTTACCTTTCATAAAGGGGTTTCTAAAATTCAAATATGAAATAATTTTTGGCTGAGCAAAAAAGTGACAATTAGCACCTTGCTCCTATAAATCCCCCCTTTTTCTTCAATGCTTCCAAAAATTCCAACATGAATTTTTTGCATATAGAATTACTAAGAAAGCTGTTTTTTCTGTAATTTCTTCAATGTTTCTCTCTGGTTTTTTCTTGACAGCAGAATTATGCCAAATTATTTCACTGGAGTGCTTGGAATTTGACTTCATTGCAAAATACCTTGGATAAATGTTTCAGTGCTCCCTTCAACATTTCCCCAAACAGATTTATCTATACAAATAACACATCAAATTGATATCTACTGAAGTTTTTCTTAACAATAGTAGTATCCTCCCCTAGGAATTTCATAGGCAAGAAGCCATGCTGTTTTAAATCCCCTTTTATTAATCTAAATGGTTAGTATGGGCTTTTCTGTGAAAATCAACAAAAAAAAATTCCTAGACAGCCCCAGATCACTAAGTTAAGCATCTGCTTCTCTAGAAAGCCACCCAGCAATAGATTTAGGCACCTTATACTTACACATGAGCAGTAATACCTCTTAAAGTTACCCATAAGACATATACATACAACTTTTCATCCCTATTGGAGAAGTTGCCTAGATGTATTACAGCCCCAGTTGGTCTCAGGATTATAATATCCTGTGGTATATTCATTCCAGGGCAGCTCTTTAACCTTTTAAAACACTAATATGATCCCTCCTACTAGCACCACTTGGCTAAAGAGCAAACACCAATTAAATGCTTGGTCAAACACCAGCCACCATAAATGGAGAAGCAACAAAACAACCAAACATTTAACTTTATTAGGCAAAGATCCTTTATTTAGCCAATAACAGTACTTGCCTGCCAAAATGCTATAAATATGGTTCATTTTAACCATCTTTCAAAAGAAAGCACCTAGTGCTGCAGTGGTCAAAATACATATAATCAATTGTGTTTTCTTGAATAGAGCAACCAAAGTGAATAATTTTTGGGAAAAGTGAATTTTCTTAATATGGGGGTTTAATTTATCCTGGGAGGCTCAAGTTTAAAAAGAATCCCTTTCCTAAAAAATATTGTACCACCTGCTTGGAATCCAGCAGATTCTTTATGAGTAAAAACCAAGGGTGCTATGAGGAGCAACTTTTGGGGAAGCTTCAAATGCAGAATTAAGAATAAATGAATACCTTTTATTGGACAATACTTTAGACTTTTTAGCTTGCGCTGTGGCGGGGATTTAAGTTGGATCAAAGATAAGGGTGGTCATGTGCTGGATGAGTTCAAGTTGCTGGATACCTGGACAGTCATATGATATTGGCTTGTTGCCATTTCTGGTATGTCAAATGGTATATTAGAAAGGCACCAAATTAGGCAATGGCTGGATGTTAGGTGTGAAAGCAATAGCCAGAATACTTGTACATCCAGACCCTTGACACCCCCCTTTAAGGGGTTACTTGGGTACATCAGGAGGGGGCTTTGTCTTGACAGCTGCCGCCTGATGTTCCTGGAGTTGTTTACTAGTGGGCACCAACTTGGTTGAGTGTTCTCCTTTTCTAGGGCAGAGGCAAGATCTGTGATACTTTTTGGTGATGGGCTCTTTGGCACCCTGGAACTTAACCAGGTAGGTGTTTGTGTCTGGTCTGTATATGATGATTCTTCCTGGTCCCCTGTGTACATAGTCTAGTTTCTTTTTGTTGCCAGCTAGAACCTAGACGGGGGAGTTGATGGGGAGTGGGTCCTCTGTTGAGGTTACCTTTTGTGTTTTTAGTCTCTTGCTTTCTGCTATCTTGGCTTTGAGACATGTGTTGTAGTTCTGGAGCCTGTTCTACTGTGGGAGGGTTTCGTGGGGGAATCTTCACATATGGTTGGTTATTGCAGGTGACTATCTCTGTTTTGTATCCATATATTAGTTCAAAGGGTGAGTATCCTGTAATTAGTTGGTGTGTACCCAAGATACTAAGAATGCATGTTTCAAATATAGTGGCTATGTGTCTCTGGCTTTGCTATGCATTATTTTCTCAAGGATTCTGATGAGACTGCCATTTAGGTGTTCAACTCTGCTGTTGGCCTATGGCCTGTAGGGCAAGGTTGTGGAATGTTTAATGTTCTTGGATTTTAAGTTGTTGTTTACTATGTGACCTGATAGCTCTGTTGCTCTGTCAGTTATGATGTAGTCTGGGGTGCCGTAGTCAGCTATGATTGCTTTATTAATGAATCGGTTTATGGTTTCTACTTTGTGGTCTTTTTTTGCCCAGCAGATAGGCCAGTGTATAACAAAGTCAAAAGCTACAATTAGGAAGCAGTGTTTTTCTTTAGCTTCTGGGAAGGGTCCCACTACGTCTAGCCCCCAAACCTTAAATGGTTTAGAGTCAGGTACTGGGTTAACTGTAGGTTGTGGGGCTTTGGTGCTTGAGTTTTTTCACACACTGTGCACTTCTTTAGAATTTTCATGATGTCTTGTTTTACATTAGGCCACTATACTATTTCTTTTAGAGTGAGGTATAGGTTATTGACCTTTGTGGGCCCCAGTAGGAGGTGATGTCTGAGGATAGTATTGACCCTTTGTGAAAGTGGAATGTAGGGAACATGTTTGTCTTTAATGATTTGGTATACAGTGTCATTTGATACATGGAATATTTTTCATTCCTCACATATGTATCATGGGTTAGTTGGTGTGTGGAGGGGTCTTTCTCTTTTGTCTTATACTCAGTATTATGTAGGTTAGGCCAGTCAGGCTCAGGTGGCCAGGGTGATCCTCTCTTGGCTGACATAGTCTAGAGAGAGCATCAGCTTAGCAACTCTGCCCTCTTTTTGTATTGGATGTCCAAATTAAGCTGCTCTAGCATGGTCTTCCATTTTGGCTTGTTGCCCTGCAAGTGCACTCTGAGTTTTAAAGCATATTAAGGATTTATGGTCAGTTAGTACTCAGACGTTAAAATGTCCTTCTAGATAGCATCTCCATTTATTGCATACGTGGTATATTACTAGCAATTCCTTGTTGTGTATAAGGTACTGTTTTGGTCCACATGTTTGGTGGTTTTTCAGGCAGGGCTAATGTTGGCCAAGAGAAAGTTTAGTGGCTGCTGCAGGTAGAGGCCCAGTCTGGAATAATGGCTACTAGGGAAGGTAAGGCCTGGCTAATAGGTAACAAAAGACTACTAGAGGCAAATGGTGTCCCCACCTGGTAGGAAATATTGTCTGCTGTGGGCTAGAGGCCCTCACCCAGCAGGGAACTGTGGCTGCTAGAGGTGAGGGATGAGATAGCTCAGCAGGAAACTTTAGCTGCTTGGGGTGGGGAGTGGTCCAGCCTGGTGGGTAGCATGTGCTATTCAGGCTGGATGTTGTTTAGACCCTGGCGGATAAGGCGGGCTTCCAGGGCAGAAAAGTGTGTCAGTATGATAGGTAACTTGGCTGTCAGGACTGAAGAATGTTGGAACCCTGGCGGGTAACACTGGCTTCTAGGGAGGAAAGGAGCTTTGAGAGCTCTATGTACCCTAATACTCTTACAGGAGGTCTGTAAACAAGCACTCTACCTAACAGACTGATAAGGTGTCCTTGTTTTTGTTTCTCTGGATACTTTGAGAAGGTCCTGAAGTTGACAGTGGAGGCTTGGATATGCTTAGGGGTATTACCAGGGCGGTTGCTTGGGGAAGCAGCTGCAGAAATTTGTATGATCAGGACTCTGGGAAGTAAAGCTGATAACTTTGCAACTGAAAGCTTAGGATTAATCAACCTGAGTGAGTAAAGACAACTGCATATATTTTATTGATATATGGTTAGATGGCCTAAGTGGTTGCCACTTGCAAGGGCCCAGTCAAACGCCAGTAATAATGTAGACTCATGCCTGGGTCTACAGGCTCTTGTAACAGGGACTGAGATTTGGAACTGAGGTAGTTAATAGTGTGGAATCAACAGTGAATACTAGTAATGTGTACTGTATGATCACAGTGAAGCTTAGTTGAGGGACTGGGAGATCATGTGTGGAACCCAGATGGTTCATTGTGAGGATTTGAACCAAGATGGTTAATTTTGCAGTTGGAAAATACTGGTTTAGAAGATCATAATGCATGATTAGCTGAAGGACTAAAAGTCATGATGCAGTATTAGCTAGAGGACTGGTTTAAGCTGTTTGATGACTGGAAAGAGTTGTGTGCTAGACTGAAAAGGACTTTTTATGAATGTGGAAGAACCAGAAGATCATGGGGAAGGACTAGCTAAAGGACTAGAAGATAATTGTGCAGGAATAGCTGAGGAACTAGAAAATGGCTCAGAAGAAAAAACTGGAATGAATACAGAAGCTAGAACACTGGTTTTGTTTCTTGGAAGAGAAAATAATAAGAAAGAAGTAGTGAAAGAATTATTTAATGTTGCCAAAAGATATGATATAAAGATGAAATTAATTATCACATGAATAAAAGAAAGAGAAGAAGAAATAATTTACAGAAATCAAGCTGTAATTTATTAAGAGCTGATTGAGTGAGAAGAAGCTGTAAAGAGGCCTGAGACAGAACAAAGAAACTGTGATAACAAAGGTTGAATTTCCCAAAATGATTAAGAAAGGCAAAAGTGCTCAAGTTTTGCTGGAGAAATGTGCCAGGAATTACAGCAAACCCATTTGAAATGCAGAGTAGTTCTTTATCCAGAGCAAGACGGCTCTGGGTTAAAACCATGATCAAGAGCAATTCATTCAGGTAAACTTTTTGGAAAAAACCATTGAATAGAGGCGTTTGATTGGCTTCACAATGAAGCTTATTTGATAAGTGTTTTGAGGGCTTTAACTGAAGAGTTAAAGCCTAAAAAATGAGGAGCAGAAGCAGAAAATTCAGGGCTTTCATTGGCTTAAGTAAGTTATAAAGTTTAATATATTGTAGAGGAAGAGAAACTGGATAGTTTAAGCTTTGAGAAACATTTTTTTCTGAGAGATAATTTGGGCTGAAACAAGGAGCTTTAAAAGGGAAGCTATCTAAGGCTTTTCAGGGACTCAAACAGTGGATTTCAAAGGCCAAAATGACTGACCAAAGTGAATTACAAAGGTCTTAAGCATAAGACAAAGGTGTAGAAGTCCAAGATATAGGTGCTGAAACCCAAGAACAAGGGGCTGGAGAAGAGTGTAGGAGCCCAAGATAAAGGAGCTGGAGTCTGTAATGAGAACAATTAGGCTCAGGATCAGAGGCTGGAACCTGAGACTAAGGAGCAGAAGTCAAGGACTAAGAAGTAGAAGTCTAATATTGAGGAGCAGAGGTCCAAGATATGGTTGAAGAACCCTCAGTATTAGCACATATCAATGGTTACCTTGGCCCCTGGGCTATATACCAGAAATTTTCTAAGGGGATCTTCTTTATGAGAGCAAATAAAAGCACATTTTGACCCCTTTACATACTTTTGAGATGAATTTTCCCTTACTAGAGAATAACAACTCCTTCCAGCAGGTCCCTGGCTATGACCCAGGACACACTTTGGGGACTGATAGACAGGAACCCCACAGGTACCTCTACTCAGTGTTAGTTAGTTTTATACTTTTGTAACATACTGGCAGGAAGTCTTGCTGCCCTGGCTGGCAGATGATTAGTATTGCGCCAATGGCAGTGTCACTGGATCTGACTCAAGTTTGTAGCACCTGTTGTTATTAGGTTATTGCAAGATTGTTGCTTCAATCAGAGCTTGTTTTAATAGTTAGAAATTCTTGTTGCATTATGCGCCCAGATGAGTTTATTTTTGGCATTACTCTTGGTTAGGTCATTTGATTGGTTTAATTAGTTTCCTGCAGTCTTTGATGTATTTCCTTAGGTAAGATACTATTCTGAGAATTCATTAGCTTGTTTAAGGGAGGTGGGGCGTTGCATGTTATTCATGGCTTTTATTTTGTCTGGATCTGCTTTGATGCCACCGTCAGAGACAATGTGGCCCAAGAACAGGAGTTCCCTTTCCATAAATTGGCACTTACTTGGTTCTACATAAAGTTTGTGCTTTGTGAGTCAATTGAGTGTCTTGCAGACATGTGTGAGGTGTTTCTATTTGGTCTTTGAGAATATAATGATATTGTAAAGGTAGCATAATGTATTTAAGAGAACGTTTAGTGCTTGGTTCATAATAGTGACAAACATTGCAGGTGATTGCCTTCCCAAAGTTCCCTACCCTACATTTAAAAGATCTAAATTGAGTATGGAACACAGATTTTGGTATGTCCTTTTCTTTAACTTACACTTGGTTGTAACCTGAGGTGAGGTCAATTTTGGAGAAAAATTTGGCTCTGGAGAGTCTTGCAAACAGGTACTCTAAAAGTGGGAGAGGGTATTTTTTCATTGTGCTTGCATTGATAGCTCTGTAGTCTGTTACTAGACAGAGTGAGCCCTCCATTTTCTTTAAAAAACACTACTTCCCCCACAGGGATTCTGATGGGCAAATGAAGCCTTTAGCTAGGTTGTCCTCAATATGATTTTGAGGTTTTGTGTCTCCATGGAGGAGAGTCTATAGAGGGGTGCAGGTTTGGGCATGGCTTTGCACAGGTCAATGCCATGTTTGGCCTCCTGTTCAGGGGGTAGCTCACTGAGCTCTTACTTAAATATATGGATGTATTCATTTAGGAGTGATGCAAGCTCTGGGGATTGAATTTTGGTTGTTTGTATGGTATTAAATTTGGTGCACCTCATTATGTGGAGGGGTACTGTCTTTGGTTTTTGTTCCAAGTTGTCCTGATTTATGATTTGGACAAATACTGTGTCTCTCAGGATGAGATTGTAAGGTTCTTTGAGGATGTTGAACTTGACTCCATTGCTTTTGATGTACATGGTCTTTGTTTTTTAACATAAGCTGGGGTTCACTTGGGTGAACCAGTCCATGCCTGCTACAATGTTGTAGTTTATTTTGTTCATTAAAAGTCCTTTGATGAATGTTTTATGCCTTTGGGGTCAATTCTGAAGGGAGTTGTTTAGTCTTCAAGTAAAACCTTTGATTTGTCTGCCATTCTGGCGTATTTGAAGTTGGACTTGACAACTGGTATTTTGTGTTTGGTTACAAATGGCTTGCTTACCATGGTGTGTTGTGCACCAGAGTCAAATAAAATTTAATGTGTATAAGATTTATAAGTGCATGGGTAGACAAGAAGTTGTGAGCAATTTTTAACTTTTACACTCATAAAGATAGATGATTGCGGGACATGTGGGATGCAAGCAGCAAAGTTTGTACCTTAGTACAATTTCTTGTTAATTTGGGGGGAGACAGGGGAACTTAATCCTGTTCCTCCTCCTCTTTTACCTGTTCCTCTGTTTTGAGACCTTTAAGGTCAGAGATGTGGGATCATATTCATAGCAGGTTGCTGTTTCAGCATTTTTCACTTTGGCAGTGTCTTCTTTCTTGGGACAGGAGCAATTTGCGCTCTGGCTGCAATTGTCATTGTTGAAATTGGAGTTGCTGTTGCTATGGTTGGTTTTTTGGCGTTTTTTGACATTGGAGCTTTCTCTGCCATTGCCGTTTGAGGAGTGATTGCTGTTGCGTGCAGCATATTCCATATTTGCACATTTTTATGCGTGCTTGGCTTCTGCAATGAGTGCAGGCATGGAGGTATTAGCCTCTGGGTGGATAAGGGCAGCAACAGAGGGTTTCATTCTGTTGATTAATGAGGCTCTGGTATGTAAGTTGTCAGCTTGCGCAGGGTTTCAGATCTTGTGGTGTATTTCCTTAAATTCATTGGCGTAGGCCGTGATAGTGGTTTTCTGAGGAAGATTGCTGAGCTGTATTGCAATGTCTTGGAGGGATTTAGTGATGCAGAAATTGTACGTGATGTCTGCTTTGAACTCTTCCCAGTTGTCAAGCTAGTTGTCAGTTTGTGAGCCAATCCTGGTGGCAAACCAGTTAGCTGCGGCCTCGTACAGGCGTTTGCTGGCTTCCTGGACCCATTTCTCATGGGGGATACGGCTGGTGCAGAGTTTGGCGGCTGTGTGGTATAGCCAGTTGATGATGTTTTCTTTGTTTTTACCAAAGAACTTATTGATACTAATGTATTTGGTGTTGGTCACTTCACCTATCATATGCAGTTATGCATTTGTTTGTGGTTGAAGAGAGCAACTGTATTGAATTATCTTGGCGCATGCTTTGGGCATGACCAGACCTTCAAATACAGTGCATTCACTAGGTATATCTTTGTTGATGTTGTGGGTGCAAAAGTATGTTTTCCAGATCTCTTGGGATGTAGCCTGGTTGTGTATGTGAGCAAAGGTGGGCGGGTTTCGGTCAGTCATTTTCTCTTTCATGGGTGTGGTAAAAAAACCATAGCTGCTAACAGTGATAAGGAGCGCTTTTTGGGGGTAGCTTCAAATATGGAATTAGGAGAGAAGAGAAGTATCTTTTATTGGATAATATTTTAGACTTACTGTAAATTCAGAACCTTAAGGTAAAAATGCAGGATTGTCAAATTATTTTGCAAGAACTCACCAACTTAATGGAGTAATTTTCATCCTAGAACAACTTACTTTTTATATAAAAGGATGAAAAATATTCCAGTAAGTTGGTGAGTTCACACAAAAGAATTTGGCAATCTTGAATTTTTACCTTTAGGTTCTGAATCTACAGTATATAGATTAGCTGTAGCGGAGATTTGTTTGGATCAAACCTAGAGGTTGGTCATATGAGGGATGGGTTTGAGCCACTGGATACTTGTACAGTCATGTGATATTGCTTGGTTGCCATTCACAGTATTTCAAACTGTATATTGGAAGGACATCAAACCAGGAAATGACTGGATGTTAACTGTGTTGACAACGGCCAGAATATCAGTACATCTAGCTCCTTGACAGGTGTATGAAAAAATAATAATTAGTCAGAGTAATTTATTTCAAAAATAAATTAATTTTAACCTTATTTTACTTTATAACATGTATGTTATTTAATTTTGTAAATTAGGGTACAATTAAACTCAGTCAATCTATTTATTCATTAGTAAGATACCTTTTGGATCCCCCACCAGTGGCAACAGTAAGGCTTAATTATAGACAAATCAGAACTGGCCCCAATACTAATAATTTAGGGCAAAGTTTGCACCAGGTGGCAGCTTTTTATAAAGCAGATATCAGATCAGATCCACAAATTTCTAAAATTACCTCACCCTGGTTGATTATTACCTCTTTTATTTTAAAGGAAAATAGTAAAATACCTGTTTGACATAATTTTAAATAAAAATAAAAGGTATGTAAGATTCCTAATACTTTGTTAAAGAAATAGTACAAAATAGCTTGGCTGGCCTGGAATAAAGACTATTAACAGAGACCTAGCCAAATTTTGTCCTGAATATATTGTGGTACAAGCCATATTGTTTCAATTAACATTATCATTGATTTGGAGAAAAACAAAATTTGAATGATATAGTTCTATAAACTATAAGTTTTTTCTCAACCCCAACTTCCCACTTACTAACCATAAATTGATTATATAAATCTTCCTGAATAGACTCTATTTTTGCTAATTTTCATGGAAAGGGCTCCAAACAATATCAAAAAAAAGAAAGAAATATTTATCACATGCTACTGAGGTGGATTAGTGCTACCTCCTGGAGTTAAAACTAACATTATGGAGAATAGATAGCCTGATTAGAAAATCATTGAAAACACATGATGTTATCCTGAAAAAAGGGATCACAAATATTTTTTATGTAGTGCAGGGTGCCACTCCTCAGGATTACCATGGTAGGACTCTTTCTTTGTTTGGAAAATTATAAGGGGAACTGCTGCCCTTTTTTTGTGTTTTACGTCAGAGAGTAACCCTCCAAATTATATGAGAGCATTTCCAATTTGAGACTAATCAATGTACCTGCAGCTAGCCGCAGATGCGTTAGAGAGTGACCCATTGGAGTGGTTTTTAATATTGCAATTAGTGACCGATTGGAGCATCTGTGGCTAGCCACATATGCATCAATGATCAACCCATTGTGTGTGTCCACTATGTAAATTGGTATATCAACCTTCAGCCCCTCTTTTTGCAAAAGTATGAACCCTAAAGATAGTAGTCTGAAACCCTATTCTACACTCAATTCCCCAAAGACAGCCCTACTATTGCTGCAACCACCTGACTCCCAGGTCACATGTCTAAATGTTCACTTCTTGCCCAATCTAACCCATTTCCCTCTGAATATTCTCCAAATTGTTTCAGCTCTCCAAGAATAAGATCAGTTCCTGGCAGTCTAGACCCTAATAAGTGTCAGGATTTTGGGATATTGACTAATTAACGGATTCAACCAATTATTGCGGGCCAGCTGTAAATAACTCTTTGAATAGTTCCAACAAAATAACACAGGCCAGTAGATAATCAATCTTAGAAATGGTTTCAACAAATTAATGTGGGCCGCAGGTTTGTGGAATCAATGATCAAATCATATCCTGGCACCAACAAATCCATGCATTACAATTAATGAATGGAACATGCAATTACAGCTCATTAATTAGTTCCCATCATCAAGCACCTCAATATGCACTTCACAATATTTATTATTCTAAACTTAAATTGTATCCTAGAATAAGAGGGCCATCATAAGAACTGTCATCTGCATTATGTCTAGCAGAGTCCAACATGGACTGGGCCACCGGGCCAAAACACTCTAAGATAAAAGGCTCTGAGCCTATTGTATTAGAGTAGCTCTGATTAGTGTAACAATCATCTCGTGAACTAGTAGCCAACTGTTGGCTAGCTAGCCCTGGATAGTGGCCCAGGCAGGCAGCTGAAAAGAGATTCAGCTGTGTGGCATGTCTAGAACAAACACAGTAAGCTGAGGAAGTTGTCAAGCGAGCTTCCACAAAATCCACCCTGAAAAAGGCCAGGCCTCCTGCCGTGTTGACCTAATGCTACTTCAGTCTCTTCCTAGTGTTGTGAGCTAATTCAGATAAAATGCGGGTAGGCGGGCCACCTTAAAGCCAGTCCATTAGAATAAAAGACTGATGATTCCGTATTGACTTGATGATTGATCCAAGTCCTATTTCCTTAATATGATCCTCTTTTATGCTTTATTAGTGGAGAGCAAAAGATGATACTGTTGTCATACAGTATAATTATCTATAGTAAAATATAGAGACAACTTATGAACCTTTATCCAGAAGTAGGAAGAGCCGTCTCAAACCCTTTGGGCTTTGGGCCCAGTCAGACTTGTTACTTCTGCAGAAAACAGAGTATTCTGGACCGTAGGTTATTCCAAAGTCACAGGTTCTCTGTACTTTCCTAATGTTAGAAGACTTAGGATATCATCTGGTGGATGATAAAATACCACGGTCCGCAGATTTCTGATAATCAGCATGAATCACCCTTTCTTTTCCCTCCTCTCCCTCTAAGTATAAAAAGACCCCCAAGAGACCCCCAATAAACAGAATTATTTACCATACAAACATAACCAACAACTTACAAATCTTAGATTACTTGCAGAGAACATAATTGGAGGTTCTGTTGAGTAAGAAGATATTAGTCTGGTTGTGTTCTCAGTTGCTGCTCAGCTACACCCACCCTACCCTTAGAACCCTTGAGCACCACACTTTAAAAGATCTTCAATGTTGAAAATAGAGATAATAAAATAAATTTATATATAAAAAATTGGATATATCTTCCATTAACACCTCATAACTTCTTTTTCAGTAACAGCTAATTTAAAGAAAACTAATAGAATAAACTCATTTACCATAAAGCGCTCTTAGTATTTAAACTCCCAAAAAATATTCTAGCTTTATATTTTTAAAGCCTTTAAATCTTAATATAAAATTTAAATATTTTATACATCAAAACTAATATTTTAAACCAGAAAATTATTTATTTAAATAAAGAGGATAACATACATTTTATTTTATTTCTATGTGAAGGGTTTTATTATGTATTATTTAGTTACAATGGTTGTCCAATTTAAGAACCACACCTTCCTTTTCAGCACTGGTAGGAATTTTGCAGATACCATCATTTTTCTGGTGCCTGGTTAGCTGAATTGAAGCTATCCCACAATTTTTCTCTGGAACTGCCTGCCTACTGCTATCAGTTCTCATTTAAACAATTTGTTGATAGTTATATCTATCATCATATAGATAAAATATACTGATAAAAACACATTCAGATGCTATCAATGTGTCCCTCACGGGACTTATATTAGCTTTGACTGAGTTTTGATTTTTCATTTTTACCTCTTAATTTTAATCTTTTTTTAGATAAGCAAATCTAATATTCTTTTCCGCTAGTTCAGAAAATTGATCATACTTCAACTTTGTTAAAGGCTAATGGTTCTTCTGTACAATATTATTTTTAGTGATCACAAAAGCTGTTTAAAGATTCTATTAAGAAATTAATAATATAATACTCTGCTTATTATTGTGTTTATTATATTTTCAATGCTCTTTTCTTTTTCCAGCAGAGAATTTTTATAATATGATATTATACCAGGGCCTGATGAAATACTGATTGATTTCCAAAAAAATGCAGGCTTAGAAATAATCCAACTCTATCATTAAAAATCCTCCTGTATCATTTAGACATCTCTAAAGAAATAATCATCCAAATTTCTATCTTGATATGAATTATCTGTAATAAAATAAAAGATTTTAATTAAAAGGATGTAATATAATTAAGAATGGTTTTAAAATTGGTTTTCTGTTATCAAAAAGTGAATATAAAATTTACTAGATCCATAAAATTGTGGCCAATCAAAGCAATCATTTTTTACAATTTGAAAGATCATTATTTATATGTCATAAATTTCTAAATCTATACTAAATCAATTGAGATAATTTGGGATCCTGTTTCATAACTTTCATAACAAAATATGTTACAAAGCCAACAGCTAGAGGCAGGTTTTAATTAAAGTGAGAATTCATGGGTTAAAATTGCAAAAAAATTTAACTTAACCTTTTTAATCATCTGTAAAGCTGCAATGAATTAGTTCAATATAAAGTAAGAGCTAAAATCATAAACAGACTAAGCAATACAAAAATACTTTAAATTTACTATTAATAGTACTGTAAATTCAGAACCTAAACGTAAAAAATGCAGGATTGTCAAATCCTTGGTCCAAATTTCAAATCACTTTTGCAGGATGGCCCTTTTTTAATCAAATTTAATTCTTTGTATTTTTATTTGGATTTTTAAAAATACAGGAACTCATAGGCACTTTGCAAAGCTTAAGTCAACCTGCATATTTCCAATGGAAAAATGAGTTAACTGGAATCAGATTTGAAGCGTTCAAATCCATCAACCATTTTCATTAAGTTTACTATGTTTTTTGAAATTACGGGATAGTCGAATCCAAGAACCAAATTTCAAATCACTTTTGAAGGCCACTAGTAAACTCAAAAGATAATTGCGGGAAACTGGAATCCAAATTGAATGTACAGTAAGAAACTAGGAAAAATCAATCCAAATCAAGAAGCTCCACTCTGGATAAAATCAAATGAAAATTTCAATCTCAACAACCATGTTTTGATATGAAATTAAGTGAAATATAAAATTTTCTAAACTGGAAATGATGCAATATTCTTCAATCTAAATCACTATTATATCCACCACAAAACCATAAATGATTTATGAGCTATCCTCCTGATGACACAGAATTTTTAAAAGTTTTTGGCCCCCAGCGTAGCCAGGGCCAAAAACTTTTAAAAAATTTCAAGGAAGAAAGGAGGAGGTAAAGATAAACCATCAGTTTATTAAACTATGTATTCATGTATTGCTATTAAGGATACTTGATTACAATAGATTTTTTTAAAACAATAATAATAAAATAGAATTATATATTACAATATATTTTTATCACATTTCCTTTTCCTTGGTGTGTTGATAGTTCATTTGCTGTTGATAATGTGTTGCATTTAATTGGATAGTTTCACCTCCAGTTGCCTTGGCAATAGTAAATCAAGTTGCCTCCCCAAGATCAACTGTGGTTGCGGAGGCAACTTGATTTCCTATTGCCAAGGCAACTGGAGATGAACCTATCCAATTAAATGCAACACATTATCAACAGCAAATGAACTATCAATCATCAAGGAAAACAAAGTGATAATATAGATTATAATATATATGTCTATTTTATGATTAGTATTTTTTAAAATCTACTTAATCAAGCATCTAAATTTTAGCCATCCTAAAATGGAATAGGGTGATTTTTGAGAATGCCTATGATTCCTAAAAGAATTAGCACAAATCCACTCTAGATCCTTTGACATCATTTTTGAGATGCCCATAAATTATATTTATTTCAAATTCCTTGTAATTATGATTTGAAACTTGGTTCTTGGATTTGACAATCCCGCAATTTCAGATTTGTTAAGTTTTCCATGATGTCTATGATTTGTTTGAAATACAGGAAATCTCAAATTTTACATTAGAATCCTGCATTTCTGATTCATGTATCCTGCATTTTTTTGCTGAGTTTTGTCTTTTGTTAGTTGAGTTATCTGCTCAAGAGATTCAAAATTTACCAATTCAAATAAATCAAAAAAAAGTCAAATTAAATGTTTGATTTTATTAAATATTTTATTTTTCACTCAGCTGAGTTGCCTGCAAAAGTAATTTGAAATTTGGACCAAGGATTTGACAATCCTTTGTTTTTATGTTTAGGTTCTGAATTTACAGTAGTTCACTAACTTTGGAGAGATACTCAAGTTAGCCTTATATCAAATAAAAAGCTTAAAGCTAATTTAAAATAATGAACTTATATTAATCAACATTACATCAGGGTTAATACCTTTTTAGCTCACTGATTACATTATGGACTGAGTAATTTTTTTTATGATAACTTTATTTTTTATTTTAAAGGTTTAAAGCTACTTATCATCTTTTACTGGGTATTCTTTACTATTTATAATTTTTTAGGCTGGAACAAAAAATATTGATAAAATAGAATAAAAATAAGTAGTTTTTAACTATTACCAAAAACTAAATAAATATATTCAAGGTTTTTTGTTCTTATCAACATGACTCATCCAGAAGCTTAGATGTGATGGCTTATAGCTACTTTTTGATATCTGAATTTCTCTTTTAAAAAAGTGTTATCCAATAGAGACTTTATTAGGCTTTAATGAGTTAATGAAGGGCTTTATTTAATAAATTAAGTTGGACATAATAATGAGTTTGGAAAAGCATTAAATTCTCATCTTTAAACATTAACACATTTTTTAGCCTGGGTTAGATCTCAAAGTTTCTCCTTAGGCTATCATAGTAAGAAAAAGAGAGACACAATATTATATATTTTTATTTGTATTACATCAGTATAGATTCAAAATAGGCTTACTATGGTCTTTTCTCATCATATTGTAAACAACTGAATAATTCAATAGAGCTCAAAGTACCCAAGAAAATGCTTAAAATTATTATGCTTTTATATTTAAAAATAATTTCTGAAAAATAAATAACTCCTCTTTTTATTATGCCCTTACTAAAAAATGGTAGGACACACCATCTCAAAAACGGCATCTCAATGTTATTAAAAATGGCGTTTTTTGTTAGTGATTTTGAACCACAAAAAAATAAAAATTGTTAAAATTCACTTATAAATTTTTAATACAGCATCTCAAAAGTACACCATCTCAATTTTTTCATTTTGAGTAAAATCAATTAAATCTTATTTTGCTAACTTTATTTACATATATAAAAACCACTTAGTGTGGGGCGTGTTTACAACATCTCAAATTTATGCCATCTCAATTTACGCCATTTGTCACAAGCTAAAAAGAGCCTATTTCCAAACTAAATCAAAGCCTTTTGTATAATATCAGAAGATGTTCCTATATTATTAATCTAATAGAATTATAATAATAATAATAACATTAAACAACACATCAAGGTAGTCCTACTAGTGATTATCATTGCCTGGTAAAAAAACACTTTTGCTATATGTTTTTATAAATTATTTATACATAGATACAGTGCTAGGAGTTTTCTTAATAAAGTATACTATTAGAGATTTTAATCTAAACAGTGTTGATTACACATTTTGATTTACATTACTTCAAATTCCACTGGGTTTCATATCACCCAAATGGTTTGATTTGTGTATGGACAAGGGAAATAAGGGGAAATTACATATGATGTCACTCTATGCTATATTGATTCCCTTATTGCAATTATTGCTTTCCACTTTTAAATCACTATTTCACACTAAAACCCATTTAAATAAAAGCTGTAATAAAACAATGAAACTTTGAAAATATGTATTTTTTGGTCTTTGCTAAACAGTTAGTACTTTTTTAATCCCTGTTATATAAGTTAGTTTTAAAGATATTCAAGTTTTACTCTTTGGACTGGTTGAGGCAGCTTCACCATGAATTTCTTAATTTAATATAAAAAATTGTACAATCACTATGTTTTTGAGTTACAGCATCTCAATTATGTTGTTGTGTTTGGCTCCCAAGGACAACATCCATGAGGACACGGCAGGAAATCTTTATAACAAAAGATTTGAGGTTCAAAGCTAGCCTTGGGTTAGCCTTCAGGGTAAAATTAAGGGCATGTACCTTAATTTCCTGGAAAACAAGATGTGAAAGTTCTTTTGGCACAAAGGACAGGAAAAAGTTTGAAGATTAATAAAGCCAACACAGATGTGGATAAACTTGTCTTTATTAGGAGAATTGATTCTACTTAAGTAGTAGACAAGGGAAAGTGATAACTAATTAGAAAGACAGAGTGGCTGAGGGGGTCACGCTGGGATGAGGTCATACCAGGATCATTCACAGACAGGTATGAGAATCCAGAATGGGTGGATATTGAACCATACCCATTTACAGAAAACAAGGAATTCCCAAACTTGAAAGCAAAACCAGTCAAATCTTTGCAGCTATCATTATTCAAAAGCCATATCAAAATAGCATTAATGGCGCAATTTTGACATCTCCCCCCTCAAGATTGGACACAGGGAGTTGATATTTTCAGAGAAATTTGGAGTGAATGCGGGCAAAAGGACGCCCAAAAGACAGAAATTTCACAGTATACTTGACACCCTTTTTAAAGGTGACTTTGCAGGGCCCAACCCAGAGGGAATCCAGCTTATGAGCTCTACCACCTGTACAATTCTGGTAGTAGAGAACCAGATTGCCTATTTGATACTCAGGGAGGGGGGCTCTAGCAGCATTGGACAGGGAGAGCTCCAAAGCCTTAACCTTGTAAGCAGTGGAATAAGCTGTTGCTTGGATGTCAATGATACAATTGGTTAAGTCTTTAACATGGGCCTCAGGATTTGCAGACACATCAACTTTGATCAAGGGGGGTCCCAAGATTGAAGGGGTGGTGGCTTCACATCCATACAGCATGGCAAAGGGGACTGAACAGTTACTCAGTGCCTACTGAGTTGGTAAGCAAAGAGGGCAGCAAGGAGGAACATATCCCAATTGGCAGCATCAGAGAGTGTGAGTTTCCTCATTATGGACACCAGGGAGGAATTGGCTTGTTTGACAGTTCCATTAGTTAAAGGGTTATATGGCGCGGAGAAAGATTGGTGGGTACTCATAGCTTTGACATAGACGTGATGAGGTGAGCATTAAAGTTGGTGCAATTGTCAGAAAGCAGGACTTGAGGGCAGTCATGTCAGTAGAAGATATCTTGAAGCAAGAAATTAGCAGTGTTCTTGGCAGATATCTTTTTTAGCTCTGGCTTTGACCCATTTGCTAAAATGATCTATGGCAACTAAGATAAATCAACACCCAGACCTAGACCAAGGGAAAGGCCCAACAGCATCAATACTCACAGTGTGGAAAGCATGCTTAAGGGGGATGAGCTTGAATTGGTGTTGGGACAGGCAAGGACGTTGGAGTTGACACAAATGACAGGAGGCAAGGACATCAGGGATCAGAAGGCGCATGTTCTCCCAGTAGAAGTTCTTGCATAGCCAGTCATGAGTTTTGGCTATAACCCCATTCCCAGTGTCAATGTGAGCTTGGAGGATAATGGCTATCCTCATGCTAGGGCAAGCATAGGGTAGATAGGCATTGTTGACTTTTTTTGAAGAGCTGCCTATCTCAAATTACAGTGTCCTTGGATAGGTTTGTAGCGCCAGGTGAATGTCTTCTGGCTCAGCAGTCCAAGAGTCAGGGTACCCTATTAATCTGTATAGGCAATCAGCGTCAGCAGGGTGGATAGCTAGAATGGGCATCCTTGACAAGCCATCAGCGTTCTGATGTTTGGCCCCAGGACGGTATATCACAGTGAAATTTTACCCTTGTAGATGCCTAGCCCACCGCGCTAGTCAAACTTCAGGCTCCTTTAGCTGTTGCAGCCATTTGAGGGAGGAGTGATCTGTGACTACTGTGAAGTGGGTCCCATAAATGTAATGCCTAAACTGTTTTACAGCATACAGCACTGCCAGACATTCCTTTTCAGTGATGCTGTAGTTCTTCTTGTGCTTATTAAGGACCTGTGAAGAGTAGGCTATAGGTCAATCCATGCTTTTTTTGTCAAGCTGGGCTAAGATGGCACCCACAGCTACTCTACTAGCGTCAGTATACAAGATAAACTCTTTATCATAATCAGGATAGACCAAGATAGGAGCCTCTTTGAGCTTGGCCTTCAATACTTTGAATGCTTGTTGCTGGCTGTCAGTCCACTCAAAGGGGACGTTGCAAAGCAGTTGGACAAGGGGTTTACTCAGTTCAGCAAAATTGGGTATGAACTGTCAGTAGTAGCCCATCATACTAAGGAATACTTGGACCTCTCAAAGATTTGTGGGAGGTAGCATCTTGTCAATGGCTTCCACCTTATTATTCATGGGGCAGATTCACGTTTGAGTGAACTCATAACCTAAGAACTCAAGGCGTTCTTTAAAGAAGGAGCACTTGGAGGGTTTGAGTTTCAAGCCAACTTTGCAGATCTTGATAAAGACAGCCTTGAGGTGTTCCAAGTGGTTGGTAAAGATAGCACTGAATACAGTGATATCATCAAGGTACATGAGGACACAAGAGAGCTTTAGGTCTTGTAGTATGGAGTCTATAGTCTGTTGAAATGTAGCAGAGACATTGCAGAGTCCTTGGGGCATACAAGTAGATTCAAAAAGGCCTTCTGAGGCAATAAGCACAGCCTTTTCTCTATCTTCAGGAGATAAGTCAACTAGCCATTATCCAGAGGCTAGATCCATGGCTGAGAAAAACTTGGAACCACCCAGCTGTCTGAGAGCATTGTAAATTCTGGGCAAGGGGTATGAGTCTTTCTTAGTGAGAGAGTTCAGGTGGTAATAGTCCATTACAATGCAGTGTCCTCCATCCTTCTTCTTGAGGCACAGTAACAGGGAGGCCTAAGGGCTCTGAGAGGGAGCTAGTAATCCCAGCGTCTAGTAGTTGTTTAAGCTCTTTAGACACCTGAGCATCCTCTACCCTACTACGGCAGTATGGTTTGGCACAAAAATGGGGTACATCCCCAGTATCAATCTGATGGATGACCCCTTTAGCCAGGCCATAGTCCGTAGGTCCAGAGGCAAAGATGTTGCTAAACTGATTAAGCAGGTCCAACACATCTTTTTGTTGGATGGGAGACAATTGGGGGAAGTTGGCAGCAGTGAATAAGGAGAGAACTTGAGGATTGTCTTCAGGTAGATTAAAATCACAAAAAGTTCCAAAGGGGTAGAGGGAGGTCACTTATTCTTCTCCCAGTATATGACCATGCCCTACAACCTGGCCTTGGGTCACCTGCATGGGCAGGGCCATCAGGTTGGCAAGCAGTAATTGTACAGGCTCTTTGTGGGTTCAATATAGAATCCCAGTACACAGGTGGGGTTCTTTACAGCCTAGGGATTCAGGAGAGTAGAGTTCCAAGAACAACTTTTCAGGTAGTTTGTAAGAAATCTGATAATCAATCACCACTTGGGAGCCCAGAGTAATGTGATAGCCGCTAGGGCAACAAGAGGTACCCCTTCTTCTGCAGGGCAGGAAGTAGAAGGGGTGCACATTTTGGAGGAGTGAGTCCTATACTTGAGAGAGAAGATACATGCGGGGTACTCAAGCATGCAAGTTTTAAGACGTTTTCCTGGGAGGCGCAGAGGTTCCTCAAAAATTAAAGGGACCTCATATCCCAAGAGCAAAAGATATCCATCTTGTATTTCACAAACCCGTTATACTCTTGAAAAAATTATGTACCAACCAAGAGGTCATAGCTTTTGTTTTCAAGGACTACAGAGGGGGAAGCAATGAGGAGTTTCCCAAACCTCATGAGTAGAGCGGAGTAGGCACCAATGGCCCAAGTTTGTGCCATGCCAGCTGTGCCATACAACTGAGTATAGTTGAGGTCAGAGGCCAGCTTAAGTTTCTTCATTAATTTTGAAGATACTAGATTGACTGGAGAACCCGTGTCCAAGATGGCTTTGATTTTAACCTTTTGGATTGATACTTCCATGTGGGTTGTATCTTTCCCAAAGGGGGGCAAGACTGCCAGCACATTTGTACAGCCTCTAGCTCCTTCTCCCATTTAGCTAAAATGCACCTTAAGGCATGAATCTCTTTATACACAGTCTGCAGTGGGAGAGATACAGTTAAGTTTTTGAAGAGAGCTTTGGCTAGCTCAGCTTCTTCTTCAGAAGAATCAACCAAGATGGGAGGTCAATGAGCTTGAGCTAGGTAAGGGTGAGCCACCAGGGTTTTGGATTCACTTGAAGGTGCCCAAGAAGTGGTGGTGATCTTCTCAGAGAAAAGCTTGTACAGGACAGAGACAGTTTCTGGAACAGCCAGAACAGAATAGCCATAACTATCAGAATCTTCACTATCAGAATCTTTGGGGTCCGAATTGCTGGAGAGATCATGGAATAGGTGAAGAATAGTTGGACCATTGGAAGGAGGAGCTTCCTCATCAGAGGGAGACGGGGAAGATTGGTCAGCATAGAGTGTCTTTGTCTCTAAGATGACCTCTCTTTTCCCACCTGTTCCTTGGGTTTACAATCTTCTACTTGGGGATTAATGCAAGTATGTGAGCGGTGCCTTATTTGGCCACAGTTATGACAACCTTGCCTCTTAGTCTGTTCACCTGCACCCAGCATCATAATGCACAGCGTACAAGAGGTAGTCCAAACATTACTGGCTTTATTCTCACATATCACTGTACCCCCATGGGTCAAATGCATGTCTTGCAAGAGCGTCTTAATGCTCTTCAAGGAAGTGAGTGAAGCCTTGTGTACCTTAAATTATAGGCATAGAAGCTGGTTCACTTTCAAAGAATTTGAACAAGCCGTGTAAGCTTCCTGGGGGTTAACTGTTGACTGATGATTAACTCTTGGCCTTCAATGTAGAAGCAATCTTCAAACTCAGCCAGGGTTTCTTTATACTTAAAGGCAATGTTCATAAATGCATCCTTCTTGACCTCCAAGCTGAGATCTCCTCCAAACTCCTCAATAAGAAGGCGCTTCATGTCTCCTAAGTGACAATAGAGGGGAGCTTGGGGACCACTACTTCTTGACAGGTGGGATGGAGACAGGTGAGAATGTGTTCCTTCTTGAGCTATTCAGTAGCTCTACACATTGCAGTTTTATAAATGGTTAGAAAGGTGGCAATGGTAGAGGTTTTTTGATCAAAAATCTTCTTAAAGGTTGGTTTGTAGTTTGGGTTGATAGACAAGGACAAGGACTGACTGTTTTCAACAGGGTTGAGGACGTTAACATGAGGGTTGCCTTCAAACTTGGATTCAGCAGCAGGTTGTCTAGCCCAGAGGAGCCGAAGGCTTTCCTCTGGGGTATCCAAGGTAGAGCTGTTCTGTCCACTAATATCCCTAGCAGTGGCGGCAGCAGCACCAATTTGTCAATCTTAATTTGTTGCACTGCCAAGGTGCCAGCAATCTCATTGAGGCGGGTGGTCAGGGAAGTGGTCTGAGCAACCAAGGAAATGACCTGTCTGTTCATAGACTTGGTAAAGCGGGAGAGGTTTTGTACCTCTCTTTCCAATGCATCTTCCCAATCAGCTATATCATTTATTACTTCTGCAAGCTGATCTAGTGCACGTGCACAGTTGACCTGGGGTTGGCCTTCAAAACAAGGGCAGCAACCATGATTGTTCTGAGTGGGAGTATTAACAACATTGGTTTCCTCTTCATCTTCAGACTCAGAAGAAAAGTCCTCAGAATTAGAGAGGTGTTGCCTTAAATACTCAATTTTGCCTCACAAAGTAGATACTTGATCAGTGAACAAAGCAATGTGAGGTACAGGCATAGGTTCAACTGGAGAGGGGTTTTGAACAGAAGATTGGCGCCAAGTGGTAGCCTTGAACTCGGCTATTGCTTCCCATACCTTGGCTTCAAAGTCAGATGGGGCCTCAACAGGAGAAGCGGGAGGAGTCAACTCAATAGATTGTACTCTATCATCCACATAATTTTGTACTTGATATAGAGTGTTGCCTAGTGCAGCCTTATCAAGACCATATTGATGCTGCAGATGGCGGCCCCAAGTATCAACATGAGCTCCTTACAATTCAAGTTGTGAATTAATATGTTCTCAGAATTGGGTAAGTTCACTAACCAGAGTCTCAAAATCCTGGTGATGCTTTAGCAGAGATGGCCTCAATTTGTCCACATCACACTGCTTGATGCTCATCCAATTTGCATAGTTGATCTTTGATGTATCCAGGGAGCAAGGAACAAAGAGAATTCAGTGAGGAGGTTAAGTACTTCTGAGAGGCCAGCAAGTTGCGCTGGTTATCAAAAATACACAAAAAGAGACTGTGGGACCATTCTTGATATGCCATATTCTAAGCATGGTTGTTTGAGACAGCGGTGGCTACAGCATTTATAAGTTGATTCTGGGATCCTAATGCAAGTTGATGGTGAACCAGGGCGGGTTGGATGAACAGGTTGACCAACACGCCAATTTTATCCATGGACTCCATTAGCGCGGGGGGGGGAGGCCAAAGTCCAAGAGGAAGGAGTACAGGTCTTCAGAAGCATACCCGGGATGGAGACCAGGGATAGTGTGCATTGCCACAGTGCCAGAGTAGAGTAGGGAGTGGGCGGCAGCACGAGCTTGCTTGTAATTGAAAGAGAAAGCTAGAAGGTGGCCCACACAGGCCCAGGGGACAGAACCAATACCATGGGAGTTGAGGGGGCATCAGTGATGTCTTCTAGAGGGGGACTAGAAACTTTAGGTTGTTTGGGTACTTCAGAAACAAAGGGAGAAGGACCAGAGAATGTACGTTGGAACAGGGTAACTGAGGGGCTTGCAGCCCCTGTAGTGAGCACCATTTTGTTGTGTTTGGCTCCTGGGGACAAAATCCAGGAGGAGACGGCAGGAAATCTTTATAAAAAAGGTTGAGGTTTGAAGCTAGCCTTGGGTTAGCCTTCAGGGCAAAATTGTGGGCAAGTACCTTAATTTCCTTGAAAACAATATGTGAAAGTCCTTTTTGTAGAAAGGACAGGAAAAAACTTGAAGATTATTAAAGTCAACGCAAATGTGGATAAACTTGTCTTTATTAGGAGATTTGATTCTACTTAAATAGTAGACAAGGGAAGGTGATCACTCATTAGAAAGACAGAGTGGCTGAGGGGGTCACATTGGGATGAGGTCATACCAGGATCATTCACAGACAGGTATGAGAATCCAGAATGGGTGGATATTGAACCAGACCCATTTGCAGAAAACAAGGAATTCTCAAACTCAAAAACAAAACCAGTTAAATCTTTGAAGCTATCATTATTTGAAGGCCATATTGAAATAGCCTTAATGGCGCAATTTCCAACATATGTCATCTCAAATAGGCTATTTTAGTTACAAGTATTTAGTCAAAAACTCAAAACTTTGCATAAAGGTGCTACTAAAAAAGAATTTATTTTACAAAATTTCAAACTTGGAATTTTGATGGTATATATTAAAAGATTTTTCTACAACTCTATGTAAAAATATTCACTACTTTTATATAAGACACATTCTCCTTTTCCTTTTAAAAAATCCCCAAATTGCTCATATTTTGATACTAATTTACCATTATATGCCACCCAAGTCCATCACCAAAAGCTAAACTAAGAGATCTAAGACCTCCAAGGTTAAATACAGTCCTCCCAAGGCCAAAAAGACCAATACTAACACCATGAAGCAGCCTGCTAAGGCTAAAGCTCTTCCTAAGACCCCCACATCATCCCCAGAGCCTGAGGAAACCAGCCCCATCCCTTCTCACTCTCCCTTTGTATACTACTCCTATGATTACCAAAAGATGCTGTTTGAGTTCAATTGCCACTCTGAACCTACATCAGAGCCTAAGGAGGAGTAGGAACCTGATCCAGTGCTCCTGCAGGTGAGAAAATTGAGCTTAGAGATGTTGACATTGTCCAAAATAACTGCAACAGGCATGGCGCCTTTGCTGTGCCTACCACAATCCCTACAAGCTACCCAATCATGTCCAAAAAGGGAGGTACCAGCTTTGTTTACAAGGGCTACAGCTTCAACTGTAATGACAAGAATACCCATCTGGTAACAAATCTTTAAATGTGATCCCCTTGGCTGGCCTAAAAAGCTCATCACTTATGAATTCACTAGATTTAATCATTGACTGTAGGACATGACTTCAGTGAGCCATTTGATCCTCTATATCAACTCATCCACTGGTTTCTTTGCCAGTTCATCCCAACCACCAGGGAAAAAACCTCTACTGAGTTTGAAAGTGATGTCCTTATAAGTCTGTACATTTTTCAACTTGCTTCTGTTAGTGATTTAACAAATTTCATCAGATCTTAACTGATCAGAGGTATTCTCTGAGCACTCAAAGTTTTGATGATACCTCCATCAATCAATTGATCTTGACTGAGGAACAAAAACTATCTTTTCATAAGGAGAAATTCCTTTCACATGATGACAGTCCAAACACATTGGAGTATATTATCTGCTTGAAACCTCTCAGGATTTGTGTAACCTCCTCAATTGCAAGACCTGGCTTGCAGACAGTACCTTTTCTATCTGCCCAAAGCTTTTCAGCCAGTTTTGGAACATTCACAGGCAGGTGGGTAATCTAGTTATTCCCCTATTTTTCTTTCTTCCCAACAAGAAGCAGGACACATATGTCTTTGCTCCCACTACTTTAAATTCAGAACCTGGACATAAAAATGCAGCATTGTCAAATCCTTGGTCCAAATTTTGAATCACTTTTGGGGCAACTCAGCTGAGTGAAAATTAAAATATTTAATAAAATCAACCATTAAATTTGAATTTTTTGATTTATTTAAATTGGCAAATTTTGAATCCCTTGAGCAGATAACTCAACAAACAAAAGACAAAACTCAGAAAACAAATGCGGGATACATGAATCAGAAATGCAGGATTCTGCTGTATGATTTGAGATTTCCTGTATTTTAAATGAATCATAGACATCATGTAAAACTTAAGAAATCTGAATTTGCAGGATTGTCAAATACAAGAACCAAGTTTCAAATCAAAAATGAGGTGAATTTGAAATAAATATAATTTATGGGCATCTCAAAAATGATGTCAAAGGATCTAGAGTGGATTTGTGCTAATTCTTTTAGGAATCATAGGCATTCTCAAAAATCACCCTATTCCATTTTAGGGCAGCTAAAATTTAGATGCTTGATTAAGTATATTTTAAAAAATACTAATCATAAAATAGACATATATATTATAATCTATATTATCACTTTGTTTTTCCTTGATGTGTTGATAGTTCCTTTGCTGTTATGATGTCTTGCGTTTAATTGGATAGTTTTACCTCCATTTACCTTGGCAATAGGAAATCAAGTTGCCTCTGCAACCACAGTTGGTCTTGGGGAGGCAACTTGATTTCCTATTGCCAAGGCAACTGGAGGTGAAACTATCCAATTAAACGCAAGCACATTATCAACAGCAAATAAACTATCAACACATCAAGGGAAAGCAAAGTGATAAGATAGATTGCAATATATAAGTCTATTTTATTATTAGCATTTTTTAAATTCTACTGTAATCAAGTATCCTTAATAGCAGTACATGAATACATAGTTTAATAAACTGATGGTTTATCTTTTCTTCTCCTTTCTTCCTTGAATTTTTTCCTTAGTTTTGTTGGCCCCTTGGCTACACCAGGGGCCAAAAAACGTTTAAAAGATTTCAAGGAAGAAAGGAGGGAGGCTCATATATAATTATATGGTTTTATTTTTGCTATATTAGTGATTTAGAATGCAGGATATTGCATCATTTTCTGTTTAGAACATTTTACATTTCACTTAATTTCATATCTAAACATGGTTGTTGAGGTTGAATTTTTCATTTGATTTTATCCAGAGTGAAGCTTCTTAATTTGGGTTGATTTTTCCTAGTTTCTTACTGTACATTCAATTTGGATTCCAGTTTCCCACAATTATCTTTTCAGTTTACTAGTGGCATTCAAAAGTGATTTGAAATTTAGTTCTTGGATTTGACAATCCTGCAATTTCAAAAAAATAGTAAACTTAATAAAAATGATTGATGGATTTTAACACTTCAAATCTGATTCCAGTTAATTCATTTTGTCCAATGGAAATATGAAGTTCAACTTGAACATTAAAAAGTGTCTATGAGTTCTTGTATTTTTAAAAATTCAAATAAAAATATAAAGAATTAAATTTGATTAAAAAAGGGCCATCCTGCAAAAGTGATTCAAAATTTGGACAAAGGATTTGATAATCCCGCATTTTTACGTTCAGGTTCTGAATTTACAGTACCCCAAAGACAAAACTGGATGAAATCCTCCCCACATTGAAAGAGGAGCCCAAGGAGACTAGAGAGCAAAAGAAGAATACCCCTCCCAGGGTGAAGACTCCTCCACCCACAAGAAGCAGCCAGAAAGCCTACCCTATCATAAATATTTGGTAGTTAATTTTAAGAAGGCTCATGACAATGCATTTATCAAAGTCTTCAAGAGCTCCCCCAGGGATTCTATTTCCACTTCCACCAGGCACTCTGCTCCACCTTCAGTGTGCTCAGATCTGAATGAGTGTATCAATACAGAAGGGACCAAAGAGACCAAGGACGTCTTCAACTTCTTTTCTGCACTTGCTCTAGTTAGAAAAGAGGAGACAAATTCTTTCTATGATGCCCTCCTCTTCCACACCTATATGACTGCCAACCAGGCAGCCTTCATGCCCTTTATTGATCTTTTTGAAACTCAATAGGTTGTATCTTTCAAGAAGCACACCACATCAAAAAAATCAGTGACTTAATCCAGTGGAACTTCTTCAAGCAGGTAAAAGACAGCCTCATCAAGACCACCTCTTCCCTTGAAGGGTGGCATAGCCAGTTTTTTACAAGGGTTAGGGTTCATAAGCCCAAATTCAATAATATCATAATGAAATCAATACCCAGCAGGCTATCTCTGTGTTCCACTTTAAGAATGGAATAAAGAATAAGGACAACCCCCAAGCAGACCAAGTTAGTAAAATATACTGAAAAAAAGGTGGTTCTTACATGCTATCCCAAGGATAGAAAGCTTGGGCATCTTCAGGTCATCTATGTTGCTCTTTCTACTAATGTCTGAGCCCTTTCCCAGTTAACTCTTCTTTTTTTCTCTCTTATTTTCTTTAATTTTATCATTTTTTAACTTTTTTTAGTATTTGGTACAAATTTATGCTTATTTTAAAGTATGGATCATGGTTATAATAGATCAAAACTGTTGTTTTTGGGTATGTTTTGTTTAGGGCTTTACGCAACCTTGTTGCGTCTAATTGGCCCCATTTTTATTTCTGATTTGAAATCCTCATGCTTTATTAAGCCCAGGCTAGCTTTTTAATTTTTTTGTCGTTTTTTATGCTTTCTTGTTGTTTGAAAACCCCTAAATTTTTAAAGAGTGCTTCTCATAGCTGTGATGCCGTATTTTGAAATGGTGTATCTACTATAATTTTGAAGTATCAGAAATTTGAGGTGCTGTGGTGCTCATGGCTCTGAAAGGGAGGTCAAATTAGCTGAGCAGCAACTGGGTGAACACAACAAGACTAATATCTCCTTACTCAACAAAACCACTATATTTGGGCTCTGCAAGTAAACTAACAATGTTAAGTTGATTGTTATGTCTATTTGATAAAATTATGTCTTTATTGGGGTCTTCTGAGGGTCTTTTATAGTTGGAGGGGAAGGAGGGAAAATAAAGGGTGAGTCATCCTGACTGAGGTCCAGACTGACAGGCACTAAGCTATTCTAGAAGGGCTGAAACATTTTGGGGAATATTAAGAAAGAAAATGGGCTTAGATTGGGTGGAATGTGAACATCTGAACATGTGATCTTGGGGTCATGTGGTTGCAGCAAAATTAGGGCTGTCTCCAGGAAATTTGGTGTAGAACAGGCTTTCAGTTTGTTCTCTCTAGGAAGCTAATGATTGGCAAAAAGGGACAGATGTTCATTATACCAGATTAACTAATAGAAAGATTGATGGGTCAACCATCAATGCATCTGCACCTAGCTGTAGATGCATCAATTGGTCATTAATTGCCATAGTAAAATTTGTTTCAATGGGTCACTACTGACACATCTGCAGCTAGCTGCAGGTGCATTGATTAGTGTCTAATTGGAAACGCTCCTATAGGGTTTGGAGGGCAACTACTGATGTTAAACACAAAAAAGGGCATAAGTTCTCCTATATTTTTCAAATAAGTAATCAGTTTCAATATAGTAATATTGACAAGTGGTACCCTGCACCACAGGTGGCGTAGCCTACTGTCAAACCTTGCTTTTTAACTCATTGGTTTTGAACTATGACTATATTTGTCAGGGATCCAGTCTTGAGCGGCCGGCCTGTTGTTTTCCGGGATAACTCAGGCCAGGTTTTTTGTGGGCAATGACCACCACAAGTGGGGAGCTAACTTTAAAAGGTAGGAGGCAGACTTCCCCACCCAGGACCACAGGCCAGCAGCCAGGATTATAGTGTCAATCACCCCTGTGAGGGTGATGTACACAATCCCAAACAGATTGCCATAATGGTCGGTTGGAAGGTTGGGCAAGGAAGCGGGCATAGATTTTGGGGTCACGGGTGGTTCCATGGGCAGGTTGTAAGCAGGGAGATAGTTGAATTTCCCTCTGAACAACTTGGGTGTTGAAAATATCAACAGGCCTTGTCAGTTGTATCTAATTGCGGGTTGTATGTGGGCCAAGGGATCAAGTTCAAGTATTTTTTCCGGGGTGTATTCCTTGTATTCAGACTTCAGAGGGTAGTCAGTAAAATGGACAGGTCCAAAGGGTACACCAGGAGGACAGAAAACAGCAGGTTGTGGGGCAGGCAGGCCAGGAGATCTCAAACTGAATTAGTAGACAGTAAATACAAAATAAGGCAATAGCTGTTTGAGCCAACATAACATAACCTTTATTCAAAAATGGCAATAAGTTTAGAGCACAGGGTTTTTTTGGTCTATATAGTACCCATCCTCCAAACTTAACATTTTCCATGGGGGGTTCATTAGGGCATTGGGAAGGGCAGGGCCGGGGGAACTGGGTGCTTGGGTCCAAAGGCAGCAGAATGGCACTTGGCCCGGGAGTTCTTTCATTGGTCAAGAATCTTGATTTGGCTACCTGACTATCTTGCTTTAGTGTTGTGGTCATGGGACCAGGCCGCAGGCCTGTGCCTCTTTCCTGGGTTGGCTCTTGATTGGTTGCTGGTGTAGACTTCAAGTTTATGAAGCTACTAAATGCCAAATCAGTACCTCCATTAGGCGCTGTGATTAGTCTTCCTTTTGGTGCAATAATTTCTTTGGTTTGGCTTTTTTTACTGCATGGGTCAACATTCTCAGTATCAGCTTGTGGGGGCTCAATCCTAGAAAAGTGCGGGTGGGCAGTCCTGCAGTCCACAGGCCCAGCGGCCCGAAGGAATCCAGGGTCGGGGCTTGATTCCTGCTCCTGGGCCGGGTTTCCAGAGAGGAAGAATTGTCAATCCTGACAATATTATACAATAGAAAATTTTGTTGCATTCCTAGATTGTTATTAGTCCCAAGGTTTGTGTCAAACATAGGGTAACTTTATGATGATGGAAGATTGCTGACATACCATTAGTTTATATTCTGACAGTTACAAATAAACACTTCTGGCTAGTGATTTTCAACCAGAAGAAATATTTAACCCCCCTATGGCTGATTTTAACGGTTGTGAGGATTGAAAAGGCACATCTGATCATCAAAACTTCATAAATCAGCAAAGGCTTCAAGATCTACCCCTAAAAGGCAGAGGTTATGACAGTAGGAAATTTTAACTCCATGACAATTTAAAAATGTATGTGTGCTAAAAAAGATCTTTACTAAGGGTACTTTTATGATAGTAATAGTGGAAAAATCTTTTAAAAATTGGGTTGTTAAGAAGCTAGGGTCTTGTTACTAATAATAGAATTGATTGATTATTTAATTGTCTGATTTTTTGCTTCATGTGAGAGATCAATGATAAATTAGTATAATCTAAAGCCTTTGGTTGGCTGAATTTCATGATCAAATTTTAAAAGGATGGATATGCCAATGAGGAGGTGTTAGTTTCATGTCTATAGAAATCCATATAAAATCTATTGGATAAACAGTGTAATTTATATAGAAAATATTATTAACTAACTCTGGGATAGAATAACCTAATTTAAGTGAGACAGCTATTAACAATGATAGCACCAAAATTGGTACAGTAGTTTTCAAACCTGTTGAGATAAACATATAATCTCAGCCTAAAAATGTATACAACTCAGTCTAAAAACAAAATCAAAGTGGATCCAAATCAATTGTAATTTAATATAAATTTCTTAATTTTTTATTTTGCTTTTAGACTGAGTTTTATACGTTTTTAGACTGAGATTATACATTTATCTCAACATGTTTGAAAACTACTGTACCAACTTTAAGACCAACATTATGACAACATTTCTATCATCTTTAAATATATATTTGTGATTAAAAGCTATAAATTATGTCATAATGTCAGATTCTGGTTCTTCAGAAAACTGTTGTTGAAAATAAGGTGAAGGCCCCAAAATCAATTTTTGGAGTTTTTTGGCAGTCTGTTCTAAAGCTCTGTATAAACAATCAAGCTTAAAGTTTAATAAACAAATATATTTTAAAATAAAAGTGTACAGCTATTTAATTCTGGGGTTAGGTTGAATTGGGGCAACTTTACCGCTTTTCCATTTTGAACCCCCTTTTTGAGAGGTTTGATTTTCATATAAGGATTAATATAATTTCTTGCTTTAATTTGACTTGTATTGTTAGTATTACTGATATGGTTCAGCTTCTATACTTTTTGTCATTTTTCAGTTTCCACCCTTGGGTTGTAGTGAAATAACTTAAATTGTTAAAACTTAGATATACGCTGGTTTAAAAATTCTACTGGGCGACTAAGTGGAGTTATATAAAATCTAAACCCTACTTGACTTTCAGCTAAGGTAGCTCCTTGGTTAGATGATTTAAATTTACTAAAAATAAGCTTGTTCTCATTTGAACCTAACTAGCAACAAAATGGTATCTTTAACCCCTTTTCCTGTTGTTTGGTTTTCATGAAGTTAATTTTGAAGCCACCCCTTGAGCCTGGAAATCCCTTGAATGGGTTCAGGAGCCCTGCAGGGTGGATCAGACGGATTGTATATCTTTTTCACCAGACAATGATTTACCATTGATTTTACAATGAAACTTGCATCAAAATATAATTGTAAAAAAACTATAGATTTATTAAATCCCAACTATTTTGATTCTTGTTTGGGCATCAAGTCAAGGTTAAAATAGGTGAACCTTATTGAAGGGGACACGGTCCACTTTACAAGGGTTTCAAACCCCTTTCTGAGATCCAAAACTTAAAATCATGGCCCTGGAAACAATAGAAATCTTAACAGACGTGATAACGGTGTATATAATGCTCAACTTTATTAAGAGAGAAAGCGTCAAAGGACAATTGTCGATGTAAAAATGAACTCTTAATGATTTCTTAGTTAGTTTTTGGGCAAAATAATCTCCGAGAGGGAGCAATAAAAGAGGGTACAGTCTTGATAATGTTTATTTAACTAGTGCTTTATAAAAATTAAATTGATAGTACATGGGTTTCTATGATGCTTGCTGGTGGGATTTGAAGGCACTGATAAGGAGTCGCCGAGCTCTGCTTCCAATCATTACGCGAAGGTTCCGGGAATTAGTTACATAGGAGAAGGAAAAGTTATGCTGTGGGCTGAACAGCATGAGACTGCCACCAAACCCAGTCCAGCCATAAAACTTGATTTCAGGATCGATCTCCTCAAAGTTAAAGACCCCAAACCCTCCCTGCGTCATTGTCGTATTCGTAAACAGGCCGAGATCAAATTCTTTGGTCTCGCCACCCAGGGTTTTATCAAGAGTTGCGGAGCTGAGGAGTTTGGTTTCATCCAAGGAGCCCTGGTTTGCGAGACATGCACCAATAGTAGCAAGGGAGTAGGAGTTGGTGAAGCAGTTGCTGCTGGGGATGTAGATGGATGAGCTTAGGGAGACGTTGCCATACTCTGGTCCCAGAGTTTCACAGACCGTGGTCAAGTTGCCATGAAAGGCACCGCTGTTCAACATTGTTCTGATGTGATCTTCACCAACTGCTTCCTTCAAGCTTGGCCAGAAGTAGCGCAAGAAGTTGTCAAACATGGGGTACGAGTGCCAAGGTGATCTTCGTTTGTCAGCTTCTGAGTCTAGACGAGTGTAGAACTCCATGCCTAGCTTGGAATTCAAGTCCTCCTCGTAGATCTGACAAAGAGTTCTGCCTCTATAATCGACCCGCTGGACAATCCCATCCAAGATCCAACTTCGGATCAAGCCGTGGTAAGATCTAGTTGTGTAGCCCCCAAAATGATGGTTCTGGGATGCTGTTACGTCTGTTGGATCAGAAAAGTCGATTGATTGGCTCGTGTCCGAAAAGTAGGGAATGCCTGCTTCATGACACATGACATTGGCAACAGTCACACGGTTCTTCTTCCCTTTGCCAAAATCAGGCCAGATCGAGGCAACAGTGTCATCGTAGCTTAGTCGTCCCTCGTCGACAAGCCTTGCAATGACAATAGCCTCCTAAAACAGTTAGTTTTGAACTTTTATTAACGTACAATGACATTGACTGTGGAGAATACTGGCATTAACGTCTGTTCCGTAAGCACTTGCGAGTTCTCCAAGTCCGTAAATCCGCCTTGGATATCTACAACCTTCCTCCCGTGGGAGTACACCGTCACTGATGCCCCCACCTCCAGGCCTTTCTCGAAGTTGTTTCGGAAGCAAGTCTCTACGGGCTCAAATTCATTTTCCAAGTACACATCGATGTAATACTTGGGCATACCCATCCGCAGCAGGCGATAGTACCAAGGATGGTAGGCACCAGTTGTCAGGACGTTACCCCACATTGCCACCACTGCCCCAGCTAGCTTAGAAGTATCCATACCATGTCCGCTTAGCCTTGCCCTATTAAATAGCTTGCTACTTCGATCAGATCGCCTGGGAACTCCCGTTGCCGCCGCTCCAGAACAGTCGCCAACAAATCACTACATTTTGGTATGCATTAGCACCACGTTCAAACCAGTTATCTAAACATCACCTTTTAGTTATGCCTCGGCTAAGTACCATTGATCTTGTTTTATGGAATTAACCAGAGCATTATTTATTCGATTGCGGATCTAAACCCCGTTACCCCAACAGCGAATTCTCTTTTAACCGCTCAAGATGTAAATATACCCACAACGGTAGACTTCTGAAAACAAACTTTAGTATTACTGCTTTAAATATCTTAAGCAGAAGGAAAATCAAGACCATTAAATTACTCCCATAAATCACTTTGCTGCCATCAAAATTCCCAGCATAAAGAATTGCTCATATCTTAACAAGCCACTATTTAAACATGCCATTCTCTGTCAGAGATCCACCCCCAATAATGCCACGGGTACCACATGGTTATATACCATAAAATTTTTCACACTTTAACAACTGTATAGAGTACTGATAACTTTTGTTACTATATTTTAAAACTTAAACTGATCAAAAAAATTTACTATGCAACAGCCTTAATCTCAAATAATGAATTTATAGTATTGGTAATCCTTACAAGAAATTTACCCTGATCATACCATTGCTTTACCAAGGAATGCACTGTAATCCTTCATCCCTACAAGCTTTCTTATTAAAAAATGCTTCCTTGATCATTTTAAATAGAACACAAAATCTTGGTCATGGGTGGGTAAAACCACCTCACACAGCAATTAAATGTATCAAGGTGCAAGTCCTTGGGTCCATCCGGTTGAGTGGTGCACACTTAATTACTCCCTTTGGGGGTAAAACAAAAACTCAAAAACAAAATCTAGGTATCCTTATATCTCCTGTATCCAGTGCTCTTGAAAAGTGCAGTATCATCAGTGCTGGTGAATAAAGAGATCTCAATTGAATTATAACATGAATAACTGTCCATGGTTCTAGGTAAGAGTGATGAGCTGCAGATGTCAACATTGCAACATATCTGTTTACTCCCTCTCTGGAAATTACTTCACTGGGAAACAATTTGACTACTAAATAGACAATGGTATTGTTTCCACGCTATCATGCTACAAGGATAGGAAACTCTGAATCATATAAGGCAAACTATATTACAAGTCCCATGCCTACCATGGATCCTATGAACAGTATGATACTTGCCATGATACTACATAACTGTATCTTTCCTTTTGTAAATATAGAGCCTGGTGGCAAAAGTGTGAGATTTTCAAATCTGAGGCCAAATTTTTTGAATCACATTTGCAGCAACTCAGCGGAGTAAAAAATCAAAATAATGAGCAAGATTGTCTATTGATTTGGCATTGTCTGATTTTATAAATTTTCAAACTATTGATCCCTACTGCAAATGATTTGGATAGCTTAGGATAAAACTCACCAAGAAATGCTGGATGTGTTGATCAGAAATTATGGAGCCTAATGTCCAACTTGCTATTTTTGGCAATACTAATAAATCATAGACAGCATGTGATAAATAATAGGTATGAAGTTGCAGGATCCTCAAATCCAAGAACCAAATTTCGACTATAGCCAAGGATACTTTTAAAATAAACTAGTTGATGGGCGTGTCAAACTGGAAGTGAAATGGTCTACCATAAATTTACAACAATTCTTTTTAGGAAAATTAGCAATATTTAATAATCACCCAATTCTATTGATAAGGTGCGCCTTTTGGGGAAGCTTTGAATATAGAATTAGGAAGAGAAGAAGTATATTTTATTGGATAATACTTTAGACTTATATAGCTTTAGCTGTGGCGGGGATTTTAGTTGGATCAAACCCAGGGGCTGGTCATGTGCTGGATGGGTTCAAGTTGCTGGATACCTGGACAGTCATGTGATATTAGTTTGTTGCCATTTCTGGTATGTCAAATGGTATATTGGAAAGGCACCAAATTGGGCAATGACTGGATGTTAGGTGTGATGGCAATAACCAGAATACTTGATCATCCAGACCCTTGACACACCCCTCCCTTAAGGGGTTACTTGGGTACATCAGGAAGGGGATTTTTCTTGACGTCTACTGCCTGATGTTCCTGGAGTTGTTTACTAGTGGGCACCAACAGGGTCAAGTGTTCTCCTTTGCTAGGGCGGAGGCGAGATCTGTGATACTTTTTGGTGATGGGCTCTTTGGCACCCTGTAACTTAAACAGGTAGGTGTTCCTGTCTGATTGGTATCTGATGATTCTTCCTGGTCTTTGTTTACTGAGTCTAGCTTCTTTCTGTTCCCAGCTAGAACCCAGACAGGGGAGTTGATGGGGAGTGGGTCCTCTGTTGAGTTTACCTTTTGGGTTTTGAGTCTCTTTGTTTCTGCCAGTTTGGCTTTGAGGTGTATGTGTTGTAGAGCTGGTTTCTGTTCTACTTTGGGAGGTTTCCCCGGGAGGATCTTCACATACCATTGATTATTGTGGGTAATTATTTCTGGTTTGTATCTGTATGCTAGTTCAAACAGTGAGTATCCTGTCCCTTGATTGGTACAAACCTGGGATATTAGTAATGCATGTTTTACATAGAGTGGCCATGTGTCTTTGGCTTTGCCATCCATTATTTTCTCTAGGGTTCTGATAAGGCTGCCGTTTAGGTGTTCAACTCTGCTGTTGGCCTATGGCCTGTAGGGCAAGGTTGTGGAATATTTAATGTTTTTGGATTTTAAGTTGTTGTTTACTATGTGACCTAATAACTTCGTTGCTCCATCAGTTATGATGTAGTCTAGGGTGCCGTAGTTGGCTATATTGATTTGTTAATGAATTGGTTTATGGTTTCTGCTTTGTGGTCCTTTGTTGCCCAGCAGATGGGCCAGTGTGTGGCAAAGTTGATGGCTACAATTAGGAAACATTGGTTTGTCTTAGTTTCTGGGAAGAATCCCACTAAGTTCAGTCCCCAAACCTTGAATGGTTCAGGGTCAGGTACTGGGTTGACTGTTGGCTGTGGCGCCTTGGTGCTGGTGTATTTTTCACACACTGTGCACTTCTTTAGAACATTGATTATGTCTTGCTTCAGGTTGGGCCACCATACTATCTCTTTTAATGTGAGATATAGATTGTTAGCCTTTGTGTGTCCTAGCAGACAGGGGTGTCTTAGTATAGTGTTGACTCTTTGTGTGAGTGGGATGTATGGAATGTGTTTATCCTTGATGATTCAATATACCGTGCCATTTGATACATGAAATTTTTTTTATTCCTTACTAGTGTATTATGGGTTAGTTGATGCGTGGAGGGATCCTTTCCTTTTGTCTTGTACTCAGTGTTGTATAGGTTGGGCCAGTCAGGGTCCAGGTGGTCAGGGTGATCCTCTCTTGGCCAGCATAGCCTAGAGAGAGCATAGGCTGTGACCAGCTCTTCCCCCTTTTTGTATTGGATGTCCAGGTTAAGCTGTTCCAGCAAAGACTTCCATTTGCCTTGGCACCGCGCAAGTGCGTTCTGAGTTTTGAAATAGATTAAGGATTTGCGGTCAGTTAGCACTCGGACGTTCAAGTGTCCTTCAAGATAACATCTCCATTTCTTGCATGTGTGGTATATTTCTAGCAATTCTTTATTGTGTATTGGGTACCTTTGCTCAGTGTTTTTTAGTTTTCTGCTTTTGTAACATACTGGCAGGAAATCTTATTGCCCTGGCTGGCGGATGCGTAGGACTGCGCCAATGGCGGTGTCACTAGCGTCTGACTCAAGCTTGTAGCACCTGTTGTTATTAGGGTATTGCAAGATTGGTGCTTTGATCAAAGCTTGTTTTAATAGTTAGAAATTCTTGTCACATTCTGGAGTCCAGATGAATTTCTTTTTGGCATTACCTTTGGTTAGGTAATTTATTTGTGTGGTGAGCTTCCGCAGTCTTTGATCTATTTCCTTAGGTAAGCTACCATACCAAGAAGCCATCTAACTTGTTTCACAGAGGTGGGGCGTTGCATGTTATTTTTGGCTTTTATTTTATCTGGGTCTGCTTTGATGCCACCGTCAGAGACAATGTGGCCCAAGAACAGGAGTTCCTTTTCTGTAAATTGGCACTTACTAGGTTTAGTGTATAGTTTGTGCTTTGCAAGTTGATTGAGTGTCTTTCAGACATGTGTGAGGTGTTTCTCTTTTGTTTTTGAAAATATGATGATGTCATTGAGGTAACATAATGTGTTTGAGAGACCGTTTAGTGCTTGGTTCAGTATGGTGACAAACGTTGTGGGAGCGTTGGTCATCCCAAAATCCATTACTTTACATTCAAACAACCCAAATTACGTGCAAAACAAAGTCTTTATTATGTCTCTCTCTTTAACTTCAACTTGATTATAACCAGATGTGAGGTCAATTTTTGACAAATATTTTTCTCTGGAGAGCCTTGTAAATAAGTCTTCTATGAGGGGAAGTGGGTATTTATTTTTTACTGTACTTGCGTTTAGCGCTCTGTAGTCAGTAACTAAACAAAGAGATCCTTCTTTCTTCTTTATGAAGAAAACTGCTGCCCCCCACGGGGATTCAGACTGACAAATGAATCCTTTGGCTAGGTTGTCCTTGATGTGGGCTTTAAGGGTTTGGGTCTCCATGGGAGAGAGTCTGTAGAGGGGTGCAGGTTTGGGCATGGCTTTTGATAAGTCAATGCCATGTTTGACTTCTTGTTTGGGGGGTAACTCTGTGAGTTCTTCCTTGAATACATGAGAGTATTCATTTAGGAGTGCTGCAAGTTCTGGGCATTGGATCTTTTGTGTTTGTATATTATTAATTTTGGAGTACCCCATTATGTGTAGGGTACTGTCTTTGGTTAGATGTTCAGAGTCATCTTGATTTATGACTTGGACAAATACTGTATCTCTTAGAATGAGGTTATTGGGTTCTTTGAGATTTTTGAAATTGACTCCATTACGTTTGATGGTCATTGTCTTTGTTTTCCAACATACACTGGGGTTCACTTGGGTGAACCAGTTCATGCCTGCTACAATGTTGTAGTTTATGTTGTTCATGACAAGTCCTTTGATGGACGTTTGTATGCCTTGGAGGTTGATTCTGAAGGGAGTTGTTTTGCCTTTGAGTAGAACTTTTGACTTGTCTGCCATTCTGGCGTATTTGAAGTTAGATTTGATAACTGGTATCTTGTATTTGGTTACAAATGGTTTGCTAATCATGGTGTGTTGTGCACCAGAGTCAAATAAAATTTTATTTGTATGAGAGTTTGTAAGTGCATGGATGGAAAAGAAGTTATGAGCAATCTTTAATTTTTATGTTCATAAAAATGGGGGATTGCGGGACACGTGGGATGCAAGCAGCAAAGTTTGTGTGTTGGTACTTCTTCTTGTCATGTTGGGGGAGACAGGTGCACTTAGGCCTGTTTCCTCTCCTCTTTTCCCTGTTCATCTGTTTCAAGACCTTTGAGGTCAGAGAATGTGGGGTCAGATTCATAGTGGGTTGCTACTTCAGCATTGTTAACTTTGGTGGTGTCCTCTTTCTTGGGACAGGAGCAGTTTGTGCTTTGGCTACAATTGTCATTGTTACAATTGGAGTTGCCGTTGCTATGATTGGTGTTCTGGCGCTTGTTGCCATTGGAGTTTTCTCTGTGATTGCTGTTTGAGGAGTGGTTGCTGTTATGTGCAGCATATTCCATGTTTGCGCGTTTTACCACGTGTTTGGCTTCTGCAATGAGCGTGGGCATGGAGGTGTCAGCCTCCGGGCGGATGAGGGCAGCAACAGAGGGTTTCATTCTATTGATGAATGAGGCTCTAGTGTGTACGTTGTCAGCTTGTGCTGGGTTTTGAATTTTACGGCGTATTTTTTGAATTCATTGGCGTAAGCTGTGATAGTGGTCTTCTGAGGAAGATCACTGAGCTGTATTGCAATGTCTTGGAGAGATTCAGTGACGCAAAAATTGTGGGTGATGTTGGCTTTGAACTCTTCCCAGTTTTCAAGCTGGTCGCCAGATTGTGAGCCAACCCTGGTGGCAAACCAGTTAGCTGCAGCCTTATATAGGCGCTTGCTGGCTTCTTGGACCCATTTTTTGTGGGGGATGCGGCTGGCGCAGAGTTTTACGGCTGATTGGTCTAGCCAGTTGATGATGTTTTCTTTGTTTTTACCAAAGAACTTGTTGATAACAATGTACTTGGTGTTGGTATTTTTGCCTGTGATAGGTGGTTGTGTGTTTGTTTGTGGTTGTAGAGAGCAACTGTATTGAATTATCTTGGCGAATTCTTTGGGCATGACCAATCCTTCAAATACAGTTCATCCACTAGGAATATCTTCATTGATGTCATGAGCACGGAAGTACATTTTCCAGGTATCCTGGGATGTGGCCTGGTTGAGTACGTGGGCAAAGGTGGGCGGGTTCTGTTCAGTCATTTTCTCTTTCATTGGCGTGGTCAAAAACTGTAGTGCTACCAGTGATAAGGAGCACCTTTTAGGGAAGCTTTGAATATAGAATTAGGAAGAGAAGAAGTATATTTTATTGGATAATACTTTAGACTTATTTAGCTTTAGCTGTGGCGGGGATTTTAGTTGGATTAAACCCAGGGGCTGGTCATGTGCTGGATGGGTTCAAGTTGCTGGATACCTGGACAGTCATGTGATATTTGTTTGTTGCCATTTCTGGTATGTCAAATGGTATATTGGAAAGGCACCAAATTGGGCAATGACTGGATGTTAGGTGTGATGGCAATAACCAGAATACTTGATCATCCAGACCCTCAACACTATTATAGGAAGCTAAAATTTAGATGGCTAATATTCACCAAAATAGATATACTTGACAATAAAATAGACTGGAATATACCCTTCTCTTATTAGCCTCACTTTATTGAGATCACTGTATTTAATTGGTAGTACTCTTATTAAATTGGACCTTTTCAACTTTTTCTTACACATAAACTGTCTTTTTACCTATTTTTTAACTCAACTTAAGGGCACACTAGTTAAACAACTTATATATGTATGTATTATTATTAGAGATTAAAATTACAGCTGAGGAAGAGAATGCTAATAATAAAATGGAGTCATATATTTCAACTTACTGTTATCAATTTACTTTTCCTTTTTGTGGTGATTGCTTATTTTTTGTTAAATATGGGTGTAAACTTTATTGGCTGATTTCCTATTACAAATTAAACTAGAGGTGAAATCAGCCAATGAAAATCAAGCACATAGTTAATAAAAAATGAGCAATCACCACAACAAGGAAACCCCAATTTATGACAGTAAATTAGAATATTAATTCCATTTCATTATTAGCTTTTTTCCCCTCAACTTTAATTCAATATCTCTAATAGCATACATGAATATACATTTTAAACAGTGTACCCTTAATTTAAGTTACAATAATGGTAAAAATACAGTTTTAATTGAGGGCATAAAGCCCAAGTGCCCAAATTACAGTGCATAAGTTGATGCGCTAAAATCAAAGTTCAGTGGACTGATGATTTTTCTTTTGAAGGTTTTCCCTTTGAAGTTTTTTTTAAACTTTTTTCACCACTCCTTCCTCCCTTCCACAAAAAAACCTTTAAAAATTTCTGAGTTGTCAGGAGGGTGGATCATATAACATTATATAGTATAGTTTTGTCGTAACTGTGCTGTTTTAGCAGAGTTACAAGGGGAAAATATTTAGAAACTAGATAATAATCTTTATTGAGAGATAGTGATTATATAATCATTGTGAATCAAGGATAACAGGAACATGATTGTGTTGATCACACAGTTGGACAGTGAAGGGGGTGGCTTGATCCTGGTAATGAGTCAAGTGCCAAAACAAGGTATCCACCATAAGGAATCATCATTTGTTCATGTTGTTGGATTTGGCAATTTGAGTTGACTTCCTAGTCTGGCTTCAAGTGGCCGGGTAATCAGATTGCAGGTCACAAACCTGCTTGCTCAGAACCTTGCGGGTGGGTCAAGTCTGCTGTTTCAACATCCCCCCCCAACTGAAGGTTGGTCTACTCTGGGGGTAGGTTGTTGGGGAGGTTGTCAGGAGCCCAGGCGCCATACTGGACTAGCTGTTGTTCTGTGGCGGGCAAGGCAGTTTTGTGTTGTTTTTGTCTTGCTTTGCAGGGTCTCAGGCAATCATGATGCAGGGTTTTGTCTTTTTTGCGCTTTCTGAGTCCTTGAACAAGGTAAGTGTTATTTTTGTTTATCTTTAGAATTATTGCTGGGCCTACTTTCTTGGGTTGTAGTTTGATTTTATCAACGTTCATGACCCAAACTTTGTCCCCAACTTCATGTCTATTTTGGATGGGGACAAAATTTTTTTTGCAGAAGTTTGTTTTCCTTTTTTGTTTTCTTACTGTTGGCCTCTATAAATTGAGGGTCTGAACAAGGGGGACTTTACTTGGAATTTCCAGTTTTAGGTCCTTTCAATGCTTGAATGATATTTGTCTGTGTGCTGTATACCAACTCAAAAGGGCTTTTTCCGGTGGATCTGTTCACTTGGGTTTGGCACACAAGTAGTGCAGTCAATAGCTGCTTATACCAGTCTTCAGGTCTCCCGGCAGTGAGCTTGGCCAAGGCTTGCACAAGACTGCCATTTAGCCGCTCTACACATCCATTGGCCTGTGGGTGGTATGGTGTTGTCACGGTGTGTTTGACCCCGTTTTTAACAAGGTATATGTTGGTGTTTTTGGAGGTCAATTCTTTACCTCTTATTGTTTATCAGGAGTTCTGGCTTTCCAAATTTGCTGATTATTTCTCTTTCTATGAACTGTCGCACGTCATTGCCAGTGTGCGCCTTTACCGCTTGGGATACTGGTCATTGTGTAGCAAAGTCTATGGCAGTGATGATGTATTTATTGTTGTTGTGTTTCCCTGGCATGGGGTCAACTACATTTAGGGCCCATACCTTAAAGGGTAGTTGTGTACAGATGGGTAGTACTGACTTTGGAGGGGCTTAACTTTTAGCAAATTTTTTGCATACCTCACATTAGTCCAGGACTTCCTGAACGTCACAATATAGGGTTGGTCACCAGGCCTTGTGTTTAAGGAACTCATATAGGTTTTAACTTTTGGTATGTCTGAGGTCTCTGTGATATTGTAGGATAGTGTCTACTTGCTGGTGTGTGAGGATGTAAGGGATGGTGGTCCTGTTGGACATTTTTCTGTGCAAGGTCCCGTACACGTCAGCAAATAGGTGTTTGTTTTTTATGACTGTTTCCTTTGTTATGTTGGTTGTACCAGGAGGGCAACCTTGTCTTTTGTTCATAGTACCAAGAGGGGCCAGTCTGGGTCAAGCCCAGATTCCCCTCTTGTGGCACAAATATATAGGTGCAAGAGGGTGTCTGCCATGGCAAGCTTGGGACCAGGTTTGTACTGTATGAGCATGTTGAATCTCTCCAAGAGTTCCATCCAGCAGGCTTGGAGGCAAGATATATTTGCTTGAGTTTTGAAATATATGAGCAATTTGTGATTAGTCAATGCTGTGAATCCTTCCTGTTGTTCTAGATAACAACGCCATTTGACTAGGCAGTATATGATGGCCAGCAGTTCCTTGTTGTGAATAGGGTATCAACACTTACCATCTGTCAACTTTTGGGATTCATAAGCTACAGGCAGGAAGTCACCATCATTATTTTTTATTTGTAGTACTCCCCCAATAGATGTATCTGAGGCGTTGGTTTCCATTTGGTATTCCCTTTCACGTTTGGGGTATTGTAGGATAGGAGCTGTTGTGAGCTTCTCTTTGAGGCGTCTAAAACAGAGGTCACATTGGGGGTCCACAAAAACTTGGATTTGGCGCCCGTTATGGAGGATAAGGGGGCAGTCAAAACGCCACAGTCAGGTATGAAGCGGAATACATAGGCCACCATCCTCAAGAAGGTGCAAAGTTCCAACTTATCCTTGGGTGGTGGCATCTTGCAGATGGCTTGTATCTTTTGACTGTCAGATTTGATGCCGTCTTTTGAGACTATGTGTCCTAAGAAGGGTATTTGCTCCCAGAAGAACTAGCATTTGGAGGGCTTGGCTAACAGTTTGTGCCGTGCCAAGGTAGCAAAGACTTCCTCCAGGTCTTTGTGGTGCTGTTCCACTGAGGGGCTGTAGATGATAATTTCATCCAGGTACACTAGGGCATGTTTGCCTATGTGTGGCACAAACACTTTGTTCATGAAGGTTACAAAGGTGGACAGGGAATTGTTCATGCCAAAGTTGAGTACCACACACTAATAGGAGCTGTATTTAGTGCAGAAGGCTGTTTTGGGAATGTCTTACTCCTTAGTACAAATCTGGTTGTAGCCTGCAGTTAGTTCAATCTTTGAGAAGACTGTGGCTCCTCCCAAGGCGTCAAAGAGGTCGTCAATCAGTGGTAGTGGATAACAATTCTTGATGGTAACTTTGTTTAGGGCTTGGTAGTCTGTGACCAGACGCAAGGTACATTCCTTCTTGGCCATAAAGAATACAGCAGCCCCAAAGGGAGACTGTGAGGGGCAGATAAGTCCTTTCTCCAACGCTTCCTTGAGGTAGGCGCGTAGGGCGTTGCCTTTGTTTGGGGTCAGCCTGCAGATTGGATGTGCTTTGGGTACAGCTCCTTTGAGCTGGATGGAGTGTTGAATGTGTTTCTCTGGAGGCAACCCAGATAGAGCTTCCTTGAAGATTTCTGGATGGCAGGCCACAATTTCTCAATCCTGAGGTGTGAAGGTATCCTGGTGATCTTTAAAGTGTATAATCTTGTATTGGCAGGAGTCCCAGTCAATTGCCTTCAGTTTCTCCTTTTTGTCCAGGGTCTCTGTGATGCGTACAAAGACGTGGTTGCGTAGGAGTTGGTCCACTGAGTCAGGGTAGATCTGGTGGTTGACACCTTCACGCTTGATGGTCAACACTGAGGTCACCCAGTCTATGTGAGGATTGTTTTTTGTAACCAATCCAACCCCAGTACAATGTCAAACTTTGGGAAGTCAATGACAGGACCTTGGATGGTAGAGTGAGATTCTCAAGCATGACGGAGAAGGGGGCGGCTTCCATTGCCATGGAAATGTGATGTTCATCAGCTAAAACCATGTTTTTAATCCGCAAAGGATTAGTGGCTAGCTTGAACTTGTCCACAAAGCTGCTGTTGACTAGGGTTCAATCTGCGCCCAAGTCCAGGAGTGCTGAGCCTGTGTAACTGCAAAAACAGAAAGGATAGGACATCAGTTTATTGGGATGTCTGCCAATGGTGTACAGTACCAGGTCCTCCAAGGGTACTTGGATCATTGGGTGTTGGCCCATGTCCTTGGGTTGGTACTCATCATTGGGCAAGTCAGGAGTTGCGTGGGGAGAGCTTGGCTCACTTAATGCTCTCCCCAGGCTTTTCCCTTGTCTTGATTGCTTTGTGTGGCAGTGATACAGAAATGGGTACAATTTGACTGGCCATTTTTCCCACTTCCATGTCCATTTGAGCTTGTGGGTTTATGGTTGGTGTTATTCCTGTTGCTTCCAGGGGTTGGTTGAGTGAAGCGCCTGCCTGTGTGAGAATCCTTGGTCCTCTCTCATTTTCCAGTTTGTGCCTTATGGAGGGCATTAGATGTTTGTTCTGCTTTCTCTGCCTTGCAGTACAGGCCTTGCAGGTCAGTCACCTGGTCCAGGTTTATGTTCCTCATTACATGCAATTTAAGGGCGTCATAGTACATGAGGTGTGTGGCTGGGGTGTCAAAGGCCATGTCCAAGGGTGCGCAAAGTTGGAGTTCCTCATAGGTGCTGGTGAGTTCCTTCACAGTGCCTGTCTGGGTTAAGTTCTTTACCTGGCGTATGATCATGAGCGCCGTGTCCTTAGGCACAAACCTTGCCAAGAAGTCTTTTTTGAAGGTATCCCAGTTCTTCTTGGTGTGTTCTTTGTGCCACTTGTTGCACCAGGTGCCAGCGTTGTGGGTCAGTTGGATGGAGATTTCCACAATCCAAAATTGCTGTGGACATTCCATCTGGGCCAGCTTGCTCTGGGCGGACTGGATCCATGTGGCAGTGTTTTTGTTGTTGGCCCCAGCAAAAGGTTCCAAGGCAGCACCTTGTAGTCTTTGGGCTATGTAGGCGGTCATGGTGTTTTTATTGGTTGGTTGCGGAATGGTGGCAGCCATCTGGAAGAACCCTTGTGCAGGCATGGTGTTGAAGGGGGTTATTAGAATCACTGTGTTCTGGTACAGGACAAAGCCATTGGGTATTTTGGTACCAGGAGTGTACTGGGTCCAGTCCAGCAGAAGGCCAGACATGATTCTGTCAAGGATTTTTTAGCTGCAGCAAGTACAGGCAACAGGCGGAATTTTACAAGATGAGGTAGGATGGAGAATCTACTTCTGCTACCAATGTTGTGACTTTGCTGTTTTAGCAGAGTTACAAGAGGAAAAATATTTAGAGACTAGATAATAATCTTTATTGAGAGATAGTGATTATATAATCATTGTGAATCAAGGATAACAGGAACATGATTGTGTTGATCACACAGTTGGACAGTGAAGGGGGTGGCTTGATCCTGGTAATGAGTCAAGTGCCAAAACAAAGTATTCACCATAAGGGATCATCATTTGTTCATGTTGTTGGATTTGGCAATTTGAGTTGACTTCCTAGTCTGGCTTCAAGTGGCTGGGTAATTGGATTACAGGCCACAAACCCACTTGCTTGGAACCTTGCTGGCGGGTCAAGCCTGCTGTTTTGACAGTTTGATAAGTAAGTGATTTACACTATAGTTTTTTAATGGTAAGCTTCTAAAGTAGCTTACCCTAAAAATAATATTACCATGCAACTAAGTCAATTTCTGTATCTTTAAGGAAATATACCTTTTGATTATACTGAAGTTTTATTATAGCTTTACATTAGCTAATATAAAATTAAGCTTTGGAAAAATAATTTAATTTATAAAGTTTTTTGTAGTTTTATGTTTTATAGGTATTAATAAAGCTATAAATAAATTTGAGTATAATTATCATTGAAAATAAAAAGTTCTATTTAAAAAACAGCTAAATTAAGCAGTTTTTTATATCTAGCTTATTTTTATTGCAGAAATGTTTTTTTGGGATCTTTTAGTCTAAATAAGTCTTTAAAATATATTTACATTATATTAGAAATATACAAGTTTGGTTAAAAGGTTAATTTCAAGGAAGTCAATTTTTGCACTTCTATCTTTTTGATTTTTTCAACTTGTATAGTGTTTTAATTTTGCACTTTTGGGGGCAATCACAAGAGCTAACTCCTTCCACAAGCCAGCTTACTGAATGTTGACATTAATTTAGCATTTGTCTTCCAAATCAGAGCTCTCCCAAACTAAGCTAAGTTTTTATATCAAATATTAAGTCAGAATTGCAAAAAAAGAACAGTCATAATGGCAACGCCACTTGATAAAAACATAATTTTAAGCTAAAAACCAATATAATTTACTATTGAATTGTTAGTTTTTTTACTCTTTAATTTAGTTTGACTCCATTAGTTAATATCTGGATATTTACCCCAAATAAGAATCCATAAAATTCTGAATAAAAAAACACATTATTCCAAAATAACTTTTTTATATTTTATGATACCATTTTTACATATTGTCAGGATTTGAGATATTAGCTAATTAACAGATTTAACCATAACTATAATGAGCAGCTATGGGGTCTTGGAATGGTTTCAAGAAAAAACACAGGCAACTGGGTCACAAGAACAATGGATCAATGACCAAATCACATCCTGGCAATAAAAAATCCCTGTTCCTGATTAATGAATGGAACTTGCAGATATTGTGCAATTAATTGGTTCACCTTAAAATGCATCAAATATACATCTCATAATTTTTACAATTCTAAACTTTAATCATATCCTAGAGAAAGAGGGCTGTTGTGGTGCAGGGTGCCACCTACTGATATTACCATATCAAGCCTACTACCTTATAAGGAAAAGTATAAGGGAACTTCTGCCCTTTCTTGCATTTTTGGTCAGAGAGTCACCCCCTAAACCTAATGAATGACTTCCAATTAGTCACTAATCAACGTACCTGCGGCTAGCCACAGATGTGTTAGAGAGTGACTCATCAACATAAATATCATTGAGGCAATTAGTGACCAATTGATCTATCTGCGGCTAGCCGCAGATGCATCAATGATTAACCCATCAATTTATCCCATTATGTATTTTGGGTTAGTAACTATCCGCCCCTATTGACAAGCATGAACCCCCAGGTGAATATCCTGAAGCCCTGTTCTAAACCTAATTCTCCAAAGTTGGCCCTATTTTCTGCTGCAATCATCTGACCCCAAGATCACATGTATAGATGTTTGCAACCCACCCAATCTAAGCCCTTTCTCCCTGAATGTTCTCCAAAATGTTTAAGTCTTTAAGGAATAGCTTAGTGCCTGCCCAGTCCAGACTTCAGTCAGGATGACTCATCTTTTCTTTCCCCTCCTCCACTTCCAACTATATAAGGCCCTCAGATAACCCTAAATAAGATATCATTTTATCAAATTAACATAACACCAGACTTTCAATTATTAGATTACTTGCAGAGCCCAGTTATAGAGGTTCTGTTGAGTAAGAATATACTAGTACTTTTGTTTTTCCCTGTTTGCTGCTCAGCTACCAAACCCCAACCTTTAGAACTATTGAGCACCACGGTTGTCATATGGACTGCCATCTGCATTACATCTAGAAGAGTCCACCACAGATTGCGACACCAGTCCAAACACTCTAAGATAAAAGGCCACTGAGCTTATTGTATTAGAGTAGCTTGGATTGAGTGAAACAATAAACTCTGTAAAACAGTAACCAACTGCTGGCTAGCTGGCCTTGGGAAGTGGCTCAGGTAGACAGCTGACTCCGCTTGTTTAAGGGACTCAGTTTACAATGTGTCTAGAACAAAATATGAAAGCTGAGGAAGTTGTCAAGCAAGCTTTCATCAAAAACACTCAGAAAAATATGCCCCCTACTGTGTCACCCTAAAGCTACTAGTATATAAGTGGAGCCAAAAATAATGATGGAGGGTGGGCCACCTTAAAGCCATTCTATTAGAATAAAAGACAGATTATTCTCTAATGACTTGATTATTGATCCAAGACCTATTCCCTAATGTTATCCATAGGCTTTATTTTAGATAAAAGACTATACTTTTGTCATACTTTGTAAATTCCTATAGCAATATATAGAGTTGAAATTATGAACTATAATCCAGAAGTACAAAAAAATCTCATTGCCTTTAGCTCACAGGCCCTGTCAGACTGATTTCTTCTGATGTCTGAAAAAAAGTATTCCAGGCTTTCAAGTTACATTAAAGTCACTAGTTCTCCTGTACTTTCCTGATTTTAGAAGATCTAGTATATCTTATTGTTGGATGATAAAATACCATGATCTGTGGATTTTTGATGCAAATGTAATATTATAAGCATCAAACAAAGACTTATACCATTTTTCATGGTTTTTTTGTATGATAAGCTATTTATTGCTATGTTAAACTCACTGGATAAACTAAAAGTTAATTTCATAGATCCACTTAAGCTCAAAAACAAATTTTAAAACTTAAATTTATATATGTATTTACAATTTTGACTGTGTGCTGAATTGTTGCATCACCTATATCACAACAAAGAGGCTTGGATAAGAAAACAAAAATGACATTATTTAAGCAAGATAATAGGAAATTCAATATAAAATAAGGTTGAATGTCTCTATGTCAACACCTTCACTAGTTTATTACTAAAACAGTGACACTTAACAAAAAGTAACAAATAATGATATGTTTATTGAGACCAAAGTACCTTGGGCTGTAGTCTAGACTTCTCTATATAATCTATATTATTTATTTTTCAAAAGTTACATATGCAAACCTTTATCTTTTTAAAATTAAAAATAAACAATTTTGGCCTTAAAAACCAACTCTAGATAATCTTAACCAACCTTTATAAGTTTTTTAGGTTTTATGTCAACTTTTAATATGTCAACAGTCAAAGTTAACGTGTTTTTTGTGCTAAAAATTATATAGTTTTGACTATGGTGATGAAAAGAATGAAAAAACTTTATTTTAAATATGGGTTTATCTTCTATTATTTACTAATAAACTAGCTCTGAAATCATTTTCTATACTCCCATAAACTGGTTGCTTACTAAATAAAAATAAAATAAGTGGTTTTTTATTTAATTTTTTCATGTTTTTTAGTATTTTTTTAATTTAAGAACTTAACTCAGGTAATTGTAGGACAAATCTTCCAAGAAGCTACTAAAGAGTCCCAATTCAGCCAAGAAAGTGCTCAAAGCCTCTGGAAAGGCCCAAAGTCCTTACATCAACAAAAAATCAGACAAAGCGCCCTCAAAAAAAAGAAGATAAAGGAGAAGACCCCTGAAACTGAAAGCAAAGAGTCCTCCCCTGATGCCCTCTTCTTGAGCTGAGATCAATCAGAAGGAGATGAGGTTCCACTAAACAAGCAAGGAAGAAAAAAGATACCCAAGAGTCCAGAACCCCAGCCAAGCGCTGATAAACCAAGGCTATCCCAGTCTAAGAAGTGCAAGAATCCAACTCCAGATAAGTCCCTTCTGTCACCCAATGAATCTGAACACCCATCACCCTCTTTGAGTATCAATAAAGAAGATCTTGCTGATTATCTGTCTGACTACCATCAAGCACTAATTGGACCATGGAATCCCCTCAAGTTTCACAATATATTTTACGCCAAAGGGGAGTTTAAGCTCCCAAAGAAATTCCTTTGGTTTTTTCCTCTAATGCCTGTCAAATGAGGTTCAAGTATAGTCTACAATGACTATGTTTTCAATTGCAAAAATAATAAAATAGTAGGAAGAAGCAAGCATTAGTTGTTTAAAGATAGAAACTGCACTGCCAGGATCAACATAGAAGGATGGAATAGAGTTATCAAAAAAAGAACACATCTGAAATGATCCAATCAATCTTATTAAAAAGGTTCTTAAGTGATACCTCTAACAAATGGGTTCCAGTTATGATATAAAGGCTTATGATCTGGAAGTTAAGGCCACCAAATGCCTAAGTAATGGAAACCTGAAGTTTATCCCTGATCATAAACAGTTAGTGAAGCATATATGTGAAAAACGCTGTGATCTATGCCCCCATAATAAATCTGACATGGCCCAAGGAGATTTAGTCCTGAAAGATGAGTTGAAGCTTTTCAATAAAGACAAGGTTTTTATTTTACATAACAATGGTCCTAAAGCAGAAGCAAGAATTATATGCTATGCTCCACAACAGAACTTAGAGCAGCTAAAAGATTATGAAACTTGGTTGTGTTATGGTATCTTTGCTGTATGCCCCTACCTTTTTTTACCAACTATGGGTTGTACATTCCGTTATTGAAGGCAAGGTGCTCCCATTTGCCTACTTTCTGCTTCCTGGGGCAATAGAAGAGATCTACACAAGGGCCTTAAAAATCTTTTAGGAGGGCATTAAAGCCCTACCCAGTAATTAAAAGAGTCCCCATGGCCATAACACTAGAGCTAATCCAGATGATGATGAAAAGTATGAAGCCACCCTTGCTGCAGAACAAGAAGCTCATGATAAAGCACTTGGCCCCTCAACTATAATCATGGACTATGAAACTACCCAGTATAACGCTTTTATAAATATCTTAGATGGAGAGGTACAGTGGTGTTTTTCCATTATTAACAGGCTGTTAACAAGCAACTAAGGGGTCTACCTGAACTCAGCAAGCTCCACCGTCTAGATACATCAGGAAAGTGTAAGTTCTTAATTCAGCAGTTTTTAGCACTAGCCTTTGTAAAGCCAGAGCATAATGGACAAGCCTTTGACCTCTTATGCCAGGATCCATGTGCCAAAAAACATGAGGATGCCTTCTATCCCTTCATTGAATATTATAAGCCACAGTGGATTGGATGTAAGGTCACTAAGCGCCAGGGCAAGCCCAGAGCCAAAGCCAACTGGAACTGGAATTGCTACCAGGCAGTTCTTAAGGATGAGATAAAAACTACTTCATCTTTGGAGGGCTGGCATAAGCATATGAAGTCCTCCTTTTTAATCAAGCCCAGATACAACACCTTCTATGAGCACCTCAAAGTCTAACAGGGGAAGACTGCTGCATCCATCAGAGATATTGAGTACCGCCCATCCAAGAAGAAGATAATCACCAAAGAGAAACAGTATCAAGAGAAGGTCAAGGACTTTGTCAAGGCCAAACATAAGCTTTCAGAGTTTGGGGAATACATCAAGAATATTGCCACAGTTCTTAATGGCAACCAGATTATTGCAGTCTAGCTTTTTATTAAATTTATTGAGTATTGCCTAATTTTTTATATAGTTATTATATATTAAGTATAATATTTTTAAATAAATAGTTATGCTAAATAACTCATTAATAATTTATGATACTATTTTTTTATAAAATCATTGATTTTCTATTGATAGTTTGATGCTTTAGACTGTATTACATGGCCTATATTGGTATTTTACTAGTAAACTATATGTTTTTTGTAGTTTTCAATATAAAAAAACTTTATATTACTGTTTCTGATTGCTATATTTTGCTATAATACGTGAAATTTTATGTAGTACCTTTTTGTATATTGAATTTTTTTGTTTTTATAAGTGGGGAAAAATTATTATGGTAAAGATAGCTAATTTCATAGTAAAATAAAATAAAAGTGTATTTTTATGAAATTTTTTAATATTCATGTATAATTTTTTATGGACTTTTTAAAATCTATGTTGTCACATCACCCTAATAAGTATTTTGAAGCTTAATTTTTATTAAGTAAAATGTTCAGGAAACAGGTTTCTGCTGATTAAAAAAGTGTCAGCATTTAGTAGTCTGCATGAGTAAAAACTTAATTCTGACTTATCAATGCTGTCAAAATTTGATTCAGTTAATTCTGACTGTCAACGTACAGCAAGTCAACTTGAAGAATAAGTTGATTATGCTGGTTGCTGTTTGGGGGCACTATGATTAATTTATGCACTTAATTATCCTTTAGTTTATGTTTTGGTTGTTTTTTTACTCTTTGTTTATCCTTGAATGGGATTTATGGTTGCCGTTTTGTGATTTAGAGCACTTAATATTTTACTATTTCCAGCTTTAGTTTAAATTACATCTTATTTGATTTTGATGTTAAAATATGGGTATCAAGATTGATTTTGCATTGATTTTAGTCATAGTGAAGCTTCTTGATTTTGATTGCTTTGTCCTAGATACTTAATGTAAATTTGATCCAGATTCCAAATCCTGCAATTATTTTTTGATGTGTTTGTAACATCTATTTGTGATTTGTTTTTGTTTGTTGGATTTGACAATCCTGAAAAATATATAGCAAACTTAGTGAAAGCAGCAGATGGCTTCAAACAACTCAATTCTGATTCCAGTTGGTTTATTTTATCCACTTAAAGCATAAAGCTTGGCTTGAAATTTGCAAAGCGCCTATGAGATCCTGCAGTTTGAAACATCTAAATAAAATCTAAACCCCAATTTAATTAATAAAATACCAAACTGCCATTGTGATTCAAACTTTGGGCGTAGGATTTGCAATCCTACGTTTTTGCCATTAAGTTATGAATTTACAGTATAATTATGGAAGCATATTTATTAATCAAATTAGTTTTTGGCTTTAAGAGTGCCAACATGGCCAATTTTACATTACAAACTTGTTTGTTGTTAGTTATACTTTTTTATTAGTAAATTTACATACAATTTTACTCTTGAAAAGGGGTTCAAACAAATTTAATTATCAACAAGAGTCAACTTTCAGTGTTTTTAATGTATATTTTTGGGGTTGGACCCCTGAATTAGTAGTAAGAAATAAATTAAATTGTTTATAAGTAAACTGATATTGGGTTTGAAAAACTGTTAGTTGAATCTCTGGCATTCAATAATATGTTAAATACCAGTGACTTTTTTACCATGGAGTTGATTTCACCATAGTTGCCCTCTTCTCAATACCTCATTGAGGTATTTTTTAATACATTGTCTTCTTGCTGTTACAATTGATATGTTAGTCTTGATTTAGGGACACTTTTACTGAGGTCATTTTTGTTATATATTGTTTATTTTGAGAAAGTCATGGTAGATTCCCCTGAAGAGAGTTCAGTTATTCTTCCCAAGTTTTTTTGCAGATGAGGTCTTGATCTTGATAGGTTTCTAAATTATTGGAATGAATAATCTTGCCTGGACAAGTTTTCAAGTTGATTCTGTTGAGGCCTTTTTCTACTTCAGTCTCTTATCTTAAAAAGATATGGTCTCTCATAAGAGTGTAAAGTGTTTAGAGTAGGCATGGTGATCTACATCTAAAGATTGGATGTTAAGGGTGGTGCTTTACAAGTCAATAAGTGAGTTTTTTCCTTATAAAATTTAGGTACAGTAACAGCATAATTGAGTATAGGTATGTAAAGCGCAAGAATCTGGAGCAGTAAGATGTTCAGTTAACTGATTTTCCTACAATGTATTTTAAGGCAATTCTGATCCAACTATAGCTTCCTCCATATGTAATTTTGTTAGGTTTACTTAATAAAAATCTTGGAAAACTCTTTATTAATTAAAACTTCAAACATCATTTTAATTAATTTTACTGTAAATTTAGAACCTGAACGTAAAAATGCGGGATTGTCAAATCCTTGATCCAAATTTTGAATCACTTTTGTGGGCAACTCAGCTGAGTGAAAATTAAAATATTTAATAAAATGAACCATTAAATTTGACTTTTTTTGGTTTATGTAAATTGGCAAGTTTTGAATCTCTTGAGCAGATAACTCAAATAAAAAAGACAAAACTCAGCAAACAAATGTGGGATACATGAATCAGAAATGCAGGATTCTTATGTACAATTTGAGATTTCCTGTATGTCAAACAAATCATAGACATCATGTGAAAATTAACAAGTCTGAAATTGCGGGATTGTCAAATCCAAGAACCAAGTTTCAAATCATAATTGTAATGAATTTGAAATAAATATAATTTATGGGTGTCTCAAAAAGGATGTTAAAGGATCTAGAGTGGATCTGTGCAAACTCTTTTAGGAATCATAGGCATTCTCAAAAATCACCCTATTCCATTTTAGGTCGGCTAAAATTTAGATTGTAATATTCACAAAATTGACATATATAACAATAAAATTGACTAAAATATAAATTCCTCTTCTTGAGTTTAAAATTATAATAAAATTTTTATTATGTTTTCTTTCAACAACAACCAAGTCAAAAAGCTGTTCCCTGGGCTTGACAAAATTATGCAGGGCTACACTGGGTCTCTTAATGGTGAAGCCTCTGTCTATGGCCACTCCCAACCCGCAGGCCCCTCTGCAAGCGCCACACAGGAGTCTGTTCTTTCCCCTGCAACTTCCAGCATGGCCTGTTTGCCCACCATGCACAGGCAGCTGCCAACCCAAATCCCTTATCAGCAATGGCATCTGGAACCAGCCATTTTAGCCATGGGGTCACCCAGAGAGCCCAGAACCCCAAAACAGCCAATCAGATGGCATCAACCAGTTCTAAAGATGGACATGTCCCTCCTCCAGCCAACCAGCCTGCAAGACATAGAAGAAAATTAATCACTCCAGACATTGTTCTTGAAATGGTTGAAAAGCAAGGGAAGCTTATGTCCATTGGGGAAATTGCAGCTGCAATGGGTTTTGCAAAGTGCACTGTGGCTGCAACCCTGCAAGCCCACGCCAACTGTGGCCCCCCACCAAGAAGACCCCAACTGCTGCCCGTACCTCACCCAAAGATGATACAGCCCATCCCCTTATGATGGCCATTATGGAACGTGACCCGTGGATGCCCCTGGTCCAGGTACGTCTCCAGTTGGGACTCCATGGCATTTACACCAACAAAAGAACAGTGAATTCATGGATGCACAGAGTTGTGGTTGCCACCAGAATCCTATCCAATCAGGTTCTTGGTGGCCTCATTTTGGTGGATACCAACCCATACAATGCAACCATTATTAATTTTATTAAAGGGAGGGCAATGAAGGCCCGTAATGACATCATCTTCCTATCATACACCAATATCTTGGCCAGTATCCAAGACTTTGGAGAGAAGCGCATCCAATCTGACGTGTACAAGCGCGGCCCAATCTTGTATTGTTTTGTTGGGGTTTTATTGGCAGTTTCCCCATTGGGTGTCAATTATTACTCAGCAATATTGAACACCGCAGATGGGTATGCCTACCAGACGGAGCTCAAGGCCATGCTGGAGGAGTGGGTCACATAAAACACCGTGCACACAGTTGTACTAAGTGCGGAGATTGAGCAGCAGGAATGGGCTACCCAAGAAATCAGGGCTGCGGGGCATACCTGCTGGTCCTACCCCATCAACTACGCCAACATACATCTTGCAGATGTATGTCTCTACAATTTTGGTTCTGCCCTCAGGCGCTTGAAGCCTGCCACCTACAATAAACTATGCACCCAGATTGATAAGGGGTATGAGCTTTTCCCTTCCGCGTCTGTCCAGCACTTATTTGATCTCATCATCTTCTATGCAAGTGATAGTGATAAGTCCAGAAAGGACCCCCGTCTCCCCCCACGCCACTCCATTTGTTTTGTCAAGCCAGTATATGTGACAGAAGAAGAATTTGAGCAATTGAAGTAAAACGCTCTTGCTGCCCCTTCCCAGTCAACAAACCCTGCCTCCCCAACCCCCCATCAAGCCACCTGCCTTCCAACCCTGACTCCCAAGCCACCACCCATTCCCTCCCCACTATCTCTGATGCCGCCCCTTTCACAGGCACAGATGAAGGCAACGTCCATTCCACCCATTCCCTTCCCTACTTGTCCTTTGATTAGTAAATAAATCTTTTCTTTGTGATAACTTATTAAAATTGATATCTCTCTTGCAATTAATAATTAATAATTTTTTCTTTTTACATTAGCAATATTTCCCATAATTAATACAATGTTGTACATTTTACAAATAGCTTAAAATTATGTCTTACATATTTTTCATCATCATTAATAAATTGAAGACAATAAACGTAAATATTGCATTAAAATATTGCAATTAGACGTCAACTCTTGCTATTTTGATATTATGTGCATAATTCAATGTATTTTGTTTATTAAAATCCACTGTAAACTTGGCCTTTTCCATTATAATTTAATGAAATGGAATGTGCTTATATTAGAGCGCCATTAACGCTTAGTACAAATATTAATACATAGTGCATTTTACAGCCTGTATATTTACCTATTGGTAATAATTCTGTAAACTTTTCAGTCAGATTTTACGAGGTAATAATAATGTAATGTGTTAATAGATTACTGTTTATTGTCATTAATTGGCTGATTTTCTTTGCTGTGGCAATTTTGCATTTTCTGATATTTCTGCACTAGTATCCAATTGGATGTGAAGCCAACCAATTGGATACTAGTGCAGAAATATCAGAAAATGCACAATTGCTACAACAAAGAAAATCAGCCAATTAATGACAGTAAACTGTAATTTATTAACACATTACATTATTATTACCTCTTAAAATCTGACTGAAAAGTTTACAGAATTATTACCAATAGGTAAATATACAGGCTGTAAAATGCACTATGTATTAATATTCGTACTAAGCGTTAATGGCGCTCTAATATAATCACAGTCCATTTCAATAAATTACAATGAAATAGGCCAAGTTTACAATGAATTTTATAAACAAAATGCATTGAGTTATGCACATAATATCAAAATATCAAGAGTTGACGTCTAATTGCAATATTTTAATCCAATGTTTACGTTTATTGTCTTTAATTTATTAATAATGATGAAAAATATGTATGCGTTGAAGATAGTACTATAAAAACCAGGTTTTTTTGATGGAATTCAAACAATATGTCAACAATCTATAACTTAATCAACAAATTAGAATCACACCTTCAAAAGGTTGTTGAGATAGAAAGAAATATCAGGGAAATAGTGACAGGGAAGCTGGGTAACAAGGGCCAGCCACCGATACAGTCAAAAGAAGATGCTCTGGATAAATTGGGAAATATTATAGATGAAAAGAATAAAGAAAAATTACTTAATCTACAGGGAACTATTTTATCAAGTCTTGAATTCAACAACACGGCCTACAATTTGTGGGAGTTCTGGCAGGGGGCCAATGAAAACAATAAGATCAAACTAATTGAAGGAACAGAAATTCAAAAGGAAATCAACACCAATGAAGAGGAAACCGACCAAATGGAAACAGATGAAAATAAAATACAAGCAAGAAGCAGAAGCGCTTCAAGAAATACAGAAGCTTTATAAAATAAAAACCAAGAAGAAGCACAAGTAGCAAGAAGAATAAGAAAAATTAAGCCTAAGAAAATTAATGAAGAGCATCCAACGCTCATGAAGTTTGCCAATATGGCGCCTGTGGCTGAGGGAGCCACAGGGGAAACAATCAGTAAGTTTTTATGTTTAACTTATATTTATTTTAGTCATCACCAGGGATGGGGATGAGGGTGCAGAAGTGGCAGCTTTTACGCCGAGTTGGTTTTATGGGGGTTACCAGTCACTGGTGGTCCCTATAAAAAAAATAAATAAAAACCAAATAAATAAAATAATTCAACAGAATATGAATAATTTTTTTAATAGTGAAGCTCAAGATAGGGATTATCAACCACCCGCGGGGTGCTTGCCATGGATAAGGGAAGCCTATGAACTAGGATCAACAATTAAAATCAAAGAAATGAATGAAATTCACGGGGATATAAACCTGAACTTTGATGAATACATATATGAAAGCGTTCAAAGGTTCCCCTTCACAAATATCAATGAATACAAAAAAAATTAATAAAAACTGACTTTCAAATTGGAAATGAATATTTAAAATCTGCAATTTTTAATGAAATTTTTAAATCTCTATCAATCAACGTTGGGGATTCAGTCCTCGTGAATAATTTTAAGCCTTTATTAATATTGTTTGCCGAGGCCTGGGGGGCTGATACAAGTTGGGCGCCCCAAGAACCCTCTTCAAGTTCAAACAAATGTCCTATATTAATAGGTTAGTACAAAAGTTCAAAAAACTGTGCATGTTCTCAGAAAAATATACCTTGCAAAGGATTCACGTTGCGGTGTACCTGGGAATCCTGCTCCATTGCATACTGAAAGCCAATGTGAAAAAATTAGAAGATGTACCTATACAGATTGACATATGCCTCATAGCCCTAGACCTCCAGAAAACACCACAGGGATACAGGACAGTCAAGCACGTCCTCTATGATTCATTTGCATTTGCAACTCTATACGGGTACTACGTGCCCCCCAAAAAAACCTGCTAGTGGATTCCCTCACCTGTTTGACTTTTTATAAGACAGTTGGCCACCACCGGGGTGTTGAGCGCCACCCCTCTAGCAATTGGCGCCAGAGTCATCCACTACATACAGAATAGTATGTGGTCCCAATTAGATGCATTAGCTGAAAATTTAATTTTGGGGTATAATTCCCTGGAATAAACACATTCCCCTTGCAATTCACATTCCCCTAATAAATCATTTTCCCTTGCAACTTAAAATTTTTATATTATTTTCTTTTATTTTAAATATTAAAATTTTAATACTAAATACTTCACTGTCAGGATTTCTGGATATTGACTAATTAACAGATTCAACCAATTATTGCGGGCCAGCTGTCAATCACTCTTTGGATAGTTCCAACAAAATAATGCAGGCCAGTAGCTAATAACTCTTAGGAATGGTTTCAACAAATTAATGCGGGCCGCAGGTTTGTGGAACCAATGATCAAATCATATCCTGGCACCAACAAATCCATGTATTATAATTAATGAATGGAACATGCAATTACTGCTCATTAATTAGTTCACTTCATCAAGCACCTCAATATGCACTTCACAATAAGTATTATTCTAAACTTAAATTGTATCCTAGAATAAGAGAGCCGTCATAAGAACCGTCATCTGCATTATGTCCATCAGAGTCCAACATGGACTGGGCCACCGGGCCAAAACACTCTAAGATAAAAGGCTCTGAGCCTATTGTATTAGAGTAGCTCTGATTAGTGTAAAAATTGTCTTATGAACTAGTAGCCAACTGTTGGCTAGCTAGCCCTGAATTGTGGCCCAGGCAGGCAGCTGAAAAGAGATTCAGCTGTGCGGCGTGTCTAGAACAAACACAGTAAGCCAAGGAAGTTGTCAAGCAAGCTTCCACAAAATCCACCCTGAAAAAGGCCGGGCCTCCTGCCGTGTTGACCTAATGCTACTTCAGTCTCTTCCTAGTGTTGTGAGCTGATTCAGATAAAATGCGGGTAGGCGGGCCACCTTAAAGCCAGTCCATTAGAATAAAAGACTGATGATTCCGTATTGACTTGATGATTGATCCAAGTCCTATTTCCTTAATGTGATCCTCTTTTATGCTTTATTAGTGGAGAGCAAAAGATGATACTGTTGTCATACAGTATAATTATCTATAGTAAAATATAGAGACAACTTATGAACCTTTATCCAGAAGTAGGAAGAATTGTCCCAAATCCTTTGGGCCTTGAGCCCTGTCAGACTTGCTACTTCTTATGACAACAAATATTTCAGGACACAGGTTATGCCAAAGTCACAGGCTCTCTGTACTTTCTTAATATTACAAGACTTAGGAGATCATCTGGTGGATGATAAAATACCACAGTCTGTGGATTTCTGACAATATAAAACAGATGACTTAGAGGATCCAGGAAATTTATACTTGCTTTTTTTATCCCAGCATGACCCTTTTACAGAATAGCAAGGAATCCTTTATTTGAGCTTTGTTGAGATTGGATTCCAGGCACGCAATCTTGGCTTTAACTTCCTGCCATCTTGTGATCACTTCCACACTTTTCACTTCCCATAGTCTTAGATGCAGACAATATATCTCATTCCTTGGTAGTCTTCTTTCAGTTAAAAGCCAAAAACATGTGCCATAAAATTATTGAGGGAAAAAGCAACCATTGTCACAAAATACTAAACATATTTATTTGTTATAATTATGTTTATACTATATACCAATCAGGTTATAATTGGCTGAAAACCACTTCAATTCCAGAATCATACCTGTATCTCTATCATGTGATCTATGACAACAGTACCATTCAATCAAAACCTTAACCAAAATTTCTTTGCATTATTAAACTATAAGAACATTCCCTAGTACACTCCAGAACAACCTGATTACTTCTGTGGACATTTGATTTTATGGCTTAAAGCATTCCTGTAAATTCACTGCCCCCTTTGGCCTTGGATAGGACAGTCTTCCCATGTCATACTAAGAAATCCCCTCAAAAACCAGTTAAACCACTCAATTCTCTTGAAGATTTAGCCCACAATGTTGATGAGAGATTTGTTGTTGCATACCCCATGGAGTCTCCACCCTCCACTTCCCCCTCCATGAAAGAAACCCTGATTAATTTAGATTGTTTACTAGCTTGGTGTCAACCATTGTTGAAAAGCATTAGGATTGCCCAACCAAAGTGCTCCACATCAGTTTCACTAAAAGCTATTGATTAACAAGATTCTGAAGACAATTCTAGCCAATCAGAGGGTGGTTCAAAAATTAATTCAAAACTCTCCAACTCTCCTGACTTAGGTCAGAAAATATTCTCTCCTGGCTAATCAGACTCCATTCTCCTGGTCATCTGATAGTCCAGTGATACCACATCCCTTTTAACATAGCAAGGGGACTTTCAGTCCCCTGCTTGTTGATTCTCTATTCACAATTAAAAAGTATAGGACTTTGGCTACAACTTCTATTATATTAAATAAGTTTGAGCTTCTTTGAGCTCCCTATTGAATTTTAAAAGAGTTAGCCTTTTCTTTAAAGTATATTACCTTTGCTTGGACCCATTTAAGCCCCATTGTTGTCTTCATGCTCCTAAGGAAAGTGTTAGCGCTTAATCATTGTACACTTTACTTTTGCTTTCAAAAGCGCACTTTGATCTTGAAATTTAAAGTTGTAATTTATATAAATTTCTATTTGAATTTTATATTTATCCTGTTCCCTTTCAATTTAGAACTTGACTTTGCCGTATTCATTGCCCAAGGCTTGCAAGTTTCTGCCCAAGCTCCCCTTGAGCTCAAAAGTCTGTTATGGACTGATTTCTTTATTTGAGGCCCCAATTCACTTGTTTTTAATATTACAACAATCAAAAATTATACTGTTGTATCCCAAATTTTCTGGAGGATTCAATTATGATACTCCTGATTCTTAAATTTGCAGTGTTTTCTTTGGCCCCCTTTCTGCTGTCCTCTTCTTGCTTCCCCTAACTTGTGGAGTTGGCTCTCTTCTTTGGCCCAACTTGTGGGAGATGACCCTTCTAGCATTTTGCGCTTCTTGCCTGGTCTTCTTGTCTTGGGAGAGGCCCTAGTCAAGAGTCTGACTTGCAATGATTTGGATTTGCACTCTGCTGATCCTATATTGCTCACCCCTGCCATAGATGGAGCCGCTTTCCCCTCTCCTTCCCCACAGGAGAGCGTCAATCTGGTTCCTGTGTGGGTGCCGGAGGGACCTGCCTCAGCTTCCTCACACACACCTTGGTTGCTCACTGGAATCAAGTTGATGGGACTCAATGCCTACTTCCCTTAACTGTCTCTGGTATCCTCCCTCTGGTCCCCCTTAGAGAGGCTGTCCCAGTGCTTCACTGTTTGGCATCTTGGTGGTTCATCTTGCCAGGGTGGGAGCCAAACTTAGTTAGTTTAGCCCCCTCTCTCACAATTCCAGACTTCTGGTGCCAAAACCCTGTGCAATATATGTATTCCTGATCCAATATTCCATTGTCCCACCTTGGAAACAGCTGATTAACCCTGAATACCTAGGCATCAAAGTCTAAATTTAGTCATTTTCACATAAATTGATTTTTTGTAATTACCACCTATCAAAATGGTTTAAAACCCAAACCAGGCGCCACTGCAGCGCCCAGGAATGTTCCCAGATGGCGCCCAAAAAATGTGCTGGGTGATGCTTCAGCACTTTACAAATTGATTAGGTGGCACTTTTAAACCACTATTTAGGGGCTTATCTTTGTTTAATATCAGCATTTTTTCTCACAAACTCAAGATATTAAAACACTGTAATTAAATCTACATTAATTATATTCCTGGGTATACATTAGTTAATCTTTCTGGTTAATCAATTGTTTTAGACACCCAGTGCTGTATTTGTAGCAGTATAGGATGCTATTTTCTGTAGTTGGTATAGTGACAGTCTTTTGTAGGACAGAAGAATATAAGAATATAATGACAAAACTGATATTTATTTAGATAGTGCTACAGTTATATAGTAAGAGACAGGGGAATTTCCACCAGGGGAAATGAGGCACAGACAGAAGGACTTTCTAAAAGGAGGAGAGTGGAAAGGCACAGTAGAAAGAGCCGCACAAGAAAGCAACCGGTTTCACGCGCCTTGCCTAATGGAGGCAAATGGCAATATCTATGTTGTCCATTTATTAACCTTGGAAGTAAAGCCCACACCTGAAGCGCATTTGAAAAGCGCTTCAAACACCCGCTTTAAAGTGTTTTTAACGTAATTAACCCTGCTAAAACCCTGTTGAGATAAAGCAATCACATGATTTTTATGTTGCTCAATCCCTAAGTGGATGTCTTATTGTCTAATCCATTCAGGATCTACAACACCTAGTCTCATAATCTGAATAGATCAGATTATCAATTTAGTCCTTGATTGGTGCAACCTAATTGATTACTGGGCACCCTTCACTATGCCAGAAAATTGACAGCCTCCAGAATTAACTTATACAACATGGAATATCCTCCATGTCAACAATTTCAAAAAATGTTTTTGCTTTATCCTTTATAATTTCAATTAAAAGCTCAAAATAAAAGTTAAAAATTGCTTTTTTATCAGTGTCAATTTTTTAATCCAGAAAAAATATCCTTTAATATTGAAAATAAGAAAGATATTTTTGAGGATTGTCAACATAGAGGATGTTCCATGCTGTATGATTTAATTCTGGAGGTTGCCAGGAAATCACTCCAAGACCAATCCCATTGTTTTTAGTTTCAACCCAAAAAACCATCACAGTCCAATTAATTTGTGTAGCCACACCAAAGGTGGCTGCAGTACGGCCACATGGCTTAAGATATGGGTGGTTATATAAGACTAGATATACAGGTGTTTTATTACACTTCCATCTGAAGAGGAGAGGTTGTGGTCAAATGGTTACCCCTTGCAATTCATTATAAATTTTTCATACTTCCAGGACTGAAATATCAGAGGAGGTCTTTGTGAGTCATCTCTTTGTGATTTATGTTAGACATGATTTTTTTGAATTAGACAGGACCAAAAAAGACATCTGGTAATCAAAAGTGTCCCAGATTGGTTCCTCTGTCTTTTAAGTTTGGGTCATTGGCTTGCCAAGAGCTGGTTGGTTACTTAGGTAATGAAAATGGAAAATAAGAGCTATAACTCAATTAAATATGTAAAAATCCAAAGTTTAAATAAAGACCTATAAAGAAAGGATGATAGCTGCTTATATAGAGATCATAGAATCATATACTGTTTATTTCATTATTGCCTCTTTGTATCCCTCTTCCTTGCTATCTAGCTGTATTTTTGATTACTAGACTTCTAGACCCCTTTTTATAAGATCATGTAGGTTTATTTCTATTATCTATATAAGGAGCCTAATTGTGAATAGCATATATACTTTAAACACCCTATTGGCTTTTTCTGAATATTTTTGTAGTTTTTTAATAGTATTCTAAATTATTTGGCTTGTTTGGGACTCATTGGGGCCCTTTCTAGTAATGAATTAGTTTAGATATAGATGGACTCTATATTTTTCTATTTGGGGCAGTGTTGGGACTATGGAATAATATGGTAGACATGACCATTATTCCCCTGACTGATTGGTTAGACGGCCAATTGCCATGCAACTGGTAAGCTTAAAGAAGCATAAGCTGATCCTGCTCCTGGCCTTGGCTAATCAGTACTATCATTATTACTCTGAAGATTGATCCTGATCCAATAATGGTCCTCTCGTTGGATTGAACCTGAGTAAACAGGCTGATGATTCCTGACTACAATCACAGAATACTCCTCAGCAATAAGACAGAGTGTTCAAGAATAATAATGCAAGACAACTACTGCCAAACATTTGCACTTGAAGACATCTCAAAATCTATGATCCTATATAGAAGGTCGTTTAGAAGAATACTGTATGTTGAGCAAATTGGGTTATTGCTGGTATGTTCAAAGCTACAGATATATGTTAGCCTTGCCAATGTACTCTACCTAATCCTATGCAAGAGCACTACAGACTACAATGGAATAGAACTTTGAAGATTATTATATTTATTGAAACTGTAGTACAATCTAGCCAGCAGCTGCAATCTATCCAGATGTAACTAAGAACTTGTTATCATCCTTTCAGGTGTCTGTATCAATATATACTGCAACAATCCTTGTTCTTGTCCTTTCAGACAGTTCTCAGTGGCTATCTTTGCAATAGGTCCATCTTTGCTAGCTATGCCTATCATGATTGGCTGTTCTTGGCACGTGATATGCTACTGGCCTTAGCAGGTGTACATGGCACTTCAGCTATAGCTTACGCTCTTTTTGAGCTAGCCTACTGTCATTTATTGTTTGCTGTATTTTACACGCCTATTATTGCTCTGGGAAACTACGTTGTATTTAGTTGAGGCTTATAAATGACCCTTAATCTGTCCTCTAACATTGGAAGGTAGAATTCCAGTATTCCATTTTTAGGGCTTAATCAGTGATCCTTTTCTGGCTGAAAAGCCTTCTGCTTATTAATGTAACAGGTTGAATTGGAAATTATACACCGTATAATAGCAGACTCAATCCAATATCAACTTGTGGATTATCTGTTGTGTAATGCTGACCCAAACCAATAAGGAACCCAATTATATGTCATGTGATGCTGATCTGAACTCGGTATTTCCTAGCCATATGCACATCACTTGTTTGATATACTCATATACATCCATCAGGTTGGGTGGGACTGAGTTGATACAACGTCCAGTAGGATAGGATGGGCGATATACAATTGATGATTTCAAGATTACACACCGTGTAATCTCTGATAAACACTATATTGGCTAATGTTTATACGGCGTATAATGCTAATATCAATTATATTAAACTAGGGATTATACAGCATATAATCACTACACATAGTAATGATGATATGTGATAATACGGCGTATAATTGTTGCATCTATCATAATAAACTAACAATTACACAGCGTATAAATGCCATATATATTATAATATATTGGTGATTATATGGCGTATAATTACTACACTTAATAGAATATTGACCTAGTGATAATACAGTGTGTAACTGATAAAGATCTGTGTACAATGATTAGCCTGATCATTTGTGGTCAATCAGCCTAATCTCACACTGTATGATGCAAAAACCCAGTTGACAGGGTAACCAAACTTGCATATGCATAAACTGCAATCAAGATGCTGCCAATACACTGATGAGATAAGCTGAGGTTTGATAATCTATCAAAGTCCCATGTCAGACCAACATGGCTGCCTAACTCTGGGGGCTGAAACTAGCAGTCTGGAGAACAGATAGACTGACTAGTAAGAGTTAGAAGTGTCAGATTACAATCTGGCAATAGGCCATATCCACCCTATATAAGATGCTCTCCTGACTAGAGATCAAGCAGAATATTCACCATTAAAAATAGAGATTGAAGATCTCTATTCATTGTATCACTACTAGCCAGCGCCTAGTAGTCAGAAGTATCCAAGTAGAGCGCGCCACTGTCTACTTGCAGACCCATGTATTTTCTCCTATGGCCAACCGGACTCTGCCAGGCCGTAGCTGTACCCTAAGACCCAATTGGTAGCTATAGACTGTTACCATACAGTCTCCTTTCAACACTACTATTACAATGTCCATTAATAAAAACAATTCATCAAGACCACAAAATCTTGACAGTGGTGCTCACTACAAAAACAAGCTGCCATCAGAATCAAGTCAAGGCGCTGCCTTGCCCCTTTCCCACCCCAGCTACATTGATAAGTATGGGGGAATGCATGGACACACGTGACACCAAAAGAGACACTAGTCTTTGCCTGGCTATTAAACCACACCAAGCTATTGAGCTCCAAGACAACTGTCTCCATTTGGATCCTGCCAATGTCTGAGGACCACACCAATCCTGCCAGTATTTCTTAGAAGAGGTCTGTGCTATGCTAGGTGCACTCCTACACAGTCAACAACATGAGGGGGCTAGCAGAAGACAAAATTCACACTGTTCAGCTACAATCTTAATGCTGCTGATCTCTGGACGACATATTGCCAGTACCAGGAGGTAAACAGCATGCAGATTAGTCAGCTGTTGAACAAGGAGAAGGGGGAGTCAAAGACTTCCTCTCTTACTCTGTTCATTCAAGCATAAAACACTTGCAGCAAATTGTTGCAAGACAAAGCTTAGAACTTACCAATTTGGGGGCTAGCCACAATGAATTGCAGGAAGCCCACTTGGCTACAATCAACAAGCTGAACACCAGCTTTGATTCCTTGAAGGGTATCTTAAGAAATCTGTTTGATACCACCAATCATGCCCACTTCAGAGTGGACAAAATTGTGCAGCAGTTCAATTCTTAGGTTGGACATATTATTGCCAATTGCTTTGAGAGCACTGGCATAACTCCACAGTGGACCACTGACATTACTACTTACTTTATCAGTCTGACCTGTAGGGTCAACAAGTTGGCTCACCATCTAAACCAGAGTGAAGGGACTCCTGACAAAAAAGCTTTACGCCGTATGCTGGACAATGCTGACAATAGAAGTACCAACCAATATAACAAGCTATTGGCTTATGTAAACAAGCTGGCAAGTAAGCTTGATGGCATGAATAATGAGAAGTTCCCTGCCCCTCTGGGCATTGCTTCTCAGGAGCTCGCCTCCAATCCCCACAACTGTTGCCTGTACCATGTTGTCTATATGGACAACAAGAACAATATTTGGGAGACTATTGAAAGTGTACAAGAACTTGCCAGCTTGCTTTACAAGGATCTTGAGTCCTCTTGCAAACGTCTTACCCACCTGGAGGAAGGCTGCATGAAGGACAAGCAACGTCATTATATGATCACCTCTACGGTTCTTATGCTGGAGGAAAACCACAGCAACCTACTGGAACAGCTTGTAAAAGAACGTGCAGCTAGGAAGGAGATGGAACTTAAGTTTGCTACAAGACTAAGCAAGCTTGAGACTCAGGCAAACGGAGCAGAAAGTAGCAGCTCTGGCCAAGGCCTACCCCCCTTTCTGCCTCTTCTTCAGAAAGGCATAAGACCTCTTCTCCTGATTACTTCCACAAAGTAGGTTTGAAGCGTGAGAGTAATGGCTCCCAGTACACACGTAATGTGCCCATGGGAGTTGCCACACTGCCTCCTCTCACACCAATGTCTTCCACTAGGCTTCCTCCTGTCCCCGCCAGAAGACCTATTGCTCTTCTATATAGGAGACCTTGGTACCTGACCATAAGTTCAAACCATTGAACTTGCCTAGGTTTGACTGTAATGGGAACATAAGGACATTAGTACGGCTATTTGAGATTTCCATGAGAGGGTCATCAGATCATATGAAGGCAACCACTCTCATTAATTCCCTAGACCCCACCAGTGTTGTGACCATACAACAGTCACTGTTGAGTATTTAGCCAAATAAATGCTCCAAAATATAAATTTGCTCTGTTTCTGCTGTTTATTTGTTGTAGATAGGTTTGGCTGAAATTCTTCAGAAAAAGATTCCTGGAAACTTGGTATCTATATTTAATAAAAGAACAGAAGGTAGTTTTGTTAATTAGGCCATACTAACTGTCAAAACTAAAACAATATTGGCTGAATCAATCTTGGAGACTAGACATCTCAAAAACAAATTAATTGACCAAGAAGGTTAATTAATAAATACATTGCAATATAATTAATGAGGATTTAATTATATTGGTTAATTGCTTTGACTGTTTCAAGAAGTTTGGTTAAGTTTAACCATAGGTAAAACCCCAAATTTGGGTTTAGAAACACTGTGGTGGTGTCTTGTTCAGGGTTTAAAGCATTTTAACAGGTTTTTAAAACGCAAGAAAACCATTACATATAACAGTAACTGAATAAAGGTAATGATGCCTAGGAATTCAGGTTTGATCAGATGGTTACCAGTGTAAAAATTAATAGCTGAGTTTTAAATGTGTATATTCCACAGGGTTTTGGCGCCGGGAGCTGGGGAAGCTCAATGCTGAATTGGTACATTGGGATGAATGGAGTCAGGTGACTTCTTCCCATTGTAGGTTGGTTCTCATAGGTTGAGAAATATTGTTGATCATTTAGGTAAAGATCTATGTTTGGATGACTCAAATGTAATAGATCACGTGATATGAATCATAGGTTGATTCAGGAACTGGAGTGGTTTTCAGCCAAATATGCCCCAAATGGTATATAAGCAAAAAAAAGCTAAATTTGAATGAAGATATATTGTCAATTTTGACGCTTTCCCCTCAACTACTTTTTAATTATCATGTCTTCTTTGCTATCATTTGAAAGAGCAAAATGGAGTGCTTTGTTTGGAAACCACAGTTTCTAGGAATGAAGTCCCTACAAGTTTGCTTGAGGAAGCTTGGGCAAGTCTGGAGGTTTCTAAGATAGCGCCTGAGAAATCTTTGGCAGAAGTGAAAGCGGCCTTTGAAGAACTATATACCAATTATTTTGCCAAATAGGGAACCCCTGTACAAGAAAAATAGAATTTATGCATGGGATTCCTGGAATTTGCTGTTAGGGTTTGATGAAATTTTGCAACAAGTGAAGGACAGAGCCAATCATGAAATTGAGGCGTTAAGAAGTAGGGAAGAAAAGAGTGTCAAAATTATGGCTTGTTGGCAGGATGACAATAAAGTATTGTCTCATGAAATTGCCTCCCTGTAGGCAAAGCTCCTCAAAGCTTTGTTGCAGGAAGGTAATGGTAATGAGAGTCAAGGACAAGATAGTGGTAAGTTTGACTGGTTAGACCTGGATCTGCCACAAGTGTGGACGTCATTATGCCATGTCTACTTCAAGAAGAGTGGACATACGCAGACGCCAAACAGGCAGTCATCAACAAATTTGGCAGCAAGACCAAACTCCAGGCCAGAAAGGTGGAGTTTAGCAATATTTTCTTCAAGAAATATGAGACTGTCTCTGACTTTGCTGATTGATTCTACCATGAGGCACAGATTCTTCTTGGAGCCAGGGTACTTTCTGATCTTGAATGTTGTATCACCATGAGCAGAGCATTACAGCTCTATTGTGAACTTGTCAATGTGATGTTACCAGTACTTGACCAGTCCAATGTCACGCAGAAGATCACCAGCTATCTAAGCAGACTTGGTTTGCAGTTTGAGGCCCCAAACAAAGGACAGTTAGGTAAAAGTTTTAACAACTTTAAGGAGCAATCCCAAACTCCCAAGCCTGCCAAATTCACATCTGACACAGATAAGTTGAAAGGAGAAAGTAAATCCTATCAAAATTCTGGTAACTGCAATAAGTTTGGAAAGCAAGGCCAATTTGTGGAAGTCTTCCAAGGTGAAAAGCCTAGTCCCCCTTCTGTCAACGTGGTCACTGTAGCAAAGCCTGCAGATCAGAGAAAAGGGTAGGTGGGCCAGTAATGGAATGTACTGGTCCTGATAATCCCCCCATTTCAAAGGACCCTGATTGAGAAACAGCCAGTCAGTGCCCTGAGGTCAGCAAAGCTGACCCCATGCCTACCAGCAAGGAGACAACACCCACCCTGGCAGCACCCCTAGACGCACCCACAACTATTAACTGTCCTCTTCCTGATTTATTTCTACCAGAGAAATACTTTAAGGAGGACTCTATTCATAAGCTAGTAGCAGAAAACCTGTATGTGATCCCCACCCAAGGGAGAGGCTGCCCCAGGAAAATTGACGCCAACACAATAGAGACTGTCTCCAAGCCCTACACTGCTCAAGTTCAGGAGGTATATATTGGTTCTAACCCAAACATGTCCAGCAACCTTCTGCCACTTAAAGGTGTACAGTTCTCCATGCCACTGGAAACTATAAAATCCAACTTTCCTGAGATTGGCCAAAGCCTTCACCAATAGTTCAATACCCAGGACCACTGGGTATCCATTTATTAAATCTCCAATCTGAATCTTACACAGAATGTACTTATGCTGATATTTCCGTAAATAAGGTAAATTGTGGGCCATTATAGATAGTGGAGCCCCAATCAATATAGTCTCAACCCGCCTGGTGAAAAGACTGGGTCTGGCACCAGACGTGGCCCATTCCAAAGTCTATGATACCGCCACAATTCATACCCATACTTCAGTTAGAGCATACAGATCATTGCCAATTTGATTTGGTTTGATTGCAGTTTCCTAGCCTGCTGTGGTTTTACCCAGTCAAAACTAAGATATACTGATTGGGACAGTATTCCTTTGCAAATACAGGGTGAAGCTAGACATGGAAGTGGACACATTGACGCTGCTCAGCCAGACAATTCCACTGTTCTACTCCAAGGAGAAGATGCCCCCAAAGGAGATCAAAAGCATTCACCTGGCTTACAAGGACAGAGTAGTAGCAGTACTCTATCAAATCAAGAAGAAAAAGGGCAAGTGGCTGCCCACACAGATAAAGGAGCACAAAGGCATTCCTCTTTGGTCAAGGTCAACCTTCACACTAAAAAGTAGCACCCAGATAGTCATCAACTCCGGGTTAGCTCAAGATATACCTGAGGGACTCTACAATGAAATTCATCAGCCTTGGAGCCACTCATGTTTCAAACCATGTGTTGCCCCTGGAATCATCATTCCTGGGCAACAGGTATTCATGTTCTATTGGCTAACCTACAGGGATTAGTCCTAAAGATCAAGAAGCATCAGGTAGTTGCCTTTGTTCACCTCCTCCCTGTCATAAAGGTAGAGGAATTACATTGTATAGGTAACTTCTCCAACATGGGGCTTCCAGATTAAGTAGAAGCCTCTGCTTATTCAATCACCCCTTTGGCTGACCTATCCTCCTTGGTAGATGAAGAACGCAAGAAGGTCAGCGCGCTTTTTGAAAAATACTGCTGCATTTTGAAGAAGATTTTGATCTAGGATGTGCCACTGATGTCACACATCACATTGACACCAGTGACCAAAAACCTATTTGCCTCTGTCCCATTAGAAGGTCCAAAGCCAGCAAGGAGGTAGTGAGCAAAAAGATAAAGGAGCTCTTGGATAGGGGCATGCTTGTGCCATCTAAGAGTCCTTGGGCATCTCCTATGCTCATAGTAAAGAAGAAAGATGGTAGCAATAGAGTTGTGATTGATTACTGTTGGCTCAAACTGATAACCAAGAAGGATTTGTACCCTCTTTAATGAATTGATGATGCCCTTGATTGTCTAGAAGGAGCCAATTACTTCTCTGCCATGGATCTGATTTCTGGTTATTGGCAAATTGAGTTGCCGCTCAAAGAACAAGATAAATGTGCAATAATAACCTCTCAAGGGTTATTCCAGCCAACAGCATGTCTCAGGGTCTTTATAAAGCCCCAGCCACGTTCCAGCAAGCCATGAATTTGATTCTTGGAGACCTCAAGCTGTCCTGTGTTCTGGTATATTTGGATGATATTAACGTATTTTCCAGGACATTCAATGGAAATCTGGATCACCTAGAGGCTGTATTCAAAAGACTGGCTGACACTAATATTAAGATAAAGCCTCAAAAGTGCCAGCTCTTCAAAGATCAGCTTAAATAACTTGGCTTTGTTGTGAATACAACTATTCTTTGCCCTCAACCATTAAAAGTTGAAGCAATCACAAATATGAAGTGACTGGAGAGCAAAAGGGACATACAAGTCTTCCTAGGAATGGATGGCTACTACCAACATTTTATCCCAAACTTCTCCTGTACTGACAAGCCACTGTTCAATCTCTTAAAGAACAGAACTACCTTTGAATAGACAGCAGCGTTCCAGACTGCCTTTGATTCTTTAAGAACCAGTTTTTCTTCCAGACCAGTCCTGATGTATCCAAACTTCAGCAAGCCCTTTATTGTCCAAACCAACATATTGTTGTCAGCGCTAGGAGCAGTGCTACTACAGCTCAACAATTCAGGAGCTGAGCATCCTGTAGCCTACGTCAGCAGTTCCCTTAATGTCTATGAGCAAAACTACACTGTCATGGAAAGAGAGTGCCTTGCCGTAATATACGCCTACAAGCAAATTTATGGTATACTTGTATGGTGTACACTTAATTGTTGTAACAGATCATGCCAGTATCAGCTGGTTACAGAATCTCTGAGAGCCTGAAGAATTTCTTGCCAAATGGGCACTGAAACTCCAAGTCTTTTACTACAAGATAGTCCACCGCCCTGGAGCTAGCCACCAGAATGCCAACTACCTGTCCCGCCTGCCTGCTGTAGCGCTGGTATCATCCAAGCAGACAACATGTACGACAAAATAGTAAAAACCACCTTTGAAAATGAGCCAGATGAAGTCCAGGCCATTATGAGGGAGCTGAGAAAGGACTGCCAGGTAGAGAACAAAAAACTCTACAAATATCACAAAGGTAAAAGCTACTTATTCCACAAACATCAGACAGGCCCAAAATCATACTTGCTGCCCACAAGGCAATGGGCCATGGAGGATTCCAAAAGACTGTTGCTCAGCTGCAGCTCCACTATTATTGAGAGTCTATTCTTTTTGGCGTCAAAGAGACTCTTTCCTTCTGTTCTGAGTGCCAGAATGAGAAACTATTTGTGGGCTGCCACCAGTACAAGAAAGTAGAACCAAAATTTTCTTGGCACACTTTGAGAATAGACATTGTAGGTCTGCTTCCAATGTGTGTAGGACGCCTTCAATATATCATAGTGGCCATCAACCACTTAACCAAGTGGGTTGAAGCCAAGCTGCTGCAGAGAGTAAGCGCCAAGTCTACTGCCACCTTCATTTTAGAGCACATTATCCACCAACATGGATTCCTTAGTTCATCCTCATAGACAACAGCACTAATTTCACCGCCAATGTCATTCCCAAGCTGAACAAGCTCATGGGCTGAGAGGAGTCCTCTCCACTCCATACTACCCTGAGTCAAACAGAATGGTGGAGAGAGTGAATTGAACATTAGTTTCTATCCTGAGGAAATTGACAGATACTTGTACCTCAGAATAGCATCTGTTCCTGCCTGCTGTGGTCTTTGCCTACAATATTTTGATCCACAGCACTACCAGGTTTTTGCCCTTTCAGTTAGTATATGGATGCCACCCTGCCTTCCTGCCAATCCTGTACTCTGCCATGGGCAATCCCAAAGACATGAATTATCAGCAATACCTAACCAAGTTGGCTGAGACGCTGATTCAAGCTTCAAGTTGAAGCTTTCTCAGAAACCTCCATGTCCAGAACAAAGGGCCAGATAGCCAATAACACAAAGCGCCATCATTTGATGGAATTTAAAGTGGGAAGCCAGGCTTCATATCACGACAAGGTTGTGGGTTGATCCCATAAGTTGGATAGCTTATGGAAGGGTCATTTTGAGGTTATAGAAAAAACCTCACAGGATGCATATACTATTAAGAATCTGGCACATGGATATCTATAAATTGAGTACATGCCAAATTCCTTAGGCCTTCTTTTCTATGCCTAGTATTGGCACCAATTTAACTTTACAATTTATAGCTGAAAAAGAATAGAAAGTAAAAAACAGTAAGTGTATTTCTGTCAAGGATCACCCTCCTGATAATCTGGATCACTCTCGTCTTATTCACCACTACTTGAACCACTTCCTTGTTGACTCTCAGGATTAACCATGGGCTGTTGGTCAGATCTCCATCTGTTGTAAAGAGATACAAAGGGGAACTTGCAACCCCTTGTAAAGAGGAAGGTGACCACCTGAAGATATAGGCAACAAACAACAATTGATTGCTGTGAGAATTCAACAAAGGGAAGAGGAATAATTGAATAGTTGGAATCAACCCGCCAGAGTCCATAGTCAAGAGGATACACACAAGCCAGAACCACACAGTCAACCATGAAGCCGGAAATATAGCAGTACTCTTAAGGATTCAGAGCCTGGATACCTCTTATTTTATTACAAAGCTTCTCCCAATGCGCTGCCATGTTGTCAAAAGTACCCATAGGTAAACGCAGATCTGGAGTAAGGATAAGGTCTCTACACAAGATCATCCCACAAATTTCCTGCTGTCTATCTCCGCAATGAAGTGCTTCCCAGGCCCAACAAGTTGCCCTACTTATTTGACTATCCTGCACATCTGAGTTAGTAATTCCCAACAACAAGTAAAGCTCTAGATAAGGGTCCAAAGGCAAAAACCAACTTGTATTTGCTTGCATGGCAAACTCTAGAACAAACCCAGAGATAGACCTATCTACTGAGCAAACCACTGCTGGGTCCAAGACAATGCTTGCTAAACCCTGATTGAGTTCCTCAATTATCTCTTGCTCAGTCACTAAATGAAAACCGGCAGAAGAAAGCATAACTCTCTTTTTCAAGTCATGACAGGGACAATCTTGCAAGACAAAAAATAAGAGCTGAGGGATAATATCCTTCCCAACAAACAAACCCAAGAAAGAAAACCCAGATTTGCCAATTTGATGCTGGTGATATAGAGGCTATTTGGTATTGCCAAACAGGTCGGCAGACGCAAGCCTTATATGTTGACTGCTGACTGTCACACCTGAGTTCACCACCACCGGTGATGGAGACTTATCAAAGACTTTCTCACTAACGGTCTCCTGTGTTGGAACAATCACTGGCTTCTTTGGGCGGGACTCTGCTGGCTTGTTGCTGGGACAATTTTCTGAAACTGGTTGCAATTCTTGGGGAACAATGGGCTGCTGAAGCTAAGATGCATTCAACGTATAAGTTGTTAACAGGGTGCTGCCCTGTTGGACCTCTGCACAAGTTGAGCCATCCAAACCAGTGAAAATTGATTTTTTATCCCCATCCTGGGTGCCGCAGATCAATGCATGTCGTGCTTTGTGGGAAAGACAATAAAATAATGTCAAAACCGCAGGCTCAATCCGCCAGCAAGGTTCCAACCAAGCAGGTTTGTGACCTGCAATCTGACTACCCGGGCACTCAAAGCCAGACCCGGAAGTCAACTCAAATTACCAAATCAATCAACATAAACAAATGATGATCCTTCACAGTGGATACCTTGATTTGGCGCTTGACTCATTAGAAGGATTAAGCCACCCCCTCTTCCATCCAGCCGTATGATCACCAATCATGTTCCTGCTATCCATTGATTCACAATAGCTATATAATCACTATCTCACAATAAAGATTATTATCTATCCTCTAAATATTTTTCCCCTTGTAACTCTACTAAAACAGCACAGTTATGACATTGGTAGCACAGGTAGGCTCTCCATCCTACCTTATCTTGAAAAATTCCGCCTGATGCCCGCACACGCCGCGGGCAACAAATCCTCAACAGAATTATGTCTGTCCTCCCGCCCAACTGGACGCCGTACACTCCTGGTACCATGATACCTGATGTTTTTGTTCTCTACCAAAACACAATGATTCCACTACCCGCCTTCAACGCCCTGTCTGCCCTAGGGTTCTTTCAGGCTTCCTCATCAACGCCATAACCAGCGGACAAGACCACCATGCCCGCCTATGTCGCACAAAGACTTTGCAGTGCCACCTTGGAACCCTTTGCGGGGGCCAACAACAACAATGCTGCCGCATGGATTCAGTCCGCCCAAAGCAAGTTGGCTCAGATGTAATGCCCACAGCGGTTTTGGATTGCAGAGATATCCATTTGTCTGACACATGACGCTGGCACCTGGTGCAACAAGTGGCACAAAGAGCACACTGACAAGAACTGGGACACCTTTAAACAGGACTTCTTGGCGAGATTTGTGCTTAAGGATACGGCACTCATGATCATACGCCAAGTAAAGAACCTAACCCAGACAGGCACCATTAAAGAACTCACCTGCGCCTACAAGGAACTCTGTCTCTGCGCCCTATCTGACATGGCCTTTGACACCCCAGCAACACACCTCATGTACTACAACGCTCTCAAGTTGCTTGTGATGAGACATGTGAACCTGGACCAGGTTACCAACCTACAAAGCCTGTACTTTGAAGCAGAAAAAGCGGAACAAACCTCCAACACTCTGCACAAGGCACAGACTGGGAAACAAGAAAGACCCAAGGACTCACATTCAAGTGGGCGCTCCTTGCGGCCACCTCCTGGAGCTAACGGTAACAACAACAACCACAAGCCCACAGGATCAAATGGGAATGGGAATGGAAATAACAGCCAATCAAATTGTACCCATTTCTGTGTCACTGCCACCCAAGGCAACCAAGATGAGGGAAAAGCCCGGGGAGAGCATTAAGCAAGCCAAGCTCTCCCCACGCAACTCCTGACTTGCCCAACAATGAATACCAACCCAAGGACGTGGACCAATGCCCAATGATCCAAGTTCCCTCAGAAGACCTGGTACTGTACACCATTGCCAGACATCCCAATAAATTGATGTCTTACCCTTTCTGCTTTTGCATTTACACAGGCTCAGCACTCTTGGACTTGGGCGCAGATCAAACCTTAGTCACCAGCAGCTTTGTGGATAAATTCAAGCTGGCCACTAATCCTTTGCGGATTAAAAACGTGGTCCTGGCTGATGAACATCACATTGCTGTGACAAAAGAAACTGCTCCCTTCTCTGTCATGCTCAAGAACCTCTAGTCCACCATCCAAGGTCCCTTCATTGACTTCCCTAAGTTTGATATTGTACTGGGACTAGACTGGTTGCAAAAAAACAACCCTCACGTGGACTGGGCAACCTCAGTGCTGACCATCAAGCGTGAAGGTGTCAACCACCAAATCTACCCAGACTCTGTAGATCAACTCCTATGGGACCATGTCTTTGTACGCATCACAGAGACTTTGGACGAGAATAAAAACCTGAAAGCTATTGACTGGGACTCCTGCCAGTATGAAATCATACACTTCAAGGACCACCAGGACACCTCCACACCGCAATATTGCAACATTGTGGCCCATCATCCAGAAATCTTTAAGGAAGCGTTACCTGGGCTACCCCCTGAGAAATACATCCAACACTCTATCCAACTCAAGGGGGTTGTACCCAAGGCACGCCCTATTTACAGGCTGACCCGAAACAAGGACAACGCCCTGCGCGCCTATCTCAAGGAAGCACTGGAAAAAGGACTTATCCGCCCCTCACAGTCTCCCTTTGGGGCCGCCGTATTCTTTGTGGCTAAAAAGGACAGTACCTTACGCCTGATCACAGACTACTGCGCCTTGAACAAAGTCATCATCAAGAATTGTTACCCCTTACCACTAATTGACGACCTCTTTGATGCCTTGGGAGGAGCCTCTGTCCTCTCCAAGATTGATCTAACTGCAGGCTACAACCAGATTTGCATCAAGGAGGAAGACATCTAAAATACAGCCTTCCACACTAAGTACGGTTCCTACAAATGTGTGGTACTCAACTTTGGCATGACCAATGCCCTGTCCACCTTTGTAACCTTCATGAACAAAGTGTTTGCGCCACACATAGGCAGAAACGCCCTTGTGTACCTGGACAATATCATTGTCTACAGCCCCTCAGTAGAACAGCATCACAAGGACCTGGAGGAAGACTTTGCGACCCTGGCACAACACAAACTGCTGGCCAAGCCCTCTAAATGTCAGTTCTTCTGAGAGCAACTACCCTTATTGGGACATATAGTCTCAAAAGACGGCATCAAACCCAACAGTCAGAAGATACAAGCCATCTGCAAAATACCACCTCCAAAGGACAAGTCAGAACTATGCACCTTCTTGGGGATGGTGGCTTATGTACAACGTTTCATACCTGACTGCGGCGTCTTGACTGCCCCCTTGTCTGCCATAACAGGCGCCAAGTCCAAGTTTGTATGGACCCCCCAACGTGACCTCTGTTTCAGATGTCTCAAGGAAAAGCTCACAACAGCACCCATCTTACAATACCCCAAACAAGACAGAGAATATCAGATGGAAACCAACACTTCATATGCATCCATTGGGGGAGTACTACAAATTAAGAATAGTGACAATGACTTCCTGCCTGTAGCCTACAAATTGCGCAAGCTGACAGATGGCAAGTGTCAATACCCTATCCACGACAAAGAACTACTGGCCATTGTACACTGCCTAGTCAAATGGCGCTGTTACCTGGAACAGCAGGAAGAATTCACAGCACTAACTGATCATAAGTTGCTCATCTATTTCAAGTCACAGGCAAACTTGTCACGCCGCCAAGCGCGGTGGATGGAAATCCTAGAAAGGTTTAACATGCTCATCCAATATAAGCCCAGGGCCAAACTTGCCATGGCAGACGCCCTGTACCGCCTGTATGTCCACGCTTCTAGGGGAGAGAATGGGCTCAACTCAGACTGGCCTCTCCTAGTGCTACGTACAAAAGACAAAGGGTTTCCTGCAGGCACAACCAATATCACCAAAGAAGCGGTCATCAAGAATGAACACCTTTTTGCTGACGTATACAGGACTCTTCACAGAAAGATATTGGATGGCACAACCATTTCCTACATTCCCACACATCAACAAGTCAATACCATTCTTTGCTACTACAGAGATCTTGGACATACTAAGAGCCAAAATCTATATGAATTCCTAAAACATAAAGCCTGGTGGCCAACCTTATACCGTAATGTCCAGGAAGTGTTAGAACAGTACGAGGTCTGCAAAAAGTTTGCCAGAAGCAAAACCCCGCCTAAGTCTGTACACCCCATTCAAACCCAACTACCGTTCAAAGTATGGGCTCTGTACATTGTGGGCCCCATGCCAGGAAAGCACAACAACAAAAAATACATCATCACAGCCATTGATTTTGCAACAAGGTGGCCAGTAGCCCAAGCGGTGAAATTGCACACCAGTAACAACGTCCAACAATTCATTGGCAAAGAAATCATCAGTAAGTTTGGAAAGCCAGAACTCCTGATAACTGATGGGGGCAAAGAATTGACCTCCAAAAACACCAACATGCACCTTGCCAAAAACGGGGTCAAACACACCATCACAACACCATACCATCCACAGGCCAATGGACGCGTAGAGCGGCTTAATGGTAGCCTTGTGCAAGCCTTAGCCAAACTCACCGCTGGGAGGCCTAAAGACTGGTATAAGCAGCTACCAACTGCATTACTTGTGTGCCAAACCCAAGTGAACAGATCCACAGGGAAAAGCCTGTTTGAACTGGTATACAGCACACAGCCTAATATCATTCAAGCATTGACAGGACCCAAACTGGAAATTCCAAGTCAAGTCCTCCTCGCTCTGACCCTCAAGTAATAGAGGCCAACAGCAAACAAGCAGCCAAAGAAAAGGAACGCTTACAAAAAACTTTTGTACCCATCCGCCAGAGACATGAAGTTGGGGACAAAGTCTGGGTCATGAATGTTGACAAAAGCAAGTTGCAACCCAAAAAAGTAGGGCCAGCAATAATCCTAAAGGTAAACAAAAATAATACTTACCTTGTGCAAGGACTCGGGAAACGCAAGCAAGACAAGACCTTACACCACAACTGCCTACAACCTTGCAAAGCGAGACAGAAACAACAGGAAACTGCCCTGCCTGCCACCAAACAACAACTGGTTCAATACGGCGTCCGGGCTCCTGACAACCTCCCCAACAACCTGCCTCCTGAGGAGGCCGACTTTCAGCCAGGGGGTGTCAAAACCGCAGGCTTGACCTGCCAGCATGGTTCCAACCAAGCGGGTTTGTGACCTGCAATCCAATTACCCAGTCACTCAAAGCCAGACTAGGAAGTCAACTCAAATTACCAAATCAATCAACATGAACAAATGATGATCCTTCACAGTGGATACCTTGATTTGGCGCTTGACTCATTAGCAGGATCAAGCCACCCCCTCTTCCATCCAGCTGTGTGATCACCAATCATGTTCCTGCTATCTATTGATTCACAATAGCTATATAATCACTATCTCACAATAAAGATTATTATCTATCCTCTAAATATTTTCCCCTTGTAACTCTGCTAAAACAGCACAGTTACAACAATAATCTCTTTTCCTCTACAGACATGTCGGAAATATACTGACAGGTGTCTGTCTTGTTGGTGTATTCTGAGTAGTTCAACATATTATCCATATGCATAAGGTCTCTGGGAAGGGAAAAATATATGGTACAGTCTAGCTGGGGGAAATGTCAGGACTCTGGAAAAATATGGTAGACTTGACCATTATTCTCCTGAGTATTCGGTTAGACAGCCAATCACCATGCAGCTGGCAATCTTTAAGAAGCATCAGCTGATTCTGCTCCTGGCCTCAGCTAATCAGTACTCTCATTATTACTCAAAAGATTGATTCTGATCCGATAATGGCCCTCTCATTGGATTAAACCTGAGTAAACAGGCTTGATGATTCCTGACTACAATCACAGAATGCTCCTCAGCCAATAAGACGGAGTGTTCAAGAATAATAATGCAAGACAACTACTGCCAAACATTTGCACTTAAAGACATCTCAAAATATATGATCAATATAGAAGGTTGTTTAAAAGAATACTACATGATGCAAAAACCCAGTTGACAGGGTAACCAAACTTGCATATGCATAAACTGCAATCAAGATGCCGCCAATACACTGATGAGATAAGCTGAGGTCCGGTAATCTATTGAAGTCCCTTGCGAGATAACATGGCTGCCTAACTCTGGGTGCTGAAACTAGCAGTCTGGGGAACAGATAGACTGACTAGTAAGAGTTAGAAGCGTCAGATTACAATCTGGAAAGAGGGTTTATCCACACTATATAAAGTGCTCTCCTGACTAGAGATCAAGTAGAATATTCACCATTGAAAATAGAGATTGAAGATCTCTATTCATTGTATCACTACTAGCCAATGCCTAGTAGTCAGAAGTATCCAAGTAGAGTGTGCTGCAGTCTACTTGTAGACCTGTGTATTTTCTCCTATGGCCAACCAGACTCTGCCAGGCCGTATCTGTACCCTAAGACCCAATTAGTAGCTATAGACTGTTGCCATACAGTCTCTTTTCAATACTACTATTACAATGTCCATTAATAAAAACAATTCCTCAAGACCGCAAAAACTTGACAGGCAGTCAAATAGATGAAAGAAAAGGGTACTCATTTTAGGACATGATTAATTATTTTATATATGCTGTTTGATTTGGTTATATAATTGTTTTTATAGCTTTGGGATTTCCTAATGAGTTTTCTAGCCTTGTGTATAGAACCTGGTCCCTGAGGATGGAGAAATTCTTCTTCAAGCTAGAAATCCAGGGTTGGGTCATGTTTTGATCTGTCTTCCCTGTTGATTTTGATGAAATTGTGCTTTTGTGACCTGCCAAGACAACTCTTTCCTTACCAGTGGCATGAATCAGGGTTGAACCACCAGAGAGAGTTCCAAATGAGTTAAGATATTGGCTATGAAATTTTAGAAGCTTTAACCTTCTGAAAACAAGCTTGAGTGATATCTTGATACCACACAGCCTGAAGTTCCAATTTCCTAGCAGGGTCAACCTTGATATCAAAGCCAAGAATCTGGATATAGTGGATCTAGTTATGACCTATTTTCAAACTAAATTTTCTGGTTTAAGTGATTGAGTTGGTTTTTTTAATTATCTTTAATAACATTAGGTCTGAGGTCAATTTGAAATAATTTATGTAGATATCTTATCAAATTAAAACCAAGTCAACTGTAAAGTGACTAAATTCAAAATCATCAAAAGGCAACAAGGTTGAAAGGTTGATTGGGCCTTTTAAAAAAACCTCTCATGTATATTTCCTTTATTAAGTGCTTTTAAGGTCAGTGAGAAGTTTATTGAGTAGATATTCAGTCTGTTATTAAAAGTAGATATCTTAGTTACTGATGATCAAATGCATCATATTGATTGTCTTGATTCTTGAAGTTCCTGGCTGAATTTCCCATGAGGAGATTCTAAAAAGTTGTTATTTTTGCATGTCACTGATTAAATAAGTATCAGGCTCAATGGTGAAAGTCTTGATTTTTTAAGCCTAAAATACTAACAATCTAAAAATCAAATGAATTTTTGGAGTTTTATATAAAGAAATTCACAAGGCTACACTCAAGATCAATATTTTATTCATACATCTTTGGGAGTATTAAGAAATACAGAGACCCTGGGCAGAGATAATGTGTGTTGCTTTTGAGATAATTGAAGTTAGTTTGCATGAATATGGGCATTTTAATGTTTAACTATGAAGTAATTTCTTTTTTATAGGGTATCAGAATTTTGGGGGGTGTCCACAAGATGAAGTTGACTACAATTAAATATTGTTCCAGCTCTTCAAAGAAAATAATATGTTAGCACTATTAATAAATAATAGCTACTATTGTTTATAATAATCAAATAATGGCTGAGACTTAAGAGCAAATCTACTAGCTGGGATTTGGTAACAGTATAAAAACTTATGAACTGATAATAAGTTCCTTACAGTTTATGAGGATCACACTCAATTGAAATATATAAAGCAATAAATGAAATTTTTATTGCTGAAGAGAGCACTAGGTATTTATAGCCTTAGCAGGCTTTTGGGAACAGAAAGAATACCTAGAGAGATTGAGTTATTCTCCACAGTAGATTTGAGAATAGTTGTATTTGTTGTATTTCTGGAAGGTTGGATACTTCTAGATTTAGATTTGGAAGAAGGAATATAATCAAGAATTTTGGGGTTGCTGCAGATAGTTTTGGCTGCTTTCCATAGAAAAGGGTAGACTCCAGTCTCCCAATGAGCCAAGAGGTTTACCATTAAACTTGGATGTGACATAATTGCCAAAATATGTGTTATAACCTAGACTTCAGCTGCAGGTTTAAACTTATCAGAGGCCTCATACTAGGCTTGGTTGAATTTGGGTGGGTTTGAGGCCCCTGCAGTGTTAATCAGAACCTTGATGTGTTTTTGTGCTCATTCATTGCATTATTGTCATATGAAAGCTAGATTATTAGATGTCTTTGGTGATCCTGGGGTTTTATGGAATTTATGATTTCACTATTAATTTTCAGATACATCCCTTAGCTGCTTGGAGCATTTCAATTTGTATTTATATCATTATTAAGTGTAGGGCACTGATTATTTGGTGTTTTAATTCTATTTTTGATTTCAGACCTATTTATGACCTGATTTTTTTGCTTTTAGGATGTGCTCTTGAATATCCTAGCCTTCCTGAGATTAAATTATGTTTCTGGAATCAGAAAGAGCCTCTTATGGACATAGTTGGGTTCTTTGCCTATCAAATAGCTTTTTAAGCTTAGATAATAGGTCATTTGAGTTGATGTTTGTGTTTTGCATATATATTCCCATTTTTGCTGAGTTTCAACTGAAATTACTCCATGTTTTGTGAGTGTTGTTATGATGTGAGATGACCCTGAAATATTAATGTATGTCACAATGTCAATGTTTTGGAAGGACTATTCCCAGCATGATGGAACCTAGTGTGACAACAACTTCCACAAATATATTTATATATACTATTATAACATAGTATCTAGCCTTAGATGATTTTTAAATTCAAAGCTGCATGTAGATAGTTTTATGATAAAGTAGTATACCTTAAACAATTAGGTTAAAACAGTGCAGTTCATAAGTAATGTACCATTTATAAAAAACTTTATTACCTAAATTTCTATCTTATGAAAATTTTCTCATCTCAAAATGAAATCAATAAAATTTATTTTGTGAACCAACTGCCAGTATCAAGGAACTTTAAATTTAAACCAAAAAAGAAAGTATGCCAAGTCTGCTCAGGATTACATTTAGATATGATCTAGTAGGATCTAGGATCAGAGGTGATAAAGCAATCATTTGATTATTCAAAGTGTTAAATATAGGTTAATTTAAAAATCATTTATGTTATATAAAACAATCTGATTTCATTACCAACATAAGCATTTTGGATCTTTTCAGAAAATAATTAATAAAAATGCAAAAAGCTTTGTTAAGATAAGTTGTTGTCAGCTTTATTTGTGTCAAACTATAATTTTGCCCAGTATCCACAACACAGATTTCTAGAAAAAATGGTAAGCTGTTAATAACAAACATACAAAAGAAGTATGTTTAGATAATGATAGAGAGGAATTATAAAAATTAAGACTTGATTCTAGCTAGGGTAAATGCATAACGTGGTGGGAATAAGCATAAAGCATAGACGTTTAAACGATTGGTTGGGTATAAAAATAGGGTAGGTAGCCACATACCGACGGCTCCATGGGCTTCATATTTATTTAAAGCTTTATAATAATTTGGTAATCAAAAATCAAAAGATGGAGCAGCTTTACCGCCATTTATGGGGGCGCCAAAGTGAATCTTAGATGTACATGTTTTTTGGCGTGAAACCTTACGCTTGGGGCTCGTTTAAATAAAAATAGAATTATATATAAATAGATTCTAAATTTAAACCATAGTATTTAAAAATAATCCTTTCTTTAACGTCTAGCACTTTGGGCTTTATTTAGCACTTCAAGCCATGGCTTAAAAACATGGCCCTCTTAAAGTATTTGAATCAACTATTTATAATCCGTGGCCAGGGGGAAATACAATATGAAGATTCTCCTCCTCCTTTCAGTTGTTGTGTCGGATCCATACGCGGTATGGCCCAAGCCAGAAATCATCTTTGCTGGTGACGGAGTAGCCAAAGTAAACGAGCAATTCAAGTTCACCACAACTTCCCAGTCTCAGGAATTGAAAGTGATGATGGATCGATACGAGCAACAGATACGAGCTACCGAATGGCTCCCAATTGTTCCTTGGTATCAAGCAAAGGGCGAGTACAAAGACATATTGAAAGCAGTGGACATCAAAGTGGAATCAGATGATGCCCGCTTGAATGAAACTACTGATGAATCTTATTCCCTCGTCCTCAACCATCTGCAAGCAATAATCGAAGCCAAATCCATTTACGGAGCACGCCATGCCATGGAAACACTCTACCAAATGGTCCAGTATCAACACAACAATAGACTCATCAGCAAATGGCCAATTACAATACACGACAAGCCAAAGTTCAAGCATCGCGGCCTCCTCCTCGACACCAGCCACAACTACTTTCCTGTCAAGGATATCTTGCGAACCATCAAAACAATGACACGCAACAAAATGAATGTCTTCCACTGGCACATTGTTGACTCCCCCTCCTGGCCATTCCAATCCAAGAAGTATCCCCTTCTCTCGCAAAATGTCACAGTATTCATTGACCAAATTTACACATTCAAAGACATCGAAACCATCGTCGATTTTGCCACCACCCACAGTGTACGCGTTATTCCCGAATTTCAAACACACTCAAGCGCCATGGACTTGGCATACCCTGAACTAATGCCATGTAAGAAAAACTACATCATAAATACTAACCAATCTATAGGCAAACTATACCCTGATGATGACCAGTCAATGAAACTTGTCAAGGGCTTAATGGATGAGTTTATCAAGCTATTCCCTGACTCGAGGTTACATATCACTGACACACAAGCCAAACAAAAGTGCTGGGAAACCGATTCAATCAAATCACATATCAGTACGCATAACATTACCTTGGATAATCTTATTGATAAATTGGTTAACGAAACGCTTGGTCATGCCACCAAACAGAAGAAGTCTCTCATGGTGGGGAAAGAAATGGTTAAAAAAACACAAAGCCAATCTTCCCACCAACACACTCGTGCTAATCCGAAAAATTGCATGGAACGCTGATAACGATGACTTCAAATTTATCGTTTCTAATGAACAATACTGGGATCTTGCTCAAGGGCAAGCTAAGAGCTGGAAGAGTGCCTATTCATTTGATCCCATGAGTTTTCTCAAACCCAACCAAATAGACATGGTTGCTGGAGGTGAGGTTAGCTTGTTTTCAGCACAGTTAGACTCCGTGAATTTGGATGCCGTTCTCTGGCCCAAATCTTCCGCTGTTGCCGAGGTGCTCTGGACTGGAACTAAAGTCAAAAACAAGGAAGGAATCATTCCCACAAATACCACAGCGCGCCTAAGCAACTTCCGCTTCCACCTGCTTTCTCATGGTGTCAAAGTCAAGCCCGTCCAATCCATATGGTGTGTGCTCCACCCTGGTCCTTGTGATAGTGCTTCGCTTTATTGTTGTAACCAGGAACACAACCCTCGAAACCCAAGCAGATGATAAAACAGAAACCAATTCAAATCCCAAAACAGATGGTCAGACAGAAGTCAATTCAGTTTCCCAAGAAAATGGTCAGACAGAAGTCAACTCAGTTTCCCAAGAAAAATCTCAGAGAGAAGTTAATTCAGTTTCCCAAGCAAATGCTCAGACAGAAGTCAATTCAGATTCCCAAGCAAATTCTCAGACAGAAGTCAATCAGTTTCCCAAGCAAAAGCTCAGACAGAAGTTAATTCAGTTTCCCAAGAAAATGCTCAGATAGAAGTTAATTCAAATCCCAAAACAGATGGTCAGACAGAAGTCAATTCAGATTCCCAAGCAAATGCTCAGACAGAAGTCAATTTAGTTTCCCAAGCAAAAGCTCAGACAGAAGTTAATTCAGTTTCCCAAGCAAAAGCTCAGACATTAGCCAATTCAGATTCCCAAGAAAATGCTCAGACAGAAGTCAATTCAGTCTCCCAATCAAATGCTCATACAGAAGTCAATTCAGATTCCCAAGAAAATACTCAGATAGAAGTTAATTCAGTCTTCCAACTAAAAGCTCAGACAGAAGTTAATTCAGTTTCCCAAGCAAAAGCTCAGACATTAGCCAATTCAGATTCCCAAGAAAATGCTCAGATAGAAGTCAATTCAGTTTCCCAAGCAAATGCTCAGACATTAGTCAATTCAGATTCCCAAGAAAATGCTCAGATAGAAGTCAATTCAGATTCCCAAGCAAAAGCTCAGACATTAGTCAATTCAGATTCCCAAGAAAATGCTCAGATAGAAGTCAATTCAGTTTCCCAAGCAAATGCTCAGACAGAAGTTAATTCAGTTTCCCAAGCAAAAGCTCAGACATTAGTCAATTCAGATTCCCAAGAAAATGCTCAGATAGAAGTCAATTCAGTTTCCCAAGCAAATGCTCAGACATTAGTCAATTCAGATTCCCAAGAAAATGCTCAGATAGAAGTCAATTCAGATTCCCAAGCAAATGCTCAGACAGAAGTTAATTCAGTTTCCCAAGCAAAAGCTCAGACATTAGTCAATTCAGATTCCCAAGAAAATGCTCAGATAGAAGTCAATTCAGATTCCCAAGCAAATGCTCAGACAGAAGTTAATTCAGTTTCCCAAGCAAAAGCTCAGACATTAGTCAATTCAGATTCCCAAGAAAATGCTCAGATAGAAGTTAATTCAGTCTTCCAACTAAAAGCTCAGACAGAAGTTAATTTAGTTTCCCAAGCAAAAGCTCAGACATTAGTCAATTCAGATTCCCAAGAAAATGCTCAGATAGAAGTCAATTCAGATTCCCAAGCAAATGCTCAGACAGAAGTTAATTCAGTTTCCCAAGCAAAAGCTCAGACATTAGTCAATTCAGATTCCCAAGAAAATGCTCAGATAGAAGTTAATTCAGTCTTCCAACTAAAAGCTCAGACAGAAGTTAATTTAGTTTCCCAAGCAAAAGCTCAGACATTAGTCAATTCAGATTCCCAAGAAAATGCTCAGATAGAAGTCAATTCAGTTTCCCAAGCAAATGCTCAGACATTAGTCAATTCAGATTCCCAAGAAAATGCTCAGATAGAAGTCAATTCAGATTCCCAAGCAAATGCTCAGACAGAAGTTAATTCAGTTTCCCAAGCAAAAGCTCAGACATTAGTCAATTCAGATTCCCAAGAAAATGCTCAGATAGAAGTCAATTCAGATTCCCAAGCAAATGCTCAGACAGAAGTTAATTCAGTTTCCCAAGCAAAAGCTCAGACATTAGTCAATTCAGATTCCCAAGAAAATGCTCAGATAGAAGTTAATTCAGTCTTCCAACTAAAAGCTCAGACAGAAGTTAATTTAGTTTCCCAAGCAAAAGCTCAGACATTAGTCAATTCAGATTCCCAAGAAAATGCTCAGATAGAAGTCAATTCAGTTTCCCAAGCAAATGCTCAGACATTAGTCAATTCAGATTCCCAAGAAAATGCTCAGATAGAAGTCAATTCAGATTCCCAATTAATTGCTCAGACAGAAGTCAATTCAGTCTCCCAACCAAATGCTCAGACAGAATTCAATTCAGATTCCCAAAAATATCATCAACCAGTAATCAAGCTATTAGGAGCAAAAGAAGCTTCCATATACAAAGATGCAAATCAAGGTGCTGATTTATATGAATATTATTATTAAAAATAAATTTTAAACCAATATTAACTCTTATATTTTTATTCATCATATTTTTTGTAGTAATTTTCAGGAAATAAAGGCACTTTTTAGTATCAAATATGCAGTAAACTTAATAAATAATGGGACATTAGTATTATTCAAGATAATGCAAGATTCTTAAAAATCATCTATAGTAAAATAAGCATGGAAAGATGAACTGCAAAATCTTACACAAGGCTTATAAAAAATATGTGAAATTAAATAAAATTGAAACAAAAATAAAATAAAGAATAACACCAATATAAATTTTTGATATAGATAAGAGTTATGCTCATAAAGTGTGAATGTAACAGACCTCTTTTCCCAACTTACCTATCTTGTAGGATTGAGGTTAAAGCACTTTGAACAGAAAGTATGGCTCAAGCAAGATGAGTAACTGAGTATATTTGCAGTTAAGTTATCTTGGAAAAATATTGGGGTTATCTTATAGAAAAATAAGCAAAAAAAACTTAAGATTGGTGCTGAAACTGCCCATGAAATTTAATTACAAGGCCAGAAACCAATTTAGTGAAGAATTTTCCAAGATTGGGTCACCTTAAAAAACTAATGAGTGAAAAGACCAGCCAATAATTAAAATTGCATTAAATTGCTTTTTATAAGGCAAACAAATTAAAAATTATACAAAAACTCTTTAGAAGTTTAATTTCAGAGACTAATGTACATAAAAGGCTACATTATTAAGGATTATAGGGGTATATTACTAAAAGAAAATCCTTTGTTAATCCAGAAAATATGATTAAAAGATTGGACTTTGCTTGTCAATATATTAATCACCCTATATCTTTCTGAGAAAAGGTTATTTGGTCTGATGATACCAAAGTGCTTCTCAGTAGATCTCAGTAACCCAAAACTTGTCATTGAAAGCCAGGAGAATCCCATAAGCCCTGCTCTTTAAAAGATATGGTTAAAAATAAGAATTTGGTTGATATGTTATGGGGCTGCTTTACAGCTAATACAAGATGAAATATCCAGCTGCTCACTAAGAAAGTGGATGATGTTGTCTACAGAAGGATTGATGATTATAATATTTGTTGTTTTATCAGGGATATTTAAGATCTAGCCAGATATATCTTTATATACAGTACCATAACTGTTCACAAAGCCAATATCATCAAGGAATGTTTGAATTCTAAAAAAACTGTTTGTTTTAATTGGCCTCCTCAAAGCCCATACTTAAATCATATTAATCATATTTGGGATTCTATAAGTCTAACTTGCCAGAAGGTTCCAAACAATCCCTAGTGGATCTAAAATTTGAAGTGGAAAAAGCATGGAAGTCAACCCTATAAAAACTCCCGTAAATTTTGTTCACTAAGTGCCCAGAAGACTTGCTGCAGCTATTAACGCCAAAGGGGGACCACAAAGTACTAAATAATTTAGATATTTCATAATGCAAGTTATCTAAATAATATAATAAATATTATACTTTTGATTTTATTGTTGAGGGTCTGGATGTACAAGTATTCTGACTATTGCCATCACACCTAACATCCAGTCATTGCCCAATTTGGTGCCTTTCCAATATACCATTTGACATACCGGAAATGGCAACAAACCAATATCACATGACTGTCCAGGTATCCAACAACTTGAACCCATCCAGCACATGACCAGCCCCTGGGTTTGGTCCAACTAATATCCCTGCCACAGCTAAATCTATATAAGTCTAAAGTATTATCCAATAAAATATACTTCTTCTCTTCCTACTTTCATATTTGAAGCTTCCCCAAAAGGCGCTCCTTATTATTATGTTTTTTCACTTTTATTTATTTTGCATATTTTTATTAAAGCCTTGTGTAAAAATTTACAGCCCATCTTTCCATGCTAATTTTACTTTTTTGATTTTTAAAATCTTGCATTATCTTTAATTTTGCCAGTGACCCTGTTTTAAATTGGATTGCATCTTATAATAGTCAAGTCAATCAATGGATTAAATCCTGATTCAAGGCTATTTGAAATGTGCCCTCAAATCTGTCAACCCCAAAAGAATTGTTGATTTGATTATAACATGGATTTCAAAGTATTCTGGACAAACTGCTACATCCAATTGGATCAGGTTTGGGAACTTCTAGCCATTGCTGTAATGAGCAACTGTAATTATAGACCACCTCTGGTGCATTAAACATTCTTTTCCTCCTGTTGGATTATACAGATCAGCTCAAATAGGCAGGAACACAGATGCAAGAGCCAGGTGGATCCCTGAAGATTGTGTAATATTCTCAATGATGGTACAGGTGTTAATAACACATGTGCAGCCATTGTGAAGCTCAACTAGTATATAACTTCCCTTCTTTTTCCTAATAAAATACATACTTTTGCTCACTTGACTTATATTACTCTACTTTATTCTTATCTTAGTATTGAAAGGTAAAGACTTAAGGGTTGAAAGATCTTGTGTTAATTTGTGTATAGGCCTTTACAACTATACTCTATAAGCTAGCAAGACATACATCAATACCAAAGACGTCCCAAGGCCAAAACACAGCAGACTCATTACTTATGGAGTTACTGTATGTTATAAAATAATATAATAAGATTAATCCTTCTTTTTGGTATAGGGTATTACGTGCTTTATCAATAGCAATACTCAAAATACAAAATCATTAAAATATTGTTTCCAGAAGGGTATTGCATTAGGAATGAAATGCTAAGCAGAATTACTTTCCATAGATCCTTCATTTTACTGAAAAGGTAAAAATAAAGGCCAAATATTACCAAATTGCAAAATAAATGCAAAGGTTTAATGTTGCAAAAGTTAACCTACTTGGCATAATGAAGGATTTCAACCCTGACATACATGATTTTCATTGGGGTAGTTTTACACCTTGTTGATATAAACAAAAATATATCAGCCTAAAACCATATCAGCTTTATAGAAAACAGAAGTGTAATGATTCTACTTCAATGTCAATTGTACACAGAAAAATTAACACCCAACCAGGTATTTAATTGCCAAAATGATCTAGCACACAACAGAATAAAATTGAACATTTGATCCCAAAAATGAGACTTCCAGCAAAATAGAACCTATTTATAATAAAACTTAAAATTTTACATTCAGGATATATTGTAAGTCAAGTAATTTACTAGTCATTCAACAAATTCAATAAAATAAAGGAACAAAATCAGGTAAGATGATAAAGCAATAATATCATACACAAAACAACCCATTTACCAGCAATATGGATTTTTCATGGATCAAATTGAAAAAGGGTCTTCTACAAGAGAATCTGCCAAAAGTTATTCAGAAAACTACAGCATTATTTTCAATTGGTGTGCTTTTTAAATTTGGGTTCTTGTGCTAGAAAGATAACTCAAATAGGAGCACAATTTCCAATAAAATTAATACTCTTGCAATATTTCATTCTTCTGTTTTTAATAGATTTTTTTAAAAATGATTATGCAAGTGAAATAAACTTTGATACTGTAGAGGAGCATTACCAAGAGTAAATGTAAGCACAGGGTCTTTCCTAAATAATTTCAGCTAATATGGGCCCTTTTTACACCCAGAAATTCAACTTAAGTCACAAGGAATAAAAGCACCACATTTAACCTGGTTCAGCTATGAGCTCAGTCTTTGCCAATCTCTATGGGGTAAAACAATCAGGCTCAGCCTCTCTCTGTATAACAGGAGAAACGCCAAGGGTCTGTTCCCTCTCTACCTTAATTTTACAGCCTCAGAGTAATTCAGACTAATCTGATATAGCCTATCCTAATATGGGTATTAGTATGAGAAATTTGGCCCCCTAAGCAACGGCTTCTGGCTAATGAGGTTGTAGAGGAGATAATAAATCTCAATATGAGTGACATAATCTTTGAATGAATTGCTGAAGATCTATAATTCACTGGCATGGAACCTGGACATAAACTTTGGGCTGTGATAAGAAGAGGCAACACAGAAATTTTTATAAAACAGAAGGAGTTGCCTGGGCTGTTACTCAAGGATAATCATCCTATTATGCTTGGCCTCCCTAAACAAGACTAATACCTACAAATGGCTCATGTCAGACTAAAGCTTGGGCTTTATTGAATATTTCTCATCAGCTACACTGCACAGCTCTGGATGCACAGTCTTGTTGTTTGCATCTTGATTCTAGCCAATTGTGTGGGTGATAAGTGGAATATTGATTACAATTTGTCACATAACCCCAAAATTAGTGCCACTTTAACCCAATACTTCTCCAATGTATCTGATTGTGTCTTTTTGTATCTTATTATAAAATACACTGCCTCTTCAAGGCTACAGAATTGCTGGGGAAATATCATCTCCAAGGGTAAAAAGAAGCAAAAACAGGATACATATGGGTCATTATTTGTTAGATTAAGCCAAGGCGCCAGCTTAAGCATTTTAAATACTTTTAACTTCTTTGGTATCATTTAAGTCGTAAACTTATGCTTTTTGAACATTAATATAATGCTTAGTTTACTGAATAAAAGTTTAAGGGTGTAAAATATACAAATAATAAAAATAAATCTTATTTCTATCAACTGTATTTTTGCTAAAAAACCTTTTTTCTATTTTAATAAGCCAAGAATTAAATATATGAGTTGCATGGGAGAGTAATAGCAGCCCCAAAGCTATAATTGCTATTACCCTATCTTTGGCTCATATAATTAATTTCTTAGTTATTTTTAGAAAAAAAGTTGTTGTATTTAAAAGACTATTTACCCTATGTGAAATATAAGTTTTAGTTATGTTTCCAACTTCATGAACATGTCTTACTAATCCTTTAGTAGTATCAGCTCTCTTTGTTTCTCTGTCATCTGTGCAGAACTTTGCACAATAATTTATTTTGGAGTACTCCTTAACATCCTCAAATGTCAAAGGTGAAACATACAGCTCACCATCTTTCATGAAATATGAAAGATTAACATAAAATGCTTTGACTTCAAGCCAGCTTTTTTTGGCCTAGATTTTCTATCATAGATGTAAAAAAAGGTTTTTTGGGAAACATCTGAATTATTTACAAGTGAATCATATAAACCCTTTCTTTCTTCCTCTCTCTCAAAAACCATTTTGAGATCATTTATATTTTTTATATACATCTCATTTTCCTTTTGTTTAAATATTTTAGATAATACACCAAAATGACCATCAACAATACTTTTGCCATGACACTCAAAAATCTATTAAACTTAATTGTTCCTTTTATAATTTTAGGTACCTCTTTAAAAAGATAATATAAGAATTCATAAGATCTGAAATGATTATCATTATCAGTCCAAACTTTAATATTTTTAATATTCTTAAATTTATTATTTTCAGCAGACTTATCAAACACTGACTTGTTATCAAAGAGTCATGAGATAAAATTTCAGATAAAAAGTCATGATACTCATATTTAATTTTCTCATTTTCTTTAAAAGCAATTGCAAATCCTAATAAAGAAATAGGTATTTTCTCATAAAAACAATATTTGTCTCTATAGGACCCCCACCTATTTTAAAGTTTTCTTTATAGTCTATTACTATAACACATGAATTATTATCAAGATTATTTATATCACTAATATACTCTTTATTTTGATGCTTATAAAACTTTTCATGTAGGTCAATAGATTCCAAATTTTCTTTAATAGATTTAGGCAATGGCAACTTCTTTATACTCAAATCCTTTTTCTTCATTTCTAATGATTTTTTTAAGTTGCAAATGTTACACATATCAGTTTGCTTTTTGCTTTTAATTATATTATTAGGAATAAGCAAATAGAAAGTTGAAAGTGAAATAGAAATATTTTTTTTATTTTCATATCTTCATAAATTTCTTTTTTTGTTTTCAATAAGGAGTATTTTATTTTAGTTGAGTATTCACTCAATTCTTTTTGTGATTCTTCATAAATCAACCCAGGGGATTTTTTAGTGAATTGGCTGGTTGGAAATGAATTTTCTAATATGTGTTTTAAAATATTTTTTATGTTTACTTTCTTTACTGAATCATTTTTTCCTTTTTTATTTTTTGAATTTAATGATGCTTTTTTAGCATTTTTTATTTTTTAGAATATGAATACTCATTTTTTGTCATTTTAAATCCACAATCCCAAAGCTCTTTCAGACTGTAGCTTGATGTAACCAATGCTCTTAGGGAAGGAAGGTGCTTGGCAGGGGACTCTGACATCAATTCCTTTAAGTTGTTAAGGAAATCATCTGTCTTAGAATTTTGTATGACAGGTAAGAAGGTACTTTTTCCAAACTCTGTTTTTATTAAGAAATGCTCAACAAAGCTGTTAAGATCATTGCCAGCAGTAAAAAGGAATGCTTGTTTAAGCATAGAGATTCTTTCTCTCTTAGTACAAGCCCCCAGTGAGAAGAAGGGTGTCATCTGAGGTGCAAACTTGATAGGTTCCATAATGATAGTGGTTGGGTTCCTTGGCTTGGTTCAGGCAGTTCTTGCTTGGAAATAGATGTGCAGTTATCAGAGAGGAGTAAAGGTGTGGATTGTAAAGTAAATTTCTGTAAAGTTGAGCTGTTTAAATACCATGTTAGCCGAGCTTTTGCACTACAGGCATAAATCCCCAACTGATCTCCTTAATTTATCAATATCACCCCTGAAGTCTGATATCATTGTTTATTTACCCCTTTTTATATTCTGGTTAACTGTTGATATCTCAGCAAATAGTACTTCAATCTTGCTCAAACTAGTATCATTAGAAAGCCCTTAATCTCAGCTTTTGAAATTGTGCTGCAACTTTATATTTCAATACCAATTTAGTATCTTGAAGCCGCTTTGAGTGCAAGCTTATAAAATTATTATTTGAAATAAAATATGCTAATTAACTCTTAAAGTATGATATTTTAATCAGTAAACTAAATTTAAAGTATAAATTATTATTTAGCCTACTTCTAGTAACCAACTCAAAAACCTTTTGTTTAAATAAACTTAAGTTTTTTATAACTTTTAACAGTTCTTAAAAAATGAACTTTATATATCTTAAATCTATCAAAACAAAAATGTTATTTTTAATCACATATAAATATTTGCTTGTATAATTAAATTTGTATCTTATTTTTATAGATACAATGACTAAGATCATTTTTATTTAGTTTAAATAAATTTCAACCTTTATAAAATTTAATTAAATAAAGCAAGATTTTGATACATTCTTTTTTATGTTTGAATTTTTTATACATATTATCTCTAGCATACAGTATAAAAATATAATTTTATTAAATAGTTGTATAAAGCTATTTTATTAATATTAAATACTTAAGAATTTAAAAAGAAAAACTTTTACTCTCTTATAAGTTCTTATTATATATTTTTTTATAAAATCTAACTTAAGAATAAATTACTTATGCTAAATGAGATCACTGAAATTTCAATAAAAGTTTAGTTTTAATTTTAGTTTTAGTTTTTTTAACTTTTTACTAGATTTTTTATAAAACAAATCCAAAATTATTTAATATTTATTTATTAAATACTCAAAAAAGCTGTCTGCCCTCTTTTTAAAAAGAGGGATTCAAAAATTATTATATTTTAAATTTTATATTTTTAAAAAAGCTAAGATTTTAGGCAACAATTTAATTTCCAACAAAAAGCATTGTATCAGTTTTATTGTATTTTTATGTTTCTCTTTTTAGAATGATGTCATTTTGTACTAATCAGCTTTCAAGAAATAATGGTATATGAAATAAGATTGTTACTAGCTTTTAATACAGTTTAATTTAGCTGTAAGTAGAAAATGATTGATTTAATATAGGTTTTTATATTATAAGGATTAAATAAGATTTATTTTGATAAAATTGTTATAATTATTTAAATTTATTGATAAGAAAATTAAAACAAAATTTTAAAGTGTTAAGTAGCACAGTTAATAGGAAACAGATTAATCTAACAAATAATGATCCATATATTGGTGAATTTCTAGTATTTTCCCCAAAAGGGCAGTGTTATACCAAGCTTCAACCAATTACACAATTGATAACTCATATAAAAGATTTCTCAGTGATTTACTTGGTACCTGGAGCATAGATAATGCAAAATTTTGTATATTCCTAAGCCATCAAATGAAATGGAGAGAAAAGGCATTGAAAAAGATAAAAAGAGGGGGGCAATGTATCCATATTCCTAGCCAGTCATACAGATATTCACAAGAGTGATTTATTGCTCTACAACATTGGCAATACAATCATATAAAGACCTCAAGAAATATAGCTGGTGATTCCTGCTACCTGCAGCCCCAATGAAATCTTCATGTACCAGAAAGTTACCAATCACTTTACTAAGTCAGATCTATGTTTATAATAGTAGCCAATTATATCTACCTGCCACTATTCAAGCATCATGTATATCATCTAACCAAAGTTATTCTAAAACAGGAGTATAATGATATGCACCACCTATCTCTCCAGAGAAGCACAGCCATTCACTTGCTTCCTGTTCCTCCAGCTGCCACATTCTCCAGCCCAACAAACCCAATCACATACCCATCAAGCCAATATTTCCCCCTCTGCACAGCCCTTCCAGCCTTCTGATCATTATTCTGATACTATAACCCCACTATGCTGCCTTGAATAAATCTATAATACAATGAAACTTATTTTTAGAGAGCTATACAATGCAGACTACCTCTGTTTTTAAATATTATTTTGATACTGGTTATACAGAGTTGTATTAATAACAATAATTGCTTTTATTTTCTTGTGCTTTATACAGACAACTAGCTTTAATCTTTAAACTGAACTTATTCTATTTAATTCTACAGTAAAACACATTCAAAAACTATAATTAAAAAAGGATAGCAATTGGAATACACTTTAAGACTTCTATCATTATTGACAATTGGCTTGTGCAAACCCCACATGTCAGTATACTATGTACAGCTTAAATCAGTAACTTAAGCCAGAAGACTGAACCATGCTATTTTTTGCTGTCCCCATTGGCACATTAACTTGTAGACTATCTAGTTTTGACTTCTGGTCTCTATGATGCTATGTTCTTTGAAGGTTATAATACTTGTTGCAATTTCAGGCTTACATGAGGCCTATGGGATAGGAACCCCAACATAATAGAGCCTAACCCTGTTGTCCTGAGACTGGCTTACTATTAAGTGAAGACTTGAAATAGATATGTAAATGAAGCTTATTTATTAAGAATGGGAATGAGAGGATTATATAGTCACTCATTCTATCTTTGGGATGGACAGAGAGCAACATGAACAGTTATGTGAACATTCAGGAAAAGTTCTATTGATCCTAGTATATCATGATAGGGATCTACAGAGATTAGGTGATACTGGATATGTCTCATAATAAGTTTTGAGTCCCTAGTTTCAGATATATAAGCTCAAAAAGGCAGACACTGTTTTGGAGCTTGATAAGAGCAACAATGGATTGTTGAGCAGTAATAGAATCACAAACGCTGCTTTATTTCTGGAAGTAAAGAAGATCAGATCAAAGTAAAATAGGCCTGTCTAATGTAGTTTTACATGGAGAGTGTGATAGCGCAATAATATTGCTTTTATTGAATGTTGTTTAGTCCATATTGAGAGTGTCAACAGTATTGCATATATGAATCAAATTAGCACTATGCATATCATAGTGGGACCTCTTATAGCTAAAATTCACAACAATGCTAATAGGGATTGTATAGAATACCATAGCTTTTTCAACAGGCTCAACTCACTGATTTAAGCCATACATAACAATATATCATGTGGTCTTTGCCCAAGACAGCCTTAAATACCAATAGAAGACCTAAAGTGTATTAATATGTCTCTTCCTTTGTAGTTGTATCTCCTTAAAGTGTTTGATTACATGCTGAAATATAAAAGCAAGGTTAAAGAGAAAGAAAAGGGAAATTTATATGGGAAGAGGAGCTACCTGAAGCGCTTGAAATGCTTATCCTTATATGAGCATGATACTGTGACACTAAAAATATGTCAGAAGTAAAGACAAAGGCACCAATAAGAATTCTAAGAGTAAAAGATAATTTAACAACATTAAGTAAAGAAAACAATTAATGGATGAACAGATATCAGGATAAAGTTGATCCAACAGATAGTCAGGGACTTATCTACCAAGAAACAAGAGATGCATTCTTGGTGGTGACGTCTTGTTGGTATAAAGGCACTTGGATGTGATAGTAAAAGAGCAATTTGGCAGACTTTGAGGGATGTATTAGCGATCTCAAATAAGCGGTGGTCAAGGTTAAGGGGCAGCCAAGAACAGTAGAAAGGCTGTATGAGGTGGTGTTTGGTGGCAAGGAAATAAGTGAGTGTAAGGCCAAAGTAACAAGACAAGGCTGCCAAACACCACCAACAAGATTGCAACCAGTCTCCCCAACATCTATAAGGTTTACTTGAGACTCTATAGTTTAAACTGCAGAGGGTTGTGGCAGTGACAAATTTCAGCATTTAAACTTTCTACATGTAACATCCTCCATGTTGACAATCCCAAATTTTATTTTGGCTTTATTTTTTACAATTTTACTTAAAACTTGAAAATTAAAATCAAATTTTACTTTTAACATTAGGAACAATCCTTCAAGGCAAAAATATTAATAAACATACAATAAAAAGACAAAAATATTTTTTGGGAAAGTTGTTGATATGGAGAATGTTACATGTAGACAGTTTAAATACTGATGGTTGCTGCAGCAGTTGAGGTCTGTGAAAAGATTTCTGGAATATCTAAACAACCTATGCTCATTAAGCAACTAATATCAGCACCTAAGGAGCAGCAAAACACACTTGAAAATCCAAGGAGGAAGTGCTGGTGAAAGAAGCAGAAAGGGTGATACAGAGAAAGATAAATAAAGGCAATGTTTTTCATTTAAGAGTGTTTAACAATTAGGTGTTGGTGCTGTGCAAACCATACATATCATGAACCTTCTATAGTAATTATGTGGGGAATTTTTGTGGCCGCTGGTTCTGACCCCAGTGGTGCATAAGAAGATGGTAGAAAAGCTAACAGCAACCCACCCTTTATTACATCAGCAATTAAAAGAGCATCAATCAGTATAATGGTAATCAGATGGTGATTTTTGGTGCTAACTGCAGCCCTGAAGATCTTAATCAACCTGTTTTTTGCCTCTAGGGCTCAAGAGGTATACATCTTACTTATATAAGAGTACATGGGTTTAATGCTTCATGTGAAGCTTCTTGGGGTATAGTGTGGCCAGGAGGAGACCAGGTTCTGCTTTCCAAAGGATTTTGCAATTTTCTATTCTATAGAAATTTATAATAAAAAGCAATAAAACTCACCTCATGTTTTTCTATAGCTTTGCTGAAGGCTGTGAGCATCTTGGGCAAACTTGGGGTAGTGTAGAGAAAGGAAAATAAATGATTTCTCCCAAAATAGGGTACATTTGTGACCACATCATACTTATTTAATATCAGTAGCCTGTATAATAATTGCACTCTCCCCACTGTTTTCAGGATAGAGACTCTATTTTATTGTTTACCTTGGTATCATCATCCTGATGGAATCAAGGCCAAGGTCTGAGACACTCTTGATGTCACCTCAAAGCTGGATAAGACACCCTAGCACCTGAAAAAGAAATTATTTCTCTGTTACAGCTTGATAGAGCTTTTAATGAAGGGCATAGTAACCCTGGCAACAGCTATAGGATGAATACCCACTCCCAAAAAATCCTATCTAATCATATCTCAATCCTGCCTTTCTCAAGATACCCAGAATTATTCATCCAAGGGACAAATACCACATATGCGCTGGAAGGGAGGATACCTATCAGCTTCAGGAGCAAGCTCTAGGATGCCTAACCCCAATCCCAAAAAAAATCTTTGTTATATCCTTTTTTTAAAGCTGCAAGGTCACCTCTGACAAAGCTTCCCAAAAGACACCCCCGGCTCCCAATCTGGCTACCCTAGTACACACAGCCAAAAGTGGGAGTCAACCCAATTTTCAGATGAGGAAATGCAGACTGCTGATAATCAAAATCCAGGACAAGATTGGTTTAGCTGCTGATCCATTAGTAGGATCAAGCCACCCTTATCCATCTAAGTGATTGTTTTGAAGGTATCTTTGTTCCCCCTAAGGAATCAGCCCATCAATACATATGAAATTGAGTCTGGATGTCTGTCTGAATGTAATTTTACCTCAAGTGAGTCCTAGGTGTAAGTTATTTAGCTGGAAGGATCTCCCTATAGGATTAAAATTCAAGGTTGATGGTCAATCTGAAAGCTTGATTTGGCTCAATCTTACATACAATCCCTTATATTCCCCTTTATAAGCATTAAGGCTGAGCTTAGTAGAGAGTGGCAGAAATTATTTAGGATGATTCTATATGCCGCTTGTACTTTGATAGGTACATATTCACCTTGTTAGGGCTTAACCCCTGAGTTGACTATTGCAAACTGGCCCGTCTGGGTAGCTTATCCAACTTCAGGATGGATGATTGAGTTAGCAAGGGAGCACCAGATTATTTAAAATGCTTCTATATGGCTGGGTGTCTAGGCTTGGGGAAAGTTGAACTGACCAATATGAGGAAGCTTGTTGATTTAAAGAGATATGATTCAAATTACTAATATAATTTTTATTCTAGATAAGAGATGGTTGGCTTTTACATTTAAAATTTATTTTTTAAGTAAAGGTAAAATATTCCACCCCAATGCATCACCTGATCCAAGTAGATACATAATGTTTCAGAGTCAATCCTGCTTGCTATTACATTGTCCAGATAAAAATGTAAGTGGATTAAATTGGCAATAGCAATATTAAGACTTGGAAAATAATTTTTTTATGGATTTTAGAGCATCTAGATAAGGTTTTAGATAATTCTAATAAAGATGGTGCTAAACATGATAGCTCTAGCTGTGTTAGATGCTGATATATAGAGCCAAGTACTAAAATCAAGCTCATGCCATAATAAAAGGCACAGACTAAGTTTGATATAGAAATTTACTCTTAGTGCCTGTTAAAAACTAAAGGCAACATATCTCTATAGATACTGTCACATTCCAGAATAGATTGGCCAAAAAATAGTCTACTTATGTTAATGGCAATAAAAAATCACATGATCTCCTGATTGTTCTGTTGTGCTTGTTATTTTATGCTAATAAACTCAACCATTTGCGCCTAAAAAGTGGTAGTTGAGTTGATAGACAATTGTGCATAAAATGCAGCACTCACTTGTGTAGCTAAGAATAGATTTTTAGCTTTTAAAAGCCACCCTCCTCCATTTAGTAAGGTGCATGAACCTAAATTTTTGCACCCCAGGCATTTTCATATGCCACTTTTCCCTGCATTATTATGGCAATTACTTCTATTGGTGCCTCTTCATTCCGGTAATATTTCCCTGGCACTCCCTGCTATATAACCTTCAACCTATTAAAGAAAAATAGCAGTTCTTTTTTATTATCTTCTTATATTTTCTGTCCTTATCCAGGCTGTCACTATATCACAACAGAGTATATTGTTATGAAAAGGGAGTAGTTGACTAACTATTTGTAGAAATTCAGCACCCAGGCCACACATTTTACAACAGATACTAAGCCCATCTTAAAGTCCAAACCTTATTTTAAAGCTACCCATCAGCTCTACATTTGAAGGGTTTAGAGCATCAAAAAAATTTAAAGGTATTGCTTTAGCTTTAATAAGCTTAATAATAAGTCTTCATGCATTTAAATTTATATTATTTATTTAAAATTGGGCATGGCATCTTATTTTAAACAATTACATTTAATTTGCCTTTAATAAAGCCAGTTTGAACACAAATTTTAAGCTAAGTTAGCAATAAATGATCCTAGCCTATAAACCTAACAACATACAGCGCCCTCCTTAATCAATGGGTCAACAGCATTTCTTAAGATAGCACACAGCTTTACAGTTCAAAGATGGGTAAAACTAGTACAGAACAATGCACCACTGTCAAAAAAGCAGGCTCAACCTGTAAGAGAGGGGGGCTAGACTAACAAAGTCTGGCTCCCATCCTGGTGGGACCAACCACCAGGATGTCATCCAGTGCAAGACTGGGATAGCCGCTCAAAGAGGCCTCACAAAGGAGACTGGATGTGAAAGGGGAGGGAAGCATGCATCCAAAGCCATGACTATAGCTCCAGTAAGTAACCACAGAGAGCAATCCCAAGTGAAAGGGGCCTCTGCATTTGACTCAGGGATTTGGCGCAAGGGGGAAGGATTGACCAAGTCAGAAGAAGGAGTTTCAGTAGTAACAGATTCTAAAGATGGCAACAACTCTTCAAGATGAGAAGACAACCAAGAGAACAACCCATAGGATCCCGGCTTGATGGGAATCTGGGTGAGATGTTCAATTACATTTGCAAAAAGACCAGGAATAAACTCAGAAGATTGAGAAATCAAGGAAAGTTTGCTCCAAAAGACTGGGTTTGAGGACCAGAACAAGAGGGAAATAGGCACCAGTATCCACATAGCCATCTTGTACCAAGGTGACAACATGATTTCAGCGGATGCCCCTCTTTTGCTAAAGTTACTGGGCGGACGGACCAGGTGCACGGGTAAATAATAGGAAATGATCTGAATTAATATACTCGGAACAATTCCCAACAAAAAACAACGGGCAGGCGGTCAGGCGGGCCAGAGAAAGCGGGAGGCTGGGATGAAAGCGGGAGTTGGGATAAATACCTTTATTGTTAAACAAACTTTTAAAATACAAAAGATTTGCAAAGTCAGGAGTTTTATTCAACAATTGGAATTGGTAAGTAAGGGACCTAATGGCCCATGCTTCCATTTTATGCAAAGGGGGGTGATAGGACAGGAGGGGTTATGAAAGAGGCTATTGGAGTGCAATCTAAAGGGGAGCCTATTAAAGAGTACTAACCAATCTTATCTTGGTTTGAGACCTAGAAAATAGGGGCCACGGGGCCGGATGTAAGACTCAGTCCCTTAATTGGCTAGGAGCCTTCCAAGGACTCAGGGTGTGCATTTTCCCTAATGCCTTCCTCTGACATCTCCATCAGAGAGCTCCGGAACCCAATTGTTTTGGGCTGGGGAACTCCCGGGCTGGAGGAATTAGCTACCTGGGACACCACTGGTTGCAGGTTTTGGTACCCAATTTCCCTGGGCTGCAGGTTTGATCTTTCTGACTTCATGTGGCCCGCATTTTTTTGTTGGTTTGCTAATTGTTTCAGGACCGGGCAACACCAGAACAACAAGCAATCTAACTGAATTAATGTCTCCTCTGCAGTTGGAGGGGACTCCAAAGGGGAAATGGGAACTTCAGCCAGGAAGGCCAACACAAAGTGTTCATCTACTGTGTGGGCCAAGTCCTCCAGGTTTTGGAGGGGTTTTTCCTGCACGCGGGCCACCTTTTTTGATGGTCTGGGTAATACATCCCAATCCAGGGCCAAAGGTGGGCCACAGAACTTTACACAACCTGCCAGCAAGGTTCCAAGTAAGCAGGTTTGTGACCTGCAGCCCAAATATCCAGTCACTTGGAGCCAAACTAGTAAGTTGACTCAAATTTCTAAATCCAACAACATGAACAGATGATGATCCCTTATGGTGGATACCTCAATTTGGTGCTTGACTCATTACCAGGATCAGGCCACCCCCTTTAATATCTCACTGTGTTATCAACACAATCATGTTCCTGTTATCCATGATTCACATTAACTATATAATCATTATCTCTCAATAAAGAATATTATCTAGTTTCTAAATATTTTCCCCTTGTAACTCTGCTAAAACAGCACAGTTACAACCCCACAAAGCGCCACACAGGGCTTTAAAACATGTGGGGGAATAGATAACTTGAAGCAGAGATAAGATAAAAGTGAAGATGCACATTTTTTTACCATCTTTAGATAGCTTATACTATCAAGCATTGCAGCCGCTCACTACTTTGCTGATCCCCCTTTGGCTTTGATAGCTGCAGCAAGCCATCAAGCTGCCCAGCGGGCAAGGTTTTTGAGAGCTTCCATAGAGATTCCCTCCCATGCCTTGGCCCCTCCAGATCTTAGACCTGCCACAGATTGCTTAAAGCCTTCTGGAAAATCAGGCTTAACAGCCTCCCAGAGATGCTCAATAGGATTCAAGTTGGGGTGTGGAGTTGATTGTGTTTTCACCTTTGGTTGCACCGCTGTAAGCTGTAACGGTAGCCAGTATGAATAAGGTACTATCATCACCTGTACCATTCATTCTGTCCAAGTTCAAAGGTATGGGTGAAACAACATGGTTTTTTGGGGCTCCTCCAGCCTATGGCTTACAACAAGTGTAATGTGGGGTGTAAAGGGTTGGTTTTGTGGTGCTTGTGATTGGCAGTATATATACCATCCTGGGTGTATACCTGTTGCCCTCTGTCTGACCAGGGATCTCTAGTCTCTGCTGTGATCCTGATCAGCTGACTTACAAGGACCCAATTGGGTGCAACAGAGGATGTGATGTTATTGTCAGAGGCAGACCTGGCCTCTGGTGTGCAGCTGGCCTCATGGCATACTCTGGTTGGTTGCATCACAGAATCATGTGGTGGTCTTATGATTATTTTTCTGCCAGGTGAACCCTTCTTTGCTCACATAGCTGTTATTATTCCTTAATAAAATGATACACCTGTTGCATGTAGGAGTGAAAAGTGCTCTACCTGCGCCTTTGACCTAATAAGGGAGAAGCAACTTGAGATTAGACAGCAGAATTCATATAGGTTTTGCTGGCAGATAACAGGACAGGTTCACTGGCAAATAATCCTTGATTTGGTTCAATGATTCAGATTGTGAGCTGGCTTATGAAATTTACCGGTGGTAAATGTCCCTTGTTGCCATCATTAGTGGTGTAGGATGAGCAGTGTGCACCCATGTGGGGCCTTGTGGCAATTCCAGCCAATTAAGTTTTGAGAGATATAAGTGTGTATCAATATTAGTGTTGGTTTGTTGGCAGGAGTTGATAAGTGTGATATTTACTGGCAATAAATACAATCAAATATCATTTGCTGACAAAATGTATGGGTAAATAATTTTTTGGCAGTAAATGGATGGCAAGGGATTTATTGGTGGTAATCCATCCAGTGTAGATTGTCAACTCTATCCAGCCGCTTATATTTTAGCAGATCAGCTTATTGCGCGCCTCATAAAAAATCCATTGCTTGGTAAGGCTGATCATCATTGATAGTCAACCATTCATGGCTTCACACTGGGCTTTGAGATGGGTACTCCTTGCAAACCATCTGTTTAGAGCTCAAATATTCCTTGGTGATATTGGCTTTATAGACAGCAACATTATCTTGCATGAAGATATGGTTGGCTGGATCTTGCAGATCCCTTATAAAGCTGCAAAAAATTTCAATCAAGGACCTTCCTTATCCAACAGCATCCATTTTTCTGATGAGTGGCTGGATCACTTATCTTGTATTGGCTGCAAAGCAGCCCCAGAGCATGGCTGTAAGGTCTAAGGGCTTGGGGAAAGTTATTGTAAGTTAAAGCCTTTAAACCAAAAATACTAATGTTAGTCAAATATAAAAAGGTGATTAATGTTTGCAATAATAATTTTACTAAGGCTCCTAAAAGCTTATAGGAAGTAAGGTAGGGGCTAAGACGGTTAACCAAGCCTAAGAAAAGGAAATTAAGACCATTCTTAATGAATGAAGACTGTGTTAAAAAGTTGATTTCAAGATCAGGATAATGATCCACACTAGCTGGTGGATTGAAGCTATCAACAATTAAAGTATGGGTCCCACTACTAAAGTTGCCAAACTGATGGGAGATATAATCAAAAGGGATCATAAATAAACTAGGGTTTCTGAGGAAAGGAAGTGATACAAGGATAAGCAATTAAAAAGGAAAAAAAACACAAGCCACAAAACCTATAAGCCCTTTTTTGGGGTGCAAGTCAGACAATCTTAACTTATTCTGAGACTGCAAAACCAAGCCTTTTTACTTACTTGAAAAGATTGAGGTTTAGAAAGAAAGATTTGAGTTGACCAAAATTGGTTAAGAAAATAAATGAATTTGATGGGCACATCTACTGGTAAACTAACTTAAAGAAGTTACAGGATAGAGATGGGAAACAAGCAAGCAGAAAGGGCAAGAGCGGGTGATGCTTGGATTAGGAAAAAGCAAGCTAAAAAAGGAAAACATGTCTGAGCTTAATTTCAAACTTAAAAAAAGATAAGAGTTTGGATTTAAGAATTACTAACAAATTTTATAGGTTCCAAGTTCAAAACTTGTAGAGATGCAAGGTAAGCTTTGAAAAAAAGATTAAGCTTAGATTTAGGTTTTAAAATTGAATCAAGTTAGAGAAATGTGGTAAAAGGTGAAAAAGATAAGTTTCTGTCTGTGATGGTGCCAAAAGGATCAAAATAAGTAAAAAAATAGAGGCTATATAACAGCAGATATAGATAAGAATCCTGGCAATGGCACCTGCATGCTTATTTTGGCAGTAACTTTTAAACAGCAGGGCCTGGGAGATCATAATAGCTTTCAAGAGCAAGTTTTAGGTCTCTGGGATCCCCTGAGAAGCACTTTGGTCTCATCAGACCAAATAACCTTTCCCCATAAGGATATATGGTGATAACATATCAACAAACAAAGGCCAACTGTTGCAACTGAACCAATGAGGGTCCAGTACTTGGAATTGGGGAAGACAGCAGTCTAATAAGAAAGGACAGAATAATAAGAATAAGGTATTGTTTATTGTAGGATATTGAGATTAATATACTAAATGGGGAAGCCACAAGGGGGTGGCATAGTAGGGAGTTCCATGTAGGGTTTGGAGCCAAGGAATAACTTGTGCGGGGATCAGCAGGTCAAATTGGCAACGCTCCTAATTAGGATGAAGTGCCCATCATTCAACATTGCCATCAGATTCATTCATAACGTTAGATATGTCAAGGGGCGACTCATCAAGCGCCCCCTGTGTATTGTAAGATACGTTAGCAGGCGAGGTTTGAATCTCGGTTGCAACACAACCTTTTCACCTTATCTTCTGGGATGATAAGGGGGTTTCTTCTTGTTGCATGCCCATATAATCATTGATCATTGTTGTGAATTACAACTCTTTAGGGGGTTTAATTGGACTGGCGCATGATAGTTTGTGAATTGGCCCCTGAAAATACCTCTGCCCCTGCTTTTATTTTTGAGGTGCTCTATTGCCTAGATCCATGTTAATCCAATTACCTGGACCTTTCAGATCCTGACCAGCCTCTTGCTACTTGAAGCACCTTCACCAAGGCTGCTAGGATCAAACAATGGGTATCTAGCTGGATCCTCTCTTATAATAAGATAGGCCATTTTTGCATTGAATTTGCATTGGATCTTTCATGCTCCGCTTCTATCGGCCAGGAAGGCCCTTCTGGTTGTACCCGGATCAGACAGGAGCCAAGCCCAAACCTCACTCTTTACATAGGCAAGACTCTTACCCACACCTTTATATCAATTGCCAAAGCCTAGCTCAGCAACCAGGCAAGCTTCTACACACTGCAGCCTCAGAAACTTCCACTCCCAAGGCACCTTTGCAGACTCCCTGGATTTTTTTTTGGGGGGAAAGGAGCCGTCCTAAGAAACCTTCCTGATCAACAGCCAAGCATCCATCTCCACAGTTCTTTTGGGGCAACCCAATCCAACCTCTCTTTCTGAGTTAAGATCCGGTACAGGGGTGACTTCCTTGATAAGGTCAGCTCCAACCTTTATCCCCTTGGGTACTTCTCTGCAGGATAACCCCATACAGTTCACCTGGGTAGCTGGCCCAGAGGTACCCAAGTACCTCTACAGGTTCAGCCATCCTCTGGGGGTGAAGGGGTTCTCTTGCCCCTATCTAGGGCTGTGGCGTCCCACCCCCAGACAAAGAACATCTTTTTTTTGGCATTCTGGAAGATTGGGGTTAAAATCAGCTTTAAATAAAAAAATATATCATTTGGGTATAGGCTGGCTTTGGATGCTTATAACTCAGGTTGAGATGTCACTTTACTTAGAATCCCATTGTTGGGTACGATGTTCGGATCAAAGTGATTGCGAGGTTGGTCTGTGGTCGATAGGATGGGGTTTGCCCAGTTTAGGTAGATGTGGAGTACCCAGGTTCAGCTTGATGGCGGTTATTGTTTAGGGAGATGTTGACATCCTTCTCATACTGGAGGTGAGTATCTAGCCTGGTTAGATTGGTGGTATTTGGATGTTTTCAGGGGTGTAGTAGTAGATATGGTGGCGGGTGCAGGAGAGGATGTTTCTGCCTTTAACAGGGGCTCTTGCGAACCAATTAGATCATCTTCAACATGAGATGGAATGTATATCTTGGTGGGTGTAGATGGTGTGCTGCGAGTTGAAGGAGATCTGTGGTGAGCTGGTCGATATGAAAGTCAATGCGTACGCGAGGGGAATGGCGATCGATAGATGGGGCTTGGGATTATATCTAATTCTATATATGCTGTTTAATGTCTTTGAAATCAAGGACATCAACCTTTTATATCGGCAGTACCAAGCTATTTTCCTGCTTGGTACAGCGATGGTTGAAACATTTCCAGCAATCTCTGGAGTTAACTAACGGGGAGGTCAGGGCCATCTTGGACTCCTTGCCAGTGGTTTACTGCCCCTTTTGGAATCAGAGGTGGGTGATTTATTTATAGCGGTGCTCAGGGGTTTAGCTGGATGATGCAGTAGGTTGGTTAACGAAGCAGCTGTGGGGTTTATCGAACGTTCACTTAGGCAGGCTGGAACTTGGGCAATGGGGAGCGGACGCGTGTCGTTTGGTGGGCCGGCGTGACGTGGGCGGGTGATCAATGTTGACGCGTGGTGCAGATCATGCAAGTATGATTGGATGGTATTTATTTATTTAAAGTTTGATAAGTTAATTAAACGTTGATGGGGCGCGAGTGAAGTAGGGTGTGGTGGATATCAGAATTGGTAAATGGGGTATTAAACTGGTCATTAATGGGTGAACTAGTTTTATTTATTAAACATATTAATGTATCTATTTAAAGATCAGGAGGATCTATGTTTCCAGTAATGGCTTGCTAGATCCTAAGATATGAGGGAGGGTTATCATGTGGTAAATAAACACTTGGGGATGAGTTGGTAGTCTGGCCAAGGGAGCGAGATAATTAAGCTTGCATGTGATGGTGTATCTCAAGGTCCTTGTTGATCTTTTAACTAGATTGGACGTTCCATCTTGGCTTTTGACGAGGGTTGCGGGGTAAAGAGTTGGTCCTGAGTAGATTTAGCTTGGTAGCATATCAGTTAGGAAGCGCTTGTAATAAGTTATTCATACCAGGGGTCAGAGGCATGTGATATTAGGAACCCAGGCTTAAAGGGGTTCGTTTAAAGGCTGTATGTGGTAACCCGTGGTTAAAAGATGGCTACGTCACTGTGGGGTTGTAGGGGCTTTAAATACGAGGGTAGAGATGTATGCTAGCCATGGTCCTTGGTTATTTCAGCAGATCAGCAAGCGCAGTGTTGGCCGCCGGCAACCACATCCTCCACAGCGGGGAGTTCTATCCTTGGCACTACCGCCTGCTGGGGATTGGCAAGCCGGTCTACCCCATCACTGGCGAAGTAGATCCCGAATACAAGCAAGTCAAGGATGTGTTTAAGCAGCACTTTGACGAGGGCCGCGAGGTAGGGGCAAGTGTCTGTGTTTACTCTAACGGCGCCAAAGTGTCTGAGCTCTATGGCGGATATTCCAACTACGAGAAGGCGGAGTTCTACTCCAAGGAGACTTTGCAGGTTGTCTTCTCGGTATCCAAAGTTATTGTAAGTATTTTTATTGGAGTTGTACTGATAGTTAGGAAGCGATTGCTATTGCACGGCTTGTTGAGAAGGGTCTGTTGAAGTACGAGAGCACCATTGCGTCTATTTGGCCCGAGTTTGGCGCAGGCGGCAAGGAGAATGTGACGCTGGCTGATTTGATGCGCCACGAGGCAGGGGTGGGGTATCTCAAGGATCCCATGCCCACCATGGATGACATCATGGACCGGGATAGGCTTGCTAGGATCTTGGCCAGCCAGGAACATCTTCACGGGGGAAAGAACGTCCGGTCCTACCACGCCGTGACGAGAGGGTGGATATTGAACGAGGTTGTCCGGCGAGTGGATCCCCAGGAGCGGACCCTTGGCCAGATATACCAGGACGAGTTCAACACCATTCCTGGGGTTGAGTTTCATCTGGGGCTGAGTCCAGAAAACGAGGTACGCCGAGCCAAGTGGGAGGGGTACCCAGCAGCCGACATGTTGCTGCTGATGTGTGTGCCTGCTCTGGCCGGGAAGCGAGGGGAAAACAACTTCCCAATGGTAGCCATGAAGGCCGGGTCTCCCCTTCGGTGCCTGATGAAGATGATGAGCTCGATGGGCAAAGACTTTGAAAACAGCGCTGCGTTTTCTAAATTCGAAGCTCCCAGCTCCAACGGCTTCACCAACGCCAGCTCCCTGGCCAAACTCGGCGCCATACTAGCTGCCGGGGGCACGCTGGGCGAGGATAAGCTCATGTCGCGTGCGGCACTCGACTACGCCCTGGGGGAGGAGATCACCGCCTTTGACAACTGCATCTGCGTCGAGTCGACAATGACGCGGGGCGGGTTTGGCGTGTTCAAACTTGAAGAGGTGGCCATGGACACCAAGTTCTACGGCTGGCCAGGCATGGGCGGCAGCATCCTCGTGTTCAACCTTGACTACAAGTTCTCCTTCTCATACGTCATGAACGCCCAGCATATCTCCATCCTGGTCGGCTGCCGAGCCCGAAGGCTGCTGGTAGCCGCTTTCACCGCCCACGTTGCTTCCTCGTAACTATCCCTCCATCTGATCATATCCCACCCTGTACTACAGCCAATAAACTTCAATCCCGCCAACCACCATTTGACACATTTTCCACATCTGAAACCATCTTATTCAACCTTCCATTTCCCATGTGATTACCGATCCCCATCTCGCATCCAATACGAACCCCCGCTCCGTTGACCAGGCACGATCGAACTCAGGTACCCCTTCAACCTTTTTCACCAACATTCCTGATAAACTGTCAGAAGTAGTGACTCAACCCCACCATCTACCCTTACTGGTAAACATACATATCATTATCTATCAGGCCAAAGCACCAGATAGATTACTTTATAACTCCATCCAACTTATTCAGAGAGCTTAAACCCCAACCCTTTCATCCATCTTTACAATCAAAACCCCAACCTACAATATCACCAAAGGTATCTCAACTTCCACTAAAACCCAAAATTTTCCTTTTAAGTTGCGTAGATGTGGATAACCTACCTGTGCTACCACTGTCAAGTTTATACTTCTGGGAAGTATAATGAATGAGATACAGGGGAAAATTAAGACAAGAATGATACCTTATCAGATATGAGCTTAGAGTATTATATAGTACCATGAGAAGCCACCTGTCCTCCATGTGTATCATGGCAGTCATGGGGCTTGTCCAAGCAGTGTTCCACTTAGGACTCAAAATGTTCAATCCCCATAATAGATGGCCAATGATAAGAGCGCCACCAACTTAATGATCAGCCAGGGAATCATTCAGGGAGTTAAACCGGGAATTGCTTTCCCAGGAGGGAGTAGTCAAAGATGTTGCAACATCTCCCCTGGGGTGCTAAAAGGTGGAACCTTGGGTACTTTCTTGAGAGCGTCAGGGATTCTGGCTTGGTATTGATCCAGTTTTCTGTTGGATACAGGAAGTCAGGTGTTGTGAATACCGCTATTCACACTGTTTTGATTCTGCCTTTGTTGGGTTATTTTGAGGATGAATCCCTTGCTTTCAACTTTGCTCCTTGAAATGAGTCTGTTTCCAAACTGGGAAATTCAATTGTTTGGTTTCCTGATTCTGTGTAACTCACTCGCCCCACTCATGCTTATGGCAAGCGGTCCTACCGTCCTGGTACTGTTTTGTGGTATTGCTAAGCAATATATTCCAATTCCTTATTCCCAATAAAATTTAAGTTCTATTCACATTTCTGTCTTTGTGTTTCCAAGTACTTTGGTTTCTCTCTCTAGCCATAACTAGTAGAGACTTATCATTCAGGGCCACAAGGTAATCACATCATTTTTCTTGCCAACTAATCAAGACTTAGTACAAATCCAATCCTAAGGTTAGGATTTTTCATTGTGTGTCTGTGCCGCGCCTCAGAACACAACACATGGGATACCTTTGAATAAGGCTCATCCATTCAGTAGGTCTTTTTGATAGGTGATGTTGGGTTCTGACAAACATCAGTGACTTGTGGTTGGTTAGCACTTTGAATATTTGTACACCTTCCAGGTAGCATTTCCGCTTCATGAGGCAGTGCACAATAGTTACCAGCTCTTTGTCATGCATTAGATATCTTTGTTGATCATTGGACAGTTTTCTTGATTAATATGCTACAGGGAGAAAGTCCTTTTCTTCATTTTGAATTCATAGTACTCCTCTTATTGCATAATCAGAGGCGTCAGTTTCTAGCTTGTATACTTTTTCACAGGTTGGATATTATAGGATATGGGCAGTGACCATGTGCTCTTATAGTTGTTGGAAGTGTTAGTCTCTCAGCAGTGTCCATACAAATTTGGTTGTCTTGCCTGTGATTGCAGATAGGGGACGTTCAAGACACCCCAGTCAGAGATGAATCTTCTGACATGAGCTTTCATGCCTAGAAATGTAAAAAGCTCACTCTTATTTTGCAGCGCCAGCATATTGGTTATGGCTCTTATTTTTTCTGGATCTGGTTTCACTCTGTCCTTGCTGATAATGTGTCCTAAAAGTGGGAGTTCTGCTGAGAAAAAGTCACATTTTGAGGGCTTGGCTATAAGCCAGTTATCTTTGAGAGTGCAAAGGACCAGGCAAACGTCTTTCTAGTGTTGTTTTACAGTTAGGCTGTATATGATTATGATGCCTAGGTAGATGACTGCCCTTTTCTAATGTGATCTTTAAATACTCCATCCATAAAGGTTACAAAGGTGCTTGGGGCATTTTTCATTCCAAAGTTAAAAGCCACACATATAACAGAGCCATACTTAGTTCTGAAGGCTGTTTTTGGTATATCCTCTGGTTTCACACAAATTTGGTGACAACCTGCTGTCAAGGCAATTTTCATGAAAACTTGGGACTCCCAGGGCATCAAAAAGATCATCAATCAGGGGCAGGGGATGTATGTTGTTAATTGTGATCTTGTTGAGCGCCCTGTAGTCTGTGGCTAGGCGTAGTCCTCCATTTTTCTTTGCTACAAAGAAGACAGTGGCACCAAAAGGCAATTTAGAAGATATTATGAGCCTCTTTTCAAGTGCTTTTTCAAGATAGGCTTTTAGGGTGTCATCTCCTTGTGGTGTTAGGAGTTAAATGAAGCGTGATTTTGGCACACTTCCCTTGAGGTTGATTTTGTGCTGTATGCCCCAGTTGGGTGATGGTCTTGGTAAGGTTTCTTGGAAAACAGAAGGGAATTTAATGACTAGTTGTGCTTGGATTGGGTCTTGTTTGTGTGTGTGTGGGGTTCCTGATAACCAGTCCCCAAAGTGTGTCCTGGGTCATAGCCAGGGACCGGCTTGAAGGAGTGGTCATTTTCTAGTAGTGAGAGGTGGCTTTCTTGAAGTTTGTATCTAGCCTGCATGACTGCAAACTCTTCAAGTACTTTTTCAATTACTAGGCGGGCATTCTCATCATGCACCTGTACTTCAGCTGGCGCCAATTGCTCTGTGGGCCTGTACCAGTCTTTTGACAACCTAGTAAACCCATTTCCTATGAGTTCTCTCTCCCTATCTATCATCTCAAGATGCCTAGTTAATCTTTCCCACTTCTCCTGGGAGACTTAATGGTGGCAAATCTTCTACAACTCTGACAATAGGTATCCTCCTCCCCTTGACTAGGGTAGAAAATATAGGGTAACTCACTCATAGAGCTTGTCTCTATTACTAAACATTTGGGCAGGGACCAAAATAGGCTTTTATTCACTTTCAAAAGGAAGATCTCCTTAGAAGCCTTCTGATATATTTGCCTGAGTGTGGGATACAATATGATTTTGCCAATACTTGGAGTCCTCCAACAATCTTTTAGACCTCTTGTACTTGGTCTTGGACTCCTGCTCCTTAGTCTTGGGCACCTGTGCTTTGCTCTGGCTCCAGTTTCTTATTTCCAGCTCCAGCTTCTTTATCTTAGGCTTCTGCACCTTTATCTTGGTCTTCAGCTCCTTCTGTATTCCTTGTGGCCTTTGTAATTCACTTGATCCAGTCTCTGAAAAGCCTCAGATAGCTTTTCTTTTTATAGCTCCTTGTTTCAGTCCAAAAATCTCTCTCAGAACTCTGATTTTCCAGAGCTTACACTATCCAGTTTTTCTCTCTTTAACATATATTAAATCTTTTTACTTACTTCAGCCAATAAAAGCCCTGGATTTTCTGCTTCTGCATCTCATTTTTTAGGCTTTAGCTCTTCAGTTGAAACCCTTAAAACACTGATTAAATAAGCTTCAACTTGAAGCCAATCAGACGCCGTGATTCAACAGTTTTGCTGAAAAATTCACCCAAATGACTCGCTCTTCACTATGGCTTGAACCCAAAGCTGTCTAACTCCAGATAAACAACTGCTCTGCGTTTTTAACAGTTTTGCCGTAATTCCTGTCACGTTTCTCCAGCAAATCTTGAGCGCTTTCACCTATGTTTTATATAAGGGATTTTTGAAACCTTGATTCTTCAATGTTTCTCCAAGTTTTCCCGCGTTTTCTTCAGTATTTCACAGTTTTGAACTTGCCCATTGCTTGCCTTTTGCCTCTCCTAGTTGTTTTTGGCAAAATTTGCTCATTTGCTTTCACAGTTTCTCTGTTCTGTTTTCAGCCTCCTTCCAGCTTCTTCTCACTCAATTAAATCTTAATAAAAATACAGTTCAAACACTGTAAGCTATTTATTTCCTTCTCTCTTTTAAATATTATGATAATTAATTATTTCTTCATATTATATTGTTGCAAGTATTAAATCGTTATTTAACTGCTTCTTTATTATGATTTTCTCTTTCTCAAGAAACCAAAACCAGCATTCTAGCTCCAGTATTTAATCCAGCCAGTCTTTCCAAGCCATCTTCAAGTTTCTTAGCTATTCCTGCACCATTATTTTCTGGTCCTTCATCCAGTTCTTCAACCATATCTTCTGGTTCTTCATTCCAGCCAGCAATCAGTCCTTCTCAATTATCAAACAGCTCATTCCAGTTTCCAAGCAGCTTGTTTCAGTCACCAAACAGCTTAGATCAGTCCTTCAGCTACTCCTGCATCCTGCTCTTTTGGTCCTCTAGCTATTCCTGCTTCATGATCAGCTACTCTTGCATCATGATCCTCTAGTCTTTTAACTAATCCTTCATCATTATCAGCCACTCCTGAATTGTGATTTTCTAACTAATTCAATCCTGTCTCATTGTCATGAATGACATTTCAATATTTGTATTGAAAACCTGGGAATCAAACCCTGGATCTCAGAAAAAGCCTTGTTATGACCAGGTAGACAGGAGCCAGACAGACTGCCAGTTGGGCCAAACCCTGGACTGTCAGAGATATCTTGCCCCAACCAGGAAGAACAGAAACTTGCCAACCTGCCAAGTGTCAATACTGGAGGCTCAAAATCAACATTGGAACCCCCAGAATCAAACCTTGACCCTCCAAAGGCTACTCAAGTCACACAAAATGAACAGGAACCCGCCAACTTGTTAAGTTGCAGACCTGAGTTGTTGAATTACTCCAAGACCAGCCAGACTCTTGAAGACAACTCCCCAAATGGACGTCAGATTGCTATTAACTGTGTACCACCAAAGACCCAGACCTATGCTGAAGTTGTAGCTTGCCTAAAAGAGGTTACAACAAGGCCTCCTGCCAGTCCCGCCAATTATCACCAGCTAATGCCAGCCTCCAGTCTAGAATGAGTAATACAATTTGACTGCTCAGGTGATGTGATGAACATTAGTGGCAGAACAAAGCATCACCACTTCTGTTCATCAGAGCAAGTGCAACTAGGATCCGCCGCCCGCAAAACCAGAAGCCAAGGGTTGAGCCCTGCCAGTGAACTGTCACCAGACCTAAAGTCTGTGAAAAGCAAAGAAGCAAAACCACCTGGTATAAGAACCCTGGCAGTATGGGGATGACCCCATTATCACACTTTGATAATAAAGTTTTATGAACCTTTGGTTCAAACAAATCTTACCTTATCTAGTCTTAGTGATTTTCCATCTTAGCTCTGACCAAGTAGATCATTAGGCAACTGCCCCCTCTAGAGACCACCCTGCTGACCCTCCTCAGGCACTATACCGTCCCCCTGGAGCCCCCTTTGGACCTGTGCATTTTACCAAATACCCACCCAACTCTGCCTACTTGGAGTACAACTTGGAGACCATCCTCATTGCTGACCCCTTGGCCAGAACTAGAGACTGAATACATAGGACACAAAGGAAAGAGGATTGAGGTGTCATCATTATTGTCCAAAGACAAGTACAATTATCTACTGGCATACTTTGTTTCCATGACTCTGCCCTTAACCCCGCAACCTGACTGCCCAATGGATCCCCCCACTGCTGCTGAGACCATGTCCACTCAACTTTTTGGAGTACTATACATTACTTTGACAGGAATGATAGACACTATGGTGCCCAACTCTGGGCCCTGGTCTTTGCTTAGCTAATCTGTATCATATATTATCAAGTTAGCATCCATCTTATGGTGGGCATTACTCACTGGCCTGGCAGTATCCCGTCCAGAGTCACCTAATACCTTTGCCTATGCCTGGATTCCTGACACTCATGATCAGCTATTCCTGCATCATAATCAGCTAGTCCTTTCCTTCAACATGATTCAAAAGTCCCTTAACTAGTCTTCAATGTGATCAAACAGTCCTTCTTACTAGTCTTCACTGATAATCCCACACTATGAACCACCTTGGTTCTCAATCTCAGTTCCTGTTACCAGAACCTGTAGACCCAGGCATGAGTCTACATTAAACTGGCGTTTAACTGGGCCCTTGCAAGTGGTAATCCACTTAGGCCATCCAATCATAGATTATTAAAGTCTGTTTTGTTGTTTTTACTCACCCAGGTGATTAATTCTGGGCTTTCAGTTGCAAAGTAATCAGCTTCACTTCCCAGAGGCCTAATAACACCAAGTTCTGCAGCTGCTCCCTCAAGCAACTGCCTTGGTGACACCCTAGAGCATATTTATGCCCTCCAATACTCACTTTGGGATCTCCACAAAGCTCTCATAGGGACATAAACGAGGACACCCTACCAGTCTGTTAGGTAGAGTGCTTGCTCACAGACCTCCTGTAAGTGTATCAGGATACATAGAGCTCTCAAAGCTCATCCCCTTCCTGGCAGCCTGTGTTACCTGTCAGGGGTCCAAAAACTTACAGCCCTGGTAGGCAACTGTGGTAAGTTTAACTCCCTGGTGATCAACTCCCTGGTACTTGACAAAGTGTCAAGTACCAGGGAGTCAAGTGCCGCATATGTAAATCTATTAGTATTTTTGACTTAACTGATTTTAAGCTAATTTTTACTAGTAATATAAGGGTTTGAAACCAAAAACCAAGTTTAAATTTACTTGAATTTGACTCTGTTTAACAAATAAGTTAGCTAAAAACGGATTTAAGGGATAATTTATAAGTAAATTTAATAATAGAAGTGAAAAAACCTGTGTTTGACTCTCTAAAACAAAAAGTGGTCAGTTTGACACCTTTTAAACCAAATTCATATTTTATTAATAAAATTTATATGTGCTTAGATAAAATTTGCTATTTACTATTATATTTTTATTATTAGTGTCCATAGTTGTCAATTAGGCTCCCAAGCACCACAATAATGGATTTAGTGGTATAGGCATTAGACAAATATACCACTTGTTTTACATTATGTCATTCCCAGGTTTGTGGATTAAGTGGTGCCACATAAATTAAGCCCAATTTATTAAGAGATTTAATATCTAAATTATAAAAAACAGAAACTCAACTCCCCCTCTATTTGACTCTATCCACTTGCCACACAATTGGTTTTGGATTTAACTAATCAAAGGCTCAGAATTAAGGCTAAATTATAAAGTGATGTACTATGAGCGCCACTCAACACTCATCCACTTGACACTTTAACTTGGGGATTAGTACAGAGAGCTTCTTAATGTTTTAACCAACACTATGGCAAAAAATTCACTCCCAGCTCCTCACAGCATACCTTAATCACTAATAAGCAGCTTCCTACTCATTTACTTTTTTAACTTATGTTGAATTTTTTGTTTTTGAGCATATGAAATTGCCTTGCTTTTGGGTTAACTTTCAAACCTGCTTTAAATTTAAGCAAGTTTTATATGTGCAGTAGTTTTAAAAGCTATGGCAACAATCAAAAATACTTCATATTTAAACAAAATGATTTCAGATTTAAGCAAAATCCAACTTTCAGGTAAAAATATACACTCTGTTAACAGGGTTTATTGGCATTAATGGGCAAAATGAGTCAACACAGCAACAAAGGGCTCACGCGCAAAGCAAAACTATTCAAAATACAATCTGAAATACATTGATTCACAAACAAAATAGTGTGAGTTGACTTTTGGTGTACATATGTTTACTATGTGAATCAGTGACAAAATACACCCAAGCAAGGTGAGTCAAAACTCAAACCAAAAACAAAATATAATAGCAACTCACTATGTAAACAAAATCACTCACTCAGTGTGTGCAATGGATTTTAATCAAGAATGATACCAAGGTATCTAAAATAAGACACAAGATCTGAAACATAAATTTTAAAAATATTGTGTTGGCTGTTTGAATTTGGCAGTAAAATCTGGGAAAATGGGTGGATTTTTTGGGGTATTCTAAAATGGGTGTTGTAAAACCAAAAACAACTAATTAAGAAATAAAAAATCTATCATTAGGATATTGGGTGGTAAAAACTCTAATTTAATATCCATATTCAGATAAAAGCAAAAAATAAAATTAGGGAGTAACTTAATTAAAATTTATTTAATATTTTATTAAATTTTAAAATGGAAGGAACACAACACCAGAGTACCAATGCACTCGTTGTGCACCGCGGTTGCGGTTGCCCCCGCAGGTCAAGGAATAGAGTTAGTACAACCCAAGTGCCTACTCAAGGAGGAGACAGGAGAGGAGAGTTCCATAGTGACACTGCACTGACACAGCCAGTTCAAGGAGCACAAGCTGCTAGGGTGCAGAGTATTAACCCTTGGGTCCCCAAGCTGACCCAGAAGCCCACCAAGGTCACCACTACAAAGAAAGTTAGAAACAAGGAGGTAGAACTTACTTTGTATGTGTTTGATGTTGTGTACCAGCAAGAGTTGGTCCCGTCAGCCATGCTGGAGAAGATGAAGCCTGTACTTGATACTAGCTACAAGCCCTATGTCAGTGATGGCAATCAGGAAGAGGACAAGGAGCCTGAGTTCTTCAGAACTAATGAGGGGTAGTTAGTGTTGAAGAAAGTTGCTGCGTTTTACACCAAGGTGCCCATGCCCTGTGTTGTGCTCAATGCCAACAAGTCAATCCCCACCGCTTAAAAGCCTTCTCAGAAGCGCATCCCTGACATTAAATGCATCATCCTGCTTAAGCTAATGCGTTAATTGGGCAATTACAAGGCAGCCGCGGCCCTTGTTGGAGTGGATCCCAAGTACTCCTCCAAGACCTTCAACAAGTTCATTAACACGGGTTGAGTCCTTGCCATGGAGAAATCCATGTACGTTTCCACCATGCTCACCAAGGAGCACAAATAGGCAATCTGCCAGTGGATCACCCAGGACTGACATCTTGTTTTGGCAAATATACAGGCAATGGTCAAGTCCACTTTTGGGGTTGAGGCTTTCATTTCCTTTTACTACCCTCTGCTAAAGGGGATGCACTTTTCCTGGAAAAAGATTGGGGTATCTTTGTACAATTAGAATAGCCCAACCAACATTGAGACCCGGAAAAACTACGCAGAGGCGTACACTGCCCTCAAAGGCAAGAGGACAGTCAAATTTTACTATATTGAAGAATCAACATTTGCCTTGTCTATGTACAATGCATATGGCTATGTCCCCAAAGGCTCAAATGACGGGATGGATTGGCGTGCTGCAGTCCGCGCCACAGCCTATTCAATGGTGGCTCTCCTTGGTCCAAAGAAGGTTGAGCTATACCAAATGATTTTGGGATCTCACAATAGCCGGACTTTCCTATCATTTCTCTGATTGGTCCAGGAGCACCTGAGGCGCACAAGCCCTGGCTTCACCAATGTCATTGTGTTGGACACTGTTGGTCTCCACAAAGTAGCTGACATTCTTGAGGAATTCCCAATGATTGATACCAGCATTTCTGTGGGCCCCCAGCAATTGGCCACGGCAAATTTTTGCCTTCTCTTCCTCCCAGCCTATTTGCCCTTCCTAAATCCCATCAAGGAAGTCTTTGGGTGGCTCAAGAAAGTTGTCAAGCAAGGAACCCCAACTGGGACCAAAGACCTGTTTAATTTGCTGCAGGCCGGGATCCACACCCCCTAGCTGAGACTATGGCCAAATTCTATGGCCACACTGATTTGTTCATCCCTGCTTGCCTTGCTAAACAGCCAATCAATTAAAGGCTTAGCTTGTCCAACTTTTTTATATTCTCTAATTTACTATTCAAGATTTATTAATTATCATTTTATATTTAGATGCTTCCAAGCCCGCAATCACATTCAGCAGGACAATCAATGAAGGTTAGTAATTTATTTAATTATAATCATTTTTTATTGTGTCATCTAAGGGTATCCCAAACGCTTGATTCTGGATTATGTGAATGCATTAATATCACTTTTGGCAAATAAATATAAAAATCAAATTAAAAAAGTTAAATGCAATGTGTACAAATTAGAAGTAGATTTTATTGACATATATTATTATGATTTTATTAAGACCTTCTCTGGGATATATTTTGCAAATCTTGTTTGCTAAAATAAGAAATAGAAAATTTTATTATAATAAAACTAATATGAATTGTAATGAAATTTATTGGAAGAGAGAATTTATTAAGAGCGCCTGTAGTGAGTTCTTCTGTATGTACCCACCCTGCGATGGAGGTGGCGCACAACCTCCACTGCTACACTGTGGACGGTGGATACACCCTGGTTAAAATACTCCCGCCTTCTGCTGAAAGGGAGTAGGGTCAGGTGCAAATGGAGGAGCAGCTTCTCTGGCAGGGCTGCAAACCTTTAGATACCAGCCAGGACCAGGGCGTCCTGGATGACGTGATCCACCAAGTCATATCCAGGGGGGATCTTCTTCCTGTCCAGGGAGAGCCTGGCCTTGTTGCTTCCTAGGAGAACCCTATCAAGATCCTCCACGCTGGCGCCCATTCCAAAGTAGAAGAGATACCCCAGGTAAACCACCAGATGAAGCCTTTGCCCAGCAAAGGCTCTGTAAACTTGCACAATTTATTGAAGACTGCACTGATCTTCTTTTCATGCTTGGTCTTTGCAAAGGTCAGCTCCATGGCTGCAGGGACCCCCGTCTTGTTGGCACTCCATGTCAGCTCAAAGTCTGCCAAGAGGATTTTGGTTTTCTTGACGGCTGTTACGTCTGCAACAGCTAATTTTCCCACTGTGTGCCCAAAGTTGTCCAGCAGGTAAGAAATTGTGTGCTCCAAGGGGTAACAGAAGCAAGCAGCCGCATGGGCCCATCCCATCTCCGGTACATTCTTGAATGGGAGCGTTGCCAGGGCGTCCCAAACAAGTTCAATGGAGTTTACTGTGTAAACTTCATTGAGGACCACCAGGTTGATGTGGACCAATTGGGCATCCTTGTAGGCAGTAACTGCCCACTTGGATGCCCCCTTGGCATGTGTAAGTTCATCCAACGCCTCCCACAACATTGAAAAGGGTCTGTGGACCCTGTCTTTGAGCTCCTGCAAGACAGGTGGGGACAGATAGAGTTGTTTTGCCACGTGAGTGGCAAAATTTGAATAGAAGGTGGGCGGGAAAAAAGGAACCAGGACCCGGCAGAGTTCATCATCAATGTTCTCTAAAAAAAGATAAGTATTTTGAAGTTGTTATTAATTTTATTTTTTTAGATTACCTTTGCAGGTTTCCTCCTTGCCGGCGGCTTCAGCAGGCTTTGCCATTCTCAGCGCAAGTAATTGTGCTGGCAATTCAGTGTCCATGGTTCTTGCGCGCTTTGCAGGTTTGAAATGTTCATACATCTCAGGGTTGTTGACCCAGATGAATAGCACAGAGAGGGCAAAGGACTTGAATCAAAGGCCTTCCACAACGTGCTTCTGGACATTTAAAAGCTGTTCAATTGTTTTTTCAGGGGTGTCTGGCATCTTGGCCATGAGTGCCTTGGCAGACACCTTTTCAATTTTGTCCCCTTCAAGGATGGCAGACTTAACTCTTGCTTTGGCCTTGCAGTCAATCTCTTTAATTTCAGCAATTGCTGAGTCAAGATCCTTCAAAAGCTTCTCTAATTCTCTCATTGATTTTTTACTAACCTTTTCATATGTTTTTATAGCTTTTGCCCCAATAAATTCTGTATTATTTTGATACTGTTGCCTCTTTGTTCATTCCTTTTTTTCCCATTTACTACATTATCCCATCTTTTTACCCATTGTGTATATATTTTACACTCAACTCAATATGTGTTGTTTGCTTTGTGTTTGCATTGTTTTCTTTATTACCATATTATTTTTGGCGCTTTGCACAGCCCCTTGTGAAAATATTAACAACAATTTAGCTGATCACCAAATTGTTGTTAATATTTTCACAAGGGGCTGTGTTTGGGTACTAAAAATAACTGTGTTCTGGATCTAGATACATGACATAGTAAATCTATGATTTTATATAAATAAGCTGAACATAAAAATAAAACCAACTATAAACAAAGAGAACATGAACAATTGAAATTCAAAATAAAGATAATATAAATATAAAATGCTTGGCCTCAGGGGGTTTATCAGGGCAGGAAGAGTGGCGCCTAGTAGGCAGAAGAGTGTGGGAAGGAAGACGTTGAGGAAGTGCTGGCCTGGGGGGTCTGGGATTGGGTAGGTGGGGCTGGAAGGTGGGGGGTGGGGGTGGGGTGGTGGGATAGGGGTAAGGGTAGGGGTAGGAGGATTGCGCGTGATGGCTGACATATAACGCTCATCATATTCCTTGTCCATCATTGGCTGGATGAGCTGGTAGGTGGCAGTGGCACAAGGTGGGAGGTGATTGTCTTTCTGTGATTGGTTGCCCATGTTCACATGGAAGACAATTTGGGCAAACAAGTCAGCTATCATTTGGCAGCCAAAGAGAAAAGTGTGGTCAAGGACCCCAAGATAGAGGTCATTGAAAGTCTGAGGGTGGCGCTCCCAGAGTGTATCTCCAATATTAAAGAACACAACATCAGCCAGATGAATGTCAGCGTGACCAGCTGGGTACACGGAGGCCTGGTGTCTGTGTTCCTGGATGGCTTCAAGGGCCGTGGATCTACCCTCCATCTGGTGGCTCAAGAAACCCCAATGCTTTGAATTTGAGCCATCCCAGGAGTCAAGCAATCCACTGAGGATGTGGCTGTACAAGTAGTCATCAATGAAATCTGGGTTTTTCCAATAGTAGACAAAACCCTTGGCTGAAACAGCCAGAAATTCACCAATAAACGTCCCCTTCTTGACCTTCTTCCTTCTATTCTTAGCAGCAGCTTTTCCTTGCTCACCAAAATTGTCAAACACAATCAATAACTTGTAGTACAAGACAAACATGATGTCATCTGTTAGACTAGTCAGGCATTAGACCAGGGTTGATTCAATGTCTATATCATACAGGAATCCTCAGCGCCATCCTATTGGTTGCCAACAAAATTGGTAAGAACCTGTATGGAAGCCACCTTTCTGTGCATCCAGAGCTGCACCATGCGCTTGGAGACCCATATGTTATGGTGTGTGAGCTGTTTGCAGACCTGGGTTAGGGGAAGCTTGGGGTCCTGCTGGAGGAGGTCAAGCATTATTAGGTATGCCTCAGATATTTGTGACTTGGGGGCCTTCTTGGGCTTCTTGGCTGTCCCAATCAGATTCCCCCTGTTCATAAGGGGCAACAGTGACAAAATTGACTGTAGGGATGTAAAAGTGAGAATTCAAAAGTGAAAATCTAAAAGTGGCCATGTTGACACTTTTAAAATTTTAAAATTAAATTAAAACAGCTCATCTGAAATTAAAATTTATTATAGTCGTATAAAATACTTTTTATTCATTCTCTCAACTAAAAAAGTCAAAAAAAGTAATTACTCTTATAAAAAGCCATTTTGAAAATTTAAAAAGTGTTGACATGGTCACTTTTAGATTCTCACTTTTGAATTCTCACTTTTACATCCCTACAGTTGATTTGCCACTGTTGCCTTCATAAGGTTGTTGAATTCCTGCATGATAGTAGCTTGGGTAAATTGCAACTAGGAGACATTCTGTTCCCAGGATAGACCCTGTAGATTCAGTGCCACAATTTCCTGAAGAATTTGGGTGGTGATAATTTGTTGCTTGGGGTGCTAGGCTGGGGGGGATGAAGCCTGATTGGCTGTTGGGGGGCAGGTTGGCTGATGGAAGGAAGTTGTTCTAAATCAAGGTTGCCATCTTGATTAGTTGGTTGGTGGGCAGCTTGTGCGGGGGTGGGTACGGGAGCAGGGGCAGGGGAAGAGCAAGACACTAAGTGACTCTCAAACAAGTCAAAGCCATAGGGGTTGGTGGTCAGTTACAGGTCAGCTTCCTTGTTACCCGCCTCAAAGGCTTGGGTGTAAACAGGTGCCTCCACGTTCTGAGCCTTGCCTCCATTGAAGCTGGCTTGGCTGCTGTTGGCTTGGCTGCTGGCACTCTCAAAGATATTGCTAGTAAAAACCATATTGAAAAAAAACCTAGGATAAAATCACTAAAAGTAGAAATTTTAAAATTTAATGATTTATTTTTATTGTAATCTTGAGTCTATATTTGGAAGGTTCTCAAAACCATTCCATACAAATATGGAGCCATAAAAAATGAATAAAATGCCTCTTTTCCTAAATTGAATAGCTGTTGATTGGCTGTTAAACTGTTATATTTATATTTTAGGCTGCTCACACTACACATCTTGTGTGAGTTCATTTTGTTTTGTACTTGTGGAATATTGCTTCTAGATTGCTCTAATTTTGTTTCATTTTAGTCCTTCTGTTGGTGCCTTGTATGAATCCAGATTGGATTATAATATACTTCAGAATAGCATCCATTCATCTCACTTGTTGCATCAGTTCATTTTGTTTGTGGTTTGAACTACACCGCTTGATGTTTTATATAATTTTGTATGATGGGCTAGTGAAATTTTTTTTGTTTGACAGTTCATCTATTAACTGAAATTTTATAAATTAATTGAATCCTGAATCTTGCGCAACTTGGATTTTGTTCAAATCTGAAATCATTTTGTTTAAATATGAAGTATTTTTGGTTGTTGCCATAGCTTTAAAACTACTATAAAAAACATTTTAAACTTGATTTTTCTGTATTGACTCTGGCATACTTGAGAGTGAGAATTCAGCTTTTCCCAGCTGATTGACAGTGCCAAACTTTACACTTTACTATGTTTTAAATTTTCAGCTCCCAATAAAAAAATCCACATAATAATTTTTTTGTGATTATAATCTACTACTCTTTCTGCTAATCTCCATATAACTTTTACATACTTTTACATTTTTAATTATATTTTCACATTGATTTAGCACTAAGATGTTATGGTGAACCTAACATATTTGACGTTTCATCATAAAATCACTTATTTTATATGTTTTAACCTTTATATCTATACTTTGATTTTTTATTTTGCTTATATTTACTTTGTTATGTTTTTTTCTTGATAAATAAAACTTTATTTGTAAGCTTTTTACTTAAACTTTGCTTTGCTTTACCTCTTTGTGTTTTTATATTTTTTATTTTGTTTTATTTACAAAACTAAACTTTTATTTAGCCAAGATCATCTGAATCCAACAAGCCTATCAAGTGCCAAGCCTCCAAGGGCTCAAAAGAAAATGCCTCCACCCCCAAGCGTGTCAAGAAGCCTGCAAAGGCAAAGTCTCCAACTCCATCTCCCCCACCCTATCTTCTCCCACTCCTCTCACTCTTCTACCCTCATCTTCAACTTTCCCCCAAGTCCTCAAATAAAAGTGATGACTCTCTCACTGATCACTCATTTTATAAGTCAGAGGCCAACTCTGAGCCCACCAAGGAGCGCTTTACTAAGAAGGCAAAGGCTGCTAAGGAGCCCACCTCTTCTTCTGGTAAGAAAAAGGAGGCATCCAACCAGGCCTCAAAGAACCCTTCCCCTCCTGATGGCTCTTCCCCCTCCCTCATCTGACCCCCAAGATGAGCCTGAGGAGTACTCCAAGAAGTTCAAAGCTTCTGGTCACGTGGCTTGAGATTCACTGACCATCCACAACATTTGTAATGTGGACAGAGAGTTCAAAGTTCCTAAGTGCTTCCCCTGTTACTTCCCAATTATGTCCATATAGGGCAACCCTGGTATGTTGCTGACAACTACAATTCAATTGCAACAACCAAAAGCAGAAAAGTAAAAGCAAGCACTTTGTCTGTGAAGGTAAGACTTGTGGGGCCTGGCTGAACACCAAGGGCTGGGAGCAAGTAACTGCTGAGAAGGGGGAGCACACTTGTGAGCCCCCCAATTATCTAATCACTCAGATTCTGAAGTGATACCTTGTTCAAGTAATCCCCACCTCCTATCACCTCCAGTCATCTGATTTGGCCATAAAAGCCATGCAGCATTTAAAACCCAACAATATTAAGTTGGTACCAACACAAGAGCAGTCGGTCAAATTCATCAGCAATAAGCAGATTTCTGCCAATCCCCCTCCCCCCAAGGCCTCAGGCGTCTTATCAGAGCTTACACTCACCCACAAGCTCAAGCAGCTTCCAAGTGGGAAGTGCTTTCTTCTTCATGACAATGGGCCCAGCACCAAAGACCGTATAATCTGCTACGCAACTCATCAGAACCTGCTGGAGTTGAAAACAGCTTCAACTTGGCTATTTGACAGTGCCTTTGCCACTTGCCCCCAGATGTTCAAACATCTCTGGATGATTCATGCCCAGATTGACATCTGGGTGATTTCACTTGCTTTCTTCCTCCTCTCTGGGGCCACCAAGGCCATTTACATCTGCATGTTCTCAATCCTTTGCAGCACATTTTCCTTTCTTCCCCCCAACAATGACAATGATGCCAAGAAGACCCCCCCCACACACACACCTGCACAAACCCTTCTGCTGTTGACAAGGACCAGGCCACCCTGGACTTGGAGGAAAAGGTAAGGGTCAGAGCTCTAGGGCCTCACATTTGCATAATGGACTTTGAGCCTTCTCAGTTCAATGAATTTGAGCAGCTATTTAGCAGGGGAATGCAGGGGTGCCACTTCCACTTCTGCTAAGCAGTTGCTTGCAATGTGAAGGCCCATGAAGAGCTTAGTAGGTTGAGCTGGAGGGACACTTTGGACACCTGCAAATTTGTGTTGGCACAATTCAGTGCCTTGGCTTCTTTAAAGCCAGAGCACACTGTGCAGGGGTTCAAGGTTCTCTCAAAGGATCCTTAAATAGCAAAACACGTCTGGAATTCAAGCCTTTCCTTGTGTTCTTTGAGCCCCAGTGGATTGGGAAGGTTGTCACACAGAGGCAAGGCAAGACAAGGCCAGAGCCAAGGTCAGTTAGCATGTGTACCAGGCAGCGTGAATGGTGAGCTCAAGACCACTTTGGCGCTAGAGGCTTATCACAAGCATCTTAAGGCCAACTTTGGGCTTCACCAAAAGTTTAAAAAGTTCTTCTTCCTTCTGCAGCACAAGCAGGAGAAAACCATCTCCAAGCTGTGTGACTTGGCCAACCGCGTCCCCCCACCAAGCCTACCACCAGATCCACCCTCTTCACCAAGGCCATCCAGGGTGTGACTAAGCACAAATACAAGGCCTATGAGCTTAAGCAGCAGCTTGAGCTTATTTCCACTGCCCTCCTGGAAGGGGCTAAAATGAAAAAGGGGAAGAAGGGTGAAGAGTAAACTTGCTTGCTCCTAGATTTTATCTTTTAACTTCTTTAACTTTAATTTTTAATTTTTAGTTTTGATCAATTAGTTTTTGGTTTTAATTTTTCTATTTTTTATTTGATTAGATAGTACTGATTTTTTTGTATATATGGTAAGTTTGAGATTAATAGTTATAGTTGAAAGTGAATGAAATATCTTAATTTTTGTTAATTTCCTAATAAAACATAAGATATTCACATTTGTACTTATATGAACTATATTAAATAAGTTTTAATGATTCTTCATAATTTTCATAACTTTTATTTTTTGTGTTTTTGTTTATTTTTATTTCATTGGAATTTTAATTTATATGGTAGTTAAAAATATTTTTATAATAAAGATTTTAAATTACATAGTAAAATGAGAAATAGTTGCTTATTTCTCCTTATTTTTATTAATTAAAGTACTGCTTTTATTGCATTTTTAAGTTCTCCTTGTTTACTTTAGTATACCATGGCTGTATGTTTAATTTTTTATATTAAAGTTTTTAGAACATCAAGATCTGTTAATTAAAAAAGTGTTTATTTCCAGTTGTCAATCAGGAAAAAAGCTGAATTCTCACTTTACTATAGTGTCAAGCACCAGGGAGTCAATTTTACCACAGTTGCCCCCTGGTAGCCACATTGCCTACCATTATTATATACTTTCCTACCCTGGCAGCCTGTGTTACCTGCCAGGGTCCAAACAACATCCAGCCTGAGTAGTACACACTACCCACCAGGCTGAATCACTCCCCACCTCAAACAGCTAAAGTTCCCTGCTGAGCTATCTCATTCATCACCCCTAGAAGCCACAGTTCCCTGCTGGGCGAGGACCTCTAGCTCACAGCAGCAAATATCTTCTGCTGGGTGAGGACAACTTTTGCCTCTAGTAGTCTTTCTCCACCTACTAGCCAGGCCTTACCTTCCCTAATAGCCATTATTCCCTACTAGGCCTCTACCTGCAAAAACCAAGAACACACTGTCAATCTTCAGCATAGCATTTTTATTTGAAGCCAAATCAACCCTTGCCTGAAAAACTGCTCACATGTGGACCATCACAGTGTGGTTTCTGTACTTTTAAAATGGATAACCTCATACATGCAACTGTTCCAGTTGAATTTGCTAGGGTCTTTTTCCTCTTCTGTCTCCATAATCTTTATTAATATGTGGTCCTTCATGAGTGTATCCAGATGATTTAGGTAGACATGGTGATGCACCTTGCCTTGCTGTATAATGAGGGTAGCGCTATCCCAGTCAATATGAGGTTTGGTCTTTCTCATCCAGGTCAGGGCAAGTATAACATCATACTTGGGGACTGTTATGATTGGGCCACTAAACGTAGTTTGTATGTCTTCTATTTGGCCGCAGAAGGGGTTTGCTTTTCTGTTGACTGATGTACTTTTATTATCTGCCATGATAACTCTTTTGATATTACTTTGGACTGTGGGTAGTTTCATGGGGTTGGCAAAAAAATTTCAACAAGGGATTGGTCTTCTCCAGTGTCAAATAGTGCTATGCCCTGATATCTGGGAAAGCAGAAAGAATAAGTGAGGAGATTATTTCCAATTTGGGCAGCAAACAGTAGAGGATCACTGGAGGATGCTTGGATCATGGTGATTAAGTCCACATCTTTGTCTCTGTACAAGTGTTGTAGAGTGGGAGAGGGGTGCTTGCCTAAGCACTCCCCTGAGCTTTTCCCTCCTTGTTGGTGTCATCAGTGCTCACTTGGTTAACTTGAGCAGTGTGATTCTTGTTTTTAGGATGGGTATTATTAGCTTGGTTACTCTGCTTATTAGATCAAGGGTCCTTCTTTGTTGTGGGGCTCTCCTTTTTTGTTTGTTAAATAAAGATTGTCAGACTTCTGTTTGGCATGTTTTCCTTTTAATAATACATCTTTGAAATTCTTGTAGCAGGAAAATGTCAAACTGACGTCTAATGTGTGTGGGGAGGCCATTGTAGAAATCTAGTTATGGTCCAGGCTTGTCAAAGTTGATGGTGTTGGGAGCTTAATCACATAAGTCTTTATATGCTGCAATGTACTCCTCTATTATTCCTGTGATTTTGAAGGTTCTGAGTTCTGTCATGATCACACATCAGAGTCCTTCATAGCAAACCTTTTGAGGATTGCCGCCTTAAACATATCCCAGTTTTCATTTTGGTCAGGATGTTGTTTGAGTCATTTACTTAAAAAATGTGAGGCAGCCCCTGTGATGCAAAGAGAAATCTCACTGGACCAGAGTCTGTAGGGATAGCCCACTTGTGTGAAATTTTTTTGTGTGCTTTGGATCCAGAGGTTGGTGTGCTTTCAACTTAGTCCTGCAAACGTCTCAATCTCTGCTGATTGTAGACATTGAAATATTATGTTAGGTATTTCAGTTGTCTGCAGAATTGGAGTTGGAGGCCGGTTCAGGATTCCACAAGTGTTGAGGAGATTATACTGTTTAGTAGGGACAAGGATGTTATTGAAGACAACAAACCCCGTAGGCACGTTTTGTCCTTCTTTGTAGTCTCTCCAGCCTGTGGGGAGTGCCATCTGCTGGATTCTTTTCTTGGGAGGAATTTTTCCTTTAAGTTACATAGGTGTGGATAACCTATCTGTGCTATCACTGTCAAATATATACTTCTGGTAGTGTAATAAACAAGATAAAGAGGAAAATTAAGAAGATAATGATACTTTATTGAATATGAGTTTAGAGTATTATATAGTATCATGGGAAGCCATATACTGTCCATGTATGTCATGGTAGTCATGGGGCTTATCCAAGTGATTGTTTCTCCTAAGTCACTAGGCTTGTTCAAGTTGTGTTTCTCTTGGGATTTGGAATGTTTGATCCCTGTAATAGATAGTCAAATGATAGTAGTGCCACCAACTTACTGTTTAGTTGGTAAATCATTTGGTGAGTTGTGCAGGGAATTAATTCCCCAAGAGGGAGTAACTAAAGATGTTGTGACACCTTGTTTTCTCTTAGAATCTGGTATTGCTAAGTTAGACCACCTGTAGCCTTGTGCTTTGGTACCTCTCTAAAGATATACCTGAATCTTGAGTGATCCATACAAATGTATATCAATCCAATGCAAGAGATCATCAACTTAGTGATATATCAGAAGCAACCAAACTTTAAGAAGGATTGGTCAGTTAGCTGATTGTATCATTTAGAGTGATACAAGAATAGTGACTGGTTTACACCAATCATATTGTAACATTATGTTTTTGCTTTTTTGATAACAGAGCTAAAAAACAAGTTTAGATCCTACTCAACCTATTTTTTAAAGCCCAAGCTAAACCCATAAGGATTCTCTTTAATAAGGATGAAAGTTTTGGCCAGAATATTCAAGCCCACATTTTAAATCCAGGTACAGTGCTTAATTTTACCTTGGCTTTGGGTAGGTTGGTTTAGCCTAGAGCCAGCTGCTTAGATTTACTGGAACCTATTGAGGGTGGGTAAGGAGGCTGAGTATACTTATTGGTTGAAAAGTGTAGATAGAAAATTTACTATAGAAATGCCTTTAATATTGAAGGATTTGTGATGTATCTAGAATGCTTTGCATGGCATATATGTGGGGGAAGTATAAAATAACCAGTTTTTTAGTATACCAAATAAGCATGTTTATATTTGGCGTTAAATACAGGTTGACTCCTTGAAGTCTAAAAAGGGGAACTAGCTCAAATGGTAGAGCGCGCGCTTCGCATGCGTGAGGCACCGGGATCGATGCCCGGGTTCTCCAAATGTTTTTGTTTTTGGAGGGTGTGAATTCAGGTCGGGTGAGTTACGCTACGGCAGCTGGAAGTTGAGGCTTGTTTCATGGCGGGTATCTGGAAATTCAAAGTGATCGAGATGGGTTTGCGTATCGGTGGATCCCCATGATAGTGAAGGCCGCTAGCTTATTGTACCGGCAGAATATTCTTTATGGAAGGCGGGTGGAGGTTGGACCTCGATTCTAGACCTGAAGTGGTCTTGATGGGTATCTGCACTGCTTATTTATTGATGGTTTTTGTTCTTGCTAGAGTTAAATGGTATATGGTTTGATTTACTGCTGCTCTTAAGTCGATGTTTACAGTTTAGATTTATGTTTGGGATGGGAACCTTTGCATGCTAGGATATGTAGAATTGTATATACTGTCACACGGTTCATGTTCAAATATAGACGGTTCTATACAGAAAGGGTTCAAGTGCCACTCGACTTTATCTGGGATCCATGAGGATCTGGGGTTGGGTATTTCCTTCTAAAAAGGCGATCGGCGTGGTTGGGATAAAGGCTTGGGTGATTGTTCAAGGCCGAAATGTCCTTCCATACATTTCTTGGAGCAGCGGGAGCGGTGGCAGCAGTCGGTACTCACGTTGTCAAGAGTGGCGAGTTCCATCCCTGGGTGTATCGTCTTTTCGGGATCGCCAAGCCAGTGTACCCCGTCTCGGGTCATGTGGAACCGGATTTCAAGGATGTGGAGAATGTGTTTGCGGAGCACTTTGGCGCAGGACGGGAGGTTGGGGCTTCGGTTGCAGTGTTTGCTAACGGCAATCGGGTGGTTGAGCTTTATGGTGGCTATGCAGATTACGAAAAGGGTGTCGTTTATTCCAGGGATACGCTGCAGCTAGTGTTCTCGTCGTCCAAAGTTCTAGTAAGTATGTTGTAAACTAAATCTCACCTGAAGGAAAGCATTGCTCTTGCGCGCCTTGTTGGCCAGGGTCTATTGAGATATGACGACACTGTGGCCTCCATCTGGCCTGAGTTTGGAGTGGGCGAGAAGGGTGGGGTGACGGTAGCCCAAGTCATGCGTCACGAAGCAGGCCTACCCTACATCTCTGGCCCAAAGCCTTCTTTGGATGACCTGATGACCCGAGAGACATTGGCGTCGCTGCTTGCGAGGCAGGAGCATCTCTACAAAGGAAAGAGGTTGCGGTGCTACCATGCCATGACACGGGGATGGATTCTGAACGAAATCATCCAAAGGGTGGACATCTTTGGGAGAAGTCTCGGCCAGGTCTATCAACAAGAATTCAACAGCATCCCTGGCGTTGAGTTCTACTTGGGATTGAGTGAAGAGAACAAGCACCGCAGAGCGAAATGGTACAACTACCCCTTGGTTGATGTTGCCATCTCTGCTTCGCTCCCCCAGAGCCTTTCTGGGCCAAGAATCCTCAGCGATGTCCCAATCGAAGCTTTTAAACCAAACACCCCGATATCCAAGGCAGTGAGCAACATGTTCGACAGCCTTGACGTCGGGAACAAAGAATTCCTAGCCGAGTTTGAGATCCCCAGTTCGAATGGATTCACAAGCGCCATATCCCTCGCCACCCTCGGCGCCCACCTTGCCAACGGAGGCTCACTCAACGGGAACACGCTGATTCCCAACACATGTCTGCACATGGCCATTGATGATCCCGTCAAGGAGTATGACGCCTGCTTGTACATTGACACCATCATGACCCAGGCTGGGTTCGGCATCTATGTCCTGGATGAACTAGCATTGGACACTAAGTTCTATGGCTGGGCTGGCATGGGTGGCAGTGCTTTCGTCTTCAACTTGGAGTTCAACTTCTCTTTTGCCTACACAATGAATGCTGCTCATTCAACACTGACGCTAAGTGGGCGGGCTCGGACTCTGTTGATCTCAGCCTTCAAGGCTCACATTGCTACCATCAAGAAAAAGATTAACTCCTGAATTAAACAATCTGTTTTTAAAGAAATCATGTTTTCTATCGAATCTCACTATTCTTAATGCAAACCCACCAGTCTCAATTTCAACTTAAATCTCAACAATAAGATTCCGGCCTGGTGAATAAACCCATTACTTCGGTAACTGCCCACACCGGCTTAGATTCCCAATATATAAGCTATTGTTATTCTATCCCCAACTCAAGGCTTCTACCGAGTCTCTTACATAGATCGGACTGAACTATAATGACAACCAAGATGCTTTAAAATTTTAAACTAGATTTTTTTAAAAATTAGATTGAGTTCAATCGATACGCTTTCCTTCCAAAATATACAAAAAATATGGGTGCAATAAATAGAAAGGGTATAGTTGTACTTATACTGAAATCTAATTTACAAGAGATCCCCAATTTTTTGTTGCACCAAAGGATCCCATTTCCATTATGGTTCCCTAAGATACATTCCAAAATTTTAAATAGGAACATATTTACCATCTTGGAAAAATTAATATCATCACCTAAAACCATGCTACCCATAAGTACTCTACATCACTAGCATGACTCACTTCCTTACCAGCTCTAGTGGGGCATATATAAATGTATTAATGTTTAAAAAGTCAATCTAAAAGGTTTATAGAGAAGAGATCAATGTAGAAATATGCCCAACATTACTCAGTAAAGCTGCTCTAGCAAGAGCCCCTGAAATTCCCTGTGATAAAGATAACTAAGCTACTTATTTTATAGCCTATCTTTTAAACTAAAAATTATATCAACCACTAAATCGACTTATTAACTAATATGATCTACTTTCAATCTTATCAATTAGCTTTCTAACAACCAATCAGTTTGATTATATTATCCTATTTAGGTCTACCGGTATCAAACTAAACCCTAGCCACATATATGTGATCTATAACCTTTCTTGACTACATGTTTATCTAAATATCTAAAAGCAATATAAATCCTTTGTTTAAAAATAAGCACATCCTCTTTTCAATCCCCCTTCTATTCTAGCAACTGTTGCTAAAGCATAACCCTAACACTGGTTGGAAGCCCTGGGGTATTATCAACCCCTTCTACACACAATATTGTTATTTAGGCATGTGTGCAAAATGCCCCTCACCAGCAGATTATGAACGCTCACCATATATATGGAAATGCTATTCAGTAGAGACAATAGTACTAAATTATTGACTATCTGAGATACCCTTTAATTTATACTACACCCTTTGATATCATACCAACCACATAAACCAAACATATGCCCGCTTCAACTGTTACAACTAGTCTTATTGAGGGATCAAGCTAGAAAATAGATGATATAATAACCCCATCACATAGAGAATAATCTGATAGGATGGTAGCTGCAGTGAACTTGACTGTATGGAAAAGCGTACAAGCCTAACTGTGACAATCCTGTACCATTCAGATCTTCAAAGTAGCCATTTGTTTTCAACTGGATATCTATGCCCTTTACCCAAAAGAATTAATAGCAAGAAGCTTGAAGCTATACATACTCTTAAGCTCATATAAGCTCCTCAACCCCTGTCCTAATATTTAAAAGGAGTTAAATTGTCTGCAGTAAGTCTCTCCCATTCTCATCCATACCTCCAAGTTTACCTCACCCATCAATAAGATGGTTAGTTGTTTGTACCAATTTGAGCTTTATAATGGTATGAGCAGCTTTTACACTACCAATCAAATAGAAAATTCACCATTTAAAGTATTTCAAGAAGCTATTTGGTCAAAACCAGATGATTGGCATACCATCTATTTAGAAAATAACCAGGCAAGCATGGCAGGAGGAAATACAATAGAGTTTTTATCACAAGACAGCTCTTATATCATCCCCCAGCAATCCAAGTCACAGCTGCTACTAAAATGAGGTACTAATTCACAATTCATCCATCAGCTTCCAGGTATAAAAACTTCCCTCAAAAAGGATCAGGATCTGGAGACCATTTATATATACTGACAGGAAACCTTGTAGGCGCAAATATCACAGTAACCAGGTGTAGCCAATAAAATGCAGTCTTCTGATATTTCTCATGACCTCTTTGAACCTGTAACTTTTATAGGCTATGATAGCTCAAGCTGACCCAGGATGGCTGGACCAAGTTTTCCTTACCATGAGTTGTCCAAATGCACAGGATCCTCATCCTGTATTGTATCTTTAACTTCATCTTTCTTTACTATGACATTTTATATCACAAGCCCTGATATGCTGTTGTGTTTGGCTCCTGGGGACAACATCCAGGAGGATACAGCAGGAAATCTTTATAACAAAAGATTTGAGGTTCAAAGCTAGCCTTGGGCTAGCCTTCAGGGCAAAATTAAGGGCATGTACCTTAATTTCCTGGAATACAAGATGAAGAGTTCCTTTTGGCAAAAAGGAAGGGAAAAGCTTGAAAAATATTAAAGCCAACACAAATGTGGATAAACTTGTCTTTATTAGGAGATATGATTCTACTTAAATAGTAGACAAGGGTTGATGGTCACTCATTAGGTAGACAGAGTGGCAGAAGGGGTCACGTTGGGATGAGGTCATACCAGGATCAGTCAAGGACAGGTACAATATTCTGGAATGGGTGGATATTGAACCAGACCCATTTGCAGAAGGGGAGGAATTCCCAAAATTGAAAGCAAAACTGACCAAATCTTTGCACATATCAATATTTGAAGGCCATATCAAAATGGCATTAATGGCATAATTTACAACATATGCCATAGTGCTAAATAGAAGATATAGAAAAGAATTCCTTCTGAAGCTTGGTGGTGCACATTTTTTCTTGATCAACAGCTTCAGTGTGCCATGCATTGCTTTGAATGGGACTAAAGACCACACTGGGGAGATCATAGCCTTAATAGCAGGTCTTTAAAAAAGGCTATTACTAGCATTCATGGATAAATGAGGATTGGATTAAAGCCATATGATTGTAGTATAGAATTAGTACTTTCCAGAATGGGCTAGGACGGACGCCCAAGGTATGTAAAGCACATGATGAACAATAGCACAATGAACCTGTCTTTTAGTTAGAAATAGAATATATTTCTTAGTGTTTTGGGCAGCCATATAGGATTAGATGGTAAGAAAGATCATTCATCACAAGTATGGGTGAGAAAGACTGTTGTGCCTTCTCACAAGAGAGAAATTGAGCTAGCTCCTTTTAAATGAATATCCAGTATTTGAGAAGCAAACAGGAAGGTAAGAACATATGGTTCAACATCAAAACTTGATCCCTCCATGTGCAGAGTAAAAATAGTCCATATGGGCCCATTCCCAAAAAAGTGCACCAGGGGTATCAGCTGCCAGAGAATTGGGTCTAGATCCAGCTTCAAAGTTAATTATGGATCAGAGTATTAGCAGAGCTGCAGGCAGGTGCTCAATCCAGGAAAACTTTAGGTGGCCTTGCCAAAACTTGATAAGAGGGTTCTTAAGGACCATTCTAGCTTTTCTATGCCCCTGGGGCATTATTTTAAAGGTTGATATATTTTCTATCAGCTGTGACATGTTGTAATTTGAAACCTTGGTTCAATTTTCCTGCTAATAAATTTAAAGAACTGCATCACTCTTATTAAAATAATTTCAATTCAATTTTCTATATGAAGGCCTATTTGAAATTGAGTGGTTTATACTTAAAGCTAAATTAAAATATTAGTAAAAACCATCAAAAGTCTTATTTTGGACTATATTTTCTCTTGAAACCTAGTTACAATTTTTCATCTTTATAAAAAATTTAACATATTTAATAGAAATACTGGTAAGATGTGTTTTGTTGGAAAGCAAACAGTTGCCTAAAGCCCTAGCTATTTTAAGGTATTTAAATAGCTGAAATGTAAGATTATGAAATCTCTCAGTTTGAAGAGAGGGCAGATTGGGAATTTCACATATTTGATAATAAGGATTAAAGCTTTTGGGAGCTGCCTTATGAAAGATATGCAAAAGAAGCAAAAAACTGAAACTAGGTTTGAAGCAATAGTATATTGTTAAAATCTTTATGATTTTATATTTATAAAGAGAAGTTATCTTCCTAAGCTAAATTTTGTAGGTGGTATAAAATAAGCATTCATAAGATATTTAACTTTCTTTTCAAATTCAATTTGGTTGAATGCTAATGAAATAGCTTTAGTTGGATATTGGCTCAAGCTGTATATTTTATAATTTATTCTAGATTAAATATATACATATTATTAAAACTTAAAGCATAAAAAGTATATGCTAAAATCTTGGTTTAATTAGTTAATTTTTATAAAAGATAATTTTTAAATTAAATGGTAAATAAAAGCCTAGCTATTGCATCAATTGTAATAAGATATTATATTTATAAGCTTATATTTATATGTGATAAAATGTATAGTTTTATTTAGGTAGATTTGAAATATATAGAGCTTATTTGTTAAGAACTTTTCAAGGTTATAATAGACTTAAGTTGAACTGAAATAAGTTTTTGGGTTTTTATATCAAAATTAAGCTATAACAGTGATATATACTTTAACAATAATTTGCAGGTTAAAATATCATACTTAAGAGATGATTAGCCTAATTCAATTACAATTAATAATTCTGTAAGTCTGCATTCAAAGTTGCTTTAAGATACTCAATTGTAATTAAAATATGGGATTTCAGCACAATTCCAAAAGCTGGGATTAAGAGCTTCTAGATAATACTATCTTGAGCAAGATTGAAGTATTATTTGCCAAGATATCAACATTTAATCAAATGTAAAAAGGGGTAAATAAGAAATGATATCACAATAGGAGTAACATTGATAAATTAATGAGCTAAGTTAGTGTTGTAATATTAACTCTGTGCATGTTTTGATTAGTCTATCAAAATAATAGCTACTAAGCATAGTATAGTCAAGATTGTACATTATCCTCTATCAAGTATGTTGATATAAGATAAGATCTTTTGATGCTAATGCATTGTCAAATGCCTCCAAACTGACATAAAGATTCAGAAGCCTTTTCATGAATTAAGGAATTGTGAATAGTCATGAGAACATATGGCTTAACTGAGGAGATGCTTGATATCCAGATGAGCCTTGACCCCCTTGCCTTAGCCTCCATGCCTCCTCCAGATCCACAGTGCTAATTGTCGCAAATACCGCTATTCACCATGTGTCAATTTTGCCTTTGGTGGGCCATTTCAAAGACAAATCTCTCGCTTTTGCTTTTGCCTCTCAAAATGAGTTGATGACTGAATCAGGAAATACAATTGCTTGGTTTCTTGACTCTGCGCATCTCACTTTCCCCACTCATGCTTGTGGCAAGTGATCCTACCGTCCTGGTAGTGTTTTGTGGTACCAACAACCAATATATATTCATTTTCCTAATTCACCAATAAAATTAAGTTCTATTCACATCTTTCTCTTTGTGTCTTCCAGTACTTCCGCACCTCTCTCTAGTCACAACTAGTAGAGATTATTCTTCCAGGGCTGCAAGGTAATCACATAGCCTTCTCTGTCATCTAACCAAGACTTAGTACAAATTCAATCCTAAGGCTAGGATTCCCCATTGTGTGTCTGTGCCGCGCCTCAGAACACAACACTAATCAACATCAGAAATTAGTCTGAGTAATTAGAACTGAAGGACTATATAACTCTCCCTTATCTCCTTTAATAAAGCAAAACTTTTTATAATTATTAAAACACCATATTTACTTGAATTTGACTTATTAGAAGTTAGGTAAAAGATGAAATTTAAGTCCCTTAAAAGCATAAGCCTTAGCTCTTGCTACAAGCCCTTAGGCTGATTATTGTCAATTGGGTTTAAGGACTGCCCACTTATGACAGTTGGAGATTTGTACCTGTAATGCAAAAGTTCATATAACATGGTGTATAAACAGCTCAACTTTACAGAATTTTAATTTAAAATTCATAGCTTTACTCCTTTCTAGTAATTGCACAGCTATTTTCAAGCAAGAACCTCCTAAACCAAGCCAAGGAACCCAAACACAATCATTATGGAATCTATCAAGTTTACATCTCAGATGTCATATATTTTTTAATGGGGGCTTCTACCAAGATAGAAAAAATCTCTATGTTAAAGTAAGCATTCTTTTTTACTGCTGACAATCATTTTAACAGCTTTGCTGAGCACTTCTTATTAAAAACAGAGTTTGGAAAAATTACCTTCTTACCTGTCATACAAAATTCCAAGACAGATGATTTACTTAACAACCTAAAGAAATTGATGTCAGAATCTCCTGCCAAGCACCTTCCTTTCCTAAGAGCATTGTTTACATTAAGCTACAGTTTGAAAGAGCTTTGGGATTGTGGGTTTAAAATTATAAAAAATAGATAATCATATTCTAAAAAGTAAAAATGCAAATGAGCAACATTAAAAATAAAAATAAAAAATTCAATTAAGAAAGAAAAATATAAGAATTGTCTTAAAATACAAATAAAAATTCATTTCCAACAAGCCAATTTACAAAAAGTTCACCTGGGATAATTTATGAAGATTTAAAAAAATAATTAAGTGAATACTCAATCAAAATAAAATACTCATTACTAAAAAATTTATGAAGATATGAAAATAAAAAACAACATTTATATCTCAATTTCCAGTTACTATAATCTTATTTCTAATAATATTCAAGCAAAAAAACTAATATGTTGTTGCAACATCTTTAATTCTTCCCTCTTGGGGAATTAACACCCTGAGTAAATCACCACATGGCTCACTGA
>QTSX02000089.1:0-174585 GCA_014839935.2 Entomophthora muscae | reverse complement strand
AAATCATTAGAAATGTCAAAAAATGATTTGAGTATAAAGAAGTTACCATTGCCAGACTCTGTTAAAGAAAGTTTGAAGTAAAATGACCTACATGAAAATTTCTACAATCATCAAAATAAAGAATATATCAGTGATAAAAAATATTTTGATAGTAATTCATGTGTTATAGCAATATAATATTGATAAAACTTTAAAGTAGGTGGGGGTTCTATAGAGACAAATAATTGTTTTTTATGAGAAAATATCCTTTTTATTTATTAGGGTTTACAATTTCTTTTAAAAAAGATGAGAAAATTAAATATGAGTATCATGACTTTTTATCTGAAATATTATCCCGTGAATCTTTGTTTTCAGGTCAGTGTTTGATTAGTATTTTTAAAAACAATAAATTTAATACTATTAAAAACACTAAATTGTAGACTGATAATGGTATTTATTTCAGATCTTATGAATTATTATACAGTAGTTTTCAAACCTGTTGAGATAAATGAAAAATCTCAGTCTAAAAACAAATACAACTCAGTCTAAAAGCAAAATCAAGGTGGATCCAAATCTATTGTAATTTAATATAAATTCTATAAATTTTGATTTTGTTTTTAGACTGAGTTGTAGCTGTTTTTAGTATGAGATTTTTTTTATCTCAACAGGGTTGAAAACTACTGTATTATATTTTTAAAGAGGTACCTAGAGCTATAAAGGGAACAATTAAGTTTAATAGATTTTTAGATTGTCATGGCAAATTTATTGTAGATGGTCATTTTGGTGTATTTTCTAAAATATTTAAACAAAAGGAAAATATGATGTATATAGAAAATATAAATGATCTCAAAATGGTTTTTGAGAGAGAGGATTAAAGAAAGGGTTTATATGAGTCACTTTTGAATGTCAGGAAATTGCATTTCTCAATATTGAATTTGCCTTAACTCTGTAAAATGATAACAGCCAGGTTATCAAAAGCTTTTTTAACCTGCCAGCCTGCCAAGACATCAATATAAGAAGCCTTTTGATATGTTAAAATTTGGCTTAATTGATCTCAGAAGGCCTTGACAAGTTAGACTTCAACCAATAGATGCAAGGGCAACCAGGTGCACTGAAGGTCATCAATTGAGGTTGAATCCTGATTAGCTGAAATTATTCCAGATTGTTTTAGCGTCCCACCAGGTATGATCTAAAACAGAGTTGAAATCAAGGCACCAAGAGAGTGATGAGATTCTCTGAGAATAAGAATAGTTTTTGCTAATTTGCACTGAATCCTGTTGGTGTCACTGTAAATTCTTATTGTAAAAGGGCCCCAGACTATGAAGAAGTCATGCACTGAAAATATAAATAATTAATTGGTGCTGCCACTGCCAGCATGCCAATAATTTATGCATGGTTATGAAGTAAATAGTACCCAGTGCAAGGTACTATGCAATTGAATCCCATGCCATTACATGTATGCCTGACTCTGGGGGTTGATAGCGGCAGTCTAGGGATGGAAAGTCTGGCCAAGCAGAAGTTAAAGTATCAGATGTATTATCCTGGAAAGAGAGTGTTAGCCTTATAAAAGTCCTTTCATTGGATTAATGGAATCAGACAATTTAAGAAATATCTATTATATAATGTTTTCTCAATAGAGAATTGATATGAGTTTGAAGACCTTTGTCAGTTCTCAAAGATCCCAGCAAGCCGCTGCCTAGAGACGCCACCACTTCACCTCTATTTCCTCTCCTTATTGCCGCCAATCAAGGACTACATTAGACATTGAAGATAATAGCTTGTTGTCATACAAGCAACCAGTACACAAATAGCCAAAGCCAAAGTTACAAATAATAAAGAAAACATTTGTTGGAATGTCATTTTCATAGCAGAGCTGAAAGTTCTGACAGTAAACAATTCAGATGTTTCTCAAAAACCTTTTTATACATTTATGATAGAAAATTTAGGCCTGAAAAAGATGACTTGAAGTCAAAGCTTTTTATGCTAATCTTTCATATTTAATGAAAGATGGTGAGCTGTATGTTTCACCTTTGACGCTTGAGGATATTAGGGAGCACTCTAAAATAAAATATTGTGTAAAGTTCTGTAAAGATGTCAGAGAAACAAAGAGAGCTGATACTACTAATGAATTGGTAGGACATGTTTAAAAAGTTGGGATGCATTACAAAAACTTATATTGACATAGGGTAATTAATCTTTTTTTAAAAACAACAGCTTTTTTTCTAAAAATAACTAAGAGATCACTTATATGAGCCAAAGATAGGATAATAGCAATTATAGATTTTGGGCTTCTATTACTCTCCCATGAAATTCATATATTTGATTATTAGCTTATTAAACTAGATAAAAAGGGGCTAAAAAAGACTATTAATAATAGTAAGACTTATTTTTATTATTTGTATAGTTTGCACTTTTAAAAATTCTTCAATAAAGCCTTGCATTATATTAATGTTAAAATATATAAGTCTATGAATTAAGTATTAAAAAAGCAGTTAACAGGCTTTAAAATGCTCAACCTGGTGCTTTAGCTTAATCTAATAAATAATGACCTATATATAGAATCTTCAGTGGCATGTTAATAAAACTTTTTTCTAAGAGATCAATATGTACATATGTAGCATGTAATTCTATTTTTTTGGTAAGGGATAAAAGTGAACAGAAGTACTCTCAAATGAGAATCAAGATTGATTTTAGAGGGATCACATTTCAAACAAAATTCAATAGGTCATATTTAAAAAAATGCAGGGACTTCAGAAACAAATGAGAACAATCCTACTCAAGCTGTTAAGATTAAATCTTTCTATATAGTCTAATTTATGGTATTAAGAAAACAAGAAATTTTGATTAGACTGAGCAATGCATTAATATCAACAATCTATCAAAAAGAAATCTAGAGCTAAAAATTATCTATAAGGTAGTTCCATGCCCTGATTCTTCAAATTTTAAAAGAAAAATGGTTGGTAAAACAATTGGTGGAATATCATATTCCACTATTTATTATTTCTGTACATCATATTAAGAAGTGAGGCTAGACCATTGGACCGTAAATAAAGAATTTTAACAGCATTATACTTGGCCCAGAAAGACAATTTCTTATCAGCCTATTCACCACAGAAGATTTTAATAGAGCATGCTTAACTTGCATTATTTATTAGGGTTACTCTCTTGCAATCCAGGTGTCACTTAGTAATTTTTTTATGTTGTAATTGTGATGTATTAGCAGAGTTACAAGGGGAAAAATTATTGTAAATTAGAAAATGTTGTTATTGGGATATGAAAGATTATATAGGCTGAGTAAATCCTTTAGAAGAACAAGATACCTGCTGATCAATCACTTAAATGGGTAAAAGGGTGGCTTGATCCTACTAAGAATTTAGGCAAAAAATCAAGTTTGCCTCTGGATTTGTATTGATGTTTGTTGGTGCTTCCTTGTTTGCTAAATCAAGCTAACTTCTGTTTTTGGCTGTATGTGCCAGGGTATTCAGATTGAGGGGCAAGGGGTATTTTTTGTGTGGAACTTTTCTGGGAGTCTTGACCCCACAGTTTTGATATCTTTATAATAAATGAATAAATCAAGTCTTTCATTAATACTTTATTATTTCCCTTGATGTTATTTATCAAATAAAAAGTGTTGAATCAATAATTCTCTGTCTTCTAAAAAGCATCCACCATGAATTCTGCTTCTATTTGACCTATATTGATTTTATTGGGCAAGGATGTTTTCTTGTTAGCACTGTATAGATTTATCTTCTAGACACCCCCATTTTTTATTAAAGAGATTTTATCTGAAACATTTTGTTCTTGTAATGAAACAAGTAACATTTATTAAAAAGGCAAGTTAATTAGTTGAAAAAATGAAAGACATTATCATTTAACTTCTCGCATCTTGGATAAGCCACAATCTAAAGTTATGTATTTATTTTTCTGCAATATGGCGCATACTCAAACAAATGGGACATTATTTTTCTTGTTATGCCTAGGCGCCATATTGGTTATTTTATAACTTAATCACATTATTCATATTCAAATTATTCAGAAAGAGTAAAATACAATCAATCCCAAATATTTAATTGATCTTGGGCTTGGGTGATTTTTTTAAAAATAATTCATTGATTTTATAATTGAAAATTGCAACTTATAGTACTACTGAAAATATCTTAAGTGCTACTAAAAACCAAAAATATTTATGATGAGTTGCATGGGAGAGTAATAGCAGCCCCAAAGCTATAAATGCTATTACCCTATCTTTGGCTCATCATAAATATTCTTAGTTTGTTTCAGAAAAAAGGTTGTTGTTTTTGAAAGACTGATAACTCTATTTAAAATACACCCTCTAGTAAGCTGCCCTACTTCATGAACTTGCCCTAGTGCACCACTAGCATCTTCTGATATTTTTGTTTCTCTGGTATCATCACGTGATTTCAAATGATAATTTATCTCAGAATATTCTGAGAAGCTTTCAAATGTTAAAGGTGAAGTATATAACTTCCCATCTTTCATCAAATATGAAAGATTAATGCGCAGATTTTTAACTTCAAGCTCTCTTTTTATAGGCCTAAATTTCCTTTCATAAATATAAAAAATGCTTTTTGAGAAATATTTGAGCCTGATAGCGCTGATTTATATAACTCTTTTCTTTTTTCTTCTTGCTCAAAAATATTTTTAATATCATTTATATTCTTAATATAAAGTACATTTTCTTTTTCCTTTAAAATTTTTGATATTACACCAAAGTGACCATCAACAATGCTTTTTCCATGGCATTCAACAAAACGGTTATATTTTATAGAACCCTTAATATATTTAGGTGCCTCTTTAAATAAGTAATATAAAAATTCATATGATCTAAAATGATTTCCATTATCTGTCCATACTTTTATATTTTATATTTTTTTAAATCTATCTAATTTAAGAAGACTTATTAGACATTCACCTGAAAATAAAGAATCATGTGATAATATCTGAGACAAGAAATCATGATATTCATATTTAATTTTATTGTTTTCTTTAAAAACTAATGCAAACCCTAATAATGAGATTGGTTTTTTTGAATAAAAACAATTATTGGTCTCAATTGGACCACCTCCAACCTTTAAGTTTTCTTTATAATCTATAACTACAACACAAGACTCATCATCTAGTTCATTAATATCTTTTTTATATTTGCGATTTTGATGAACATAAAAGTCTTGGTGCTGATTAATAGTCTTTAAGTCATTTTCTATAGATTCTGGTAATGGTAAGTTTTTACTTTCACATTCTTCCTTCTTTTTTTCTAGTGAATTTTTTAAATTACAAATATTGCACATATTGGTTTGTTTTTTACTTTTTATTATATTTTTAGGGATTAATTTATAGTAAGTGGAAATTGAAACTGAAATTTCATTTTTTATTTTCATATTTTCATATATTTCTTTTTTTGTTTTAAGTAGAGAGTATTTAATTTCAGTTGAGTAATTACTCATCTCTTTTTCTATATCTTTATAAATTTTTTCAGGCACTTTTTTTGTAAACTGGCTTGTTTCAAAAGAATTTTCCAGCAATTTTTTAATTATTTTTTTAGTTATTTCTTTTTTTAATGAATAGTTATTATTTTTTTGGCTTTTTTTGTTTAAGCTTACATTTTTTTTGAGTATTCAAACTCACTTTTGGTTATATTAAACCCCATATCATTAAGCTCTTTTAAAGAGTAATTGGAAGTAACCAGAGATCGCAAGGCTGGGAGATGTTTTTGGGGAGAAGATTTCATGAGATCCTTTAAGTTTTCAATGAACTCATTGCCTTTTTGATTTTGAATAGTTGGCAGGAACTGAGCTTTCCCAAATTCAGTTTGAGTAAGGAAGTGCTTGATGAAATTATCAAGATCATCACCAGCAATAAAGAGGAATGCCTTTTTTAACATTGCAATTCTCTCTCTTTTTGTTGAAGCTCCCAAGAAAAAAAAGGGTAGCATGGAAGAAGTAAATTTAACTGAGGACATGGTAGTATTTTGAATCTGTAATTAGGTCAGATCTCTGATGTGTGCCTTAATGATGGAGTAGTTATGATCAGAATGTGGTCTTTGAATGGGGTCTTTTGGATTAGAAGCTTTGTGGTACTTTAGCTCTTATATACCAAGCTAAATGACACCATTCTGAAAGAAATGGTGTGATAGCTTTTATTATAGTTTGAACTTGAATTTATGTTTGCAGAAATTAATTAAATACCCAGTTTTCATGCACAAGTGATATATGTGAAGCAGCTAAGCATTATTATTACATCATATCCTCTTTGTAATTAATGCAAATCAATTAAAATGATGTATTCAGTTAATTGTAACTCTTCCGCATATTTTTAAAATGATAAAATATTAAAGAATTCCATTTAAAGAATGCTCAATTTGAGGTTCGAAGCTCACTTGAACCTTAAAATCAATCTAAACAGTGATAAAAACATCCCAACTTCAAACTATCATAAAATCCTAGAGAATTGAGCTTTTTAAATAAAATAAAATGCGAAAATAAAGCTCTCAATCTTATCTTTAATTTCGTCAAATAAAAAACATCTGTTGTGTATTGAAAAAAGAGTATTTATTAGCTTTGAAGTGATCTACTTTATATCATTAGATATAATCATAAAATAAAATCTGGATTATGCTCTTTTAAATTACTTTCGCTTTAATATTGAGCATAGTATACATATTAAAAATTTTATACCAATAGAAAGATAAGATTCTTAGCTTCATTTTGATAGTTTAAAGTATGAAAAAATATTAATTTTTCATTGAGTTATTAATGTTTTAAATATAAATTGTGTAATTAGTTACTTTTTCAAAATCGAACTGTGTTATGCTGCGACTTGAGCAGCATGTGCATTAGAAAATGGCCTATTTCCTAAAATAATGACCCAAATGATAAATATCAAAATTTATTTATCCACTGTTATAAGAGGTTAAAAATATATAATATATAATTGATTTAATAAGGATAGAATATTGTTTCTTTCCATTGTATAAGTACAGTTACAAATAAATTCCCTTTTTGAACTCTCAGCATAAAAGAGAGTTAGTTAAGCAATACGGGCGACACGCATCGAGGACATGAGATTGCGAGCACCATTTGAATGGTCATACACCTGTCCAGCAAACGCAGCAGAAGCATCCTTTCCAATGTATGCACGCACATATTTAATGCCACCAGGATGCTCATTCATGAATAACTCAACATCATGCACAACACCATCGATCAAGAGCCATCGCTTGCCACCATCACATTCCTTCTGGTAAACCTCAAATGAAATCACTGGAAGACTTTCAATAGCAACACCCCAGTTGATCGTTGCACTCACTTTGTCAAGTTTCTTCTGCTTCATGAGGAGTTCACCCTTGCGCACTTCGTTGTCAGGGAATACCTTGAGCTCGTAGGTAAGGCCAATGAGAGAGCATCCATAGATGAACCATTTGGTGGGGTCGTACTGGTAGAACTTGATGGCATTGCGATAGTCCTGGGGGAATTCATGGTGGAAGTTGTGGTATCCTTCGCCCATTGTGATGAGGGCAGTGAGGAGGTAGTCGCGAGGGGAGAGTTTGTCGTCAAAGGAAGCATCGCCAAGCCAATGTGCCAGGGAGTTGATGCAGAAGGTGGCGTGGTGGACAAGAACAAGGCGTGCAACGCCTGCGTAATAATATCCACCCTTCCAGTCGCCCCACAAAACACCAGCCACGAGTGTAGGGAAGATGAAACTCGTGAATAATGCTAATGGAACATAGTAGTTGTGTTGGAATATTACAATTGGGTCGGCTTCAAGATCATCGACTTCTGCGCGGCCTAATTTAGTTGAATCCTTCTTGTAAATCATCCATCCCATGTGAGACCACAGCAGTCCGCGGCTGGCATTGTACGGGTCCTTCTCGGTGTCAGTGAAGCGGTGGTGGATGCGGTGATCTCGGCACCAGCATAGAATGGAGCCTTGGATAGCAGCTGTTCCTGCAAGCATGATGTAGACTTGGTAAATCAGGGATGCCTGGTATGAGCGATGAGAGTGGTAGCGGTGGTATCCTGCAGTGATGCCTAGGGCTGAGAGTGCGTAGTAGACAATTGAGAAGAGGAGTGTCTTCAGCTGCAGTTCTGTAGTGCGAATACCGTGTATGGCCATGAGTGGTGTGATGGTAAGGAGTATTGTCTGTGGCCAGTTGATCTGCTGCCAGAAAGGCCTTTCATTTAAGGGTATCTTCTTTTGAAAACTCATGTCAATAATCAACAAGATCTTAGCTCCTTTTATAGTTCATTAATCGTTGTTTATACTGAAAGTCTAACTGGTTAATTTATATCTCGGCTCAGTTTATCCGACGTGATAATTTGTTTCTCGGTCTCCACATGGGTTGTTTTTTATTCCTCTTTAAGCGCTTGAAGTTAGCTAGTTGTGTTGTAATCATTGGCGAATAAACTAGCCCGAAAAATCAAAATATCCGAGTAAAAAATGTTGGATCAACTCCGGAAGCTTTACACGAGACGTACATCGCATGATTAAATTAGACTTATATTTTTATTTTAAATACTGTTTTAATTAGCTAACCAAATTGGTTGTTTTGTAATTGCTATAACAGGGAGTATGTTTGTCACCTCTACTAATGAGTTTTGGATAACTGGTGATCTTGTTGATCTTAATCCGTTGTACTGGTAGGAGACCTATACTGCTGAAATAGCTCCGAGAAGTTTTTGCTCGCTGGAAGTAATGTCGGCTCAGATTCGGATCACAAATTAGTATGACAAGTATCACTTCAGGCCGAGAAAGCCAGAAAGTTATGCCTAAAAAAAGGCCTTATGGATAGCTTAAAATGTGAAAACTAGTCAAAATTACACTGAACCTAAAAGTAGTTAACCTTTCACTTAATCTAATAGAATAAGTCAAGCGTCTAGCACGTGAATGTTATACCATAGATCTGATCTAGCCGAGATGAAAGTTCGCCAATTTAAAATGGTACTGATGAAGTCACGGGGTATAACCCTGTTTATGTTTTCGTCCTTACTTGGAGGATATACAATGCCAGTTTAATTTAAGTTTCTCATGAAGTCATATCTGCTTTGGCTGATGTCAAGTTTGAATCATTAGATAAAAAGCGAATCAAACTAGACAATCTTTCGCTGGGTTTTTACCATTTAAAATCTAGGAATATATTTTGCTTCAGCCAATTAAGGGTTAAGGCCTAAATATTTAATGCAAGTCAAATACCAGATGTTTAAAAAATGATCGCCTCAGATGCTCACTAAAAGTTGTATGTAGAATAAAGAAAGGTGTACGCGATGGTAAGTATAATTTTTCCAATTTGACAGCAATATTGTTAGCCAAATGTTATCTTTTACTATTTAAAACAAAATCGGAGCAATGTACGTTTGATTCAAAAGAGGATACGGTTAACTATTTACAATTGCCACAAATTGTGTATTTCTTATGAAAATTAAAATTTTAAATATTTTAAAAGGTATATTTTGTAGTTGAAGTACTTTTTGTTGATCGAGCCAAATTACTTTTATATACCAAAAGAAAATGCTATACAATTATAGCTAAGCAATATGAATTAAATTCATTTCTTTTGATAAACCTTTTAATTTTCTTGCAGCTGCCAGATTTCGGTCCTGTAAACAGAGAATGATAACAGAAGGGAAGCCTACAACAAGGAAGAGAATATGATAAAGTAATTGTTGCAGTTGGAATTGAAATCCCAGGTGCCACCGTATCTCGGGATACACAGGGTGTGTTCAACAAGTCACCCCGTGACAGTTCTAACGTCATACCCCCTCTTAATTCCTCCATCTGACAGAATCTCATATTTTCTTATAAAAGGCAAATATAATCACAACCAAAATCACACATGACCTTATCCAGCATATTTTCACACCTTATTTGGATCACCACCACCAGTGTCACCCCCTCAGTGGACCAATGTCCCTTCACATGGCATAAGAACCCCATTCTTCTTAATAAAGATAACCTTATTCCTAATACTTTTCTGAACTGGTGTCATCCCCAACTCAAATAATGAACTATAAATAGTTCAATTATAATATTATATCAAGAAATTATATTTCTTATTAGTATACTTTTTTATGTCATCATACTTTTTTATTGCTTTCCCCCTAAAACTTACAGATTCCTTGACACAGAATCAACATCTATAATATTTTAACATATTAATTATACTAGTTCATGCCCAGACTATGACTGATTGATATAGAAAATAATGTTACAAGGTATGCTAGCTTTAACTATTTTTGATCATAAGAGTCTAAAGTGATATAAGACCGGAATTTATGATTACATATTGGATAGTATTTGTGTGTTGCTTGGCTAATTATAAAAAATCAAAGCAGTAATTTTTTACATTATTTATAGATACCATTAAGCTCTTCATTGATTTTTCATTTATATTTTCCTACTTGTTAACTTTAATAAACCATATGTTATCTTAATGGTCAAAGTCTTGTAGCAATTTAAAGTTCAAAAATAACATCATTACCTCAACCTCTAACAGGGCAATATCAGGGGCACTTAACTTCATAAATATGTTTGAAAGCTAAGTATTCAAATTGAATTACACCAAAAACAATTAAATATTTTTTGAAAGACCTAATAAACATAAACACAACCAAAGTAATTAATTTTTCTGTAACACATACTGAGAAAAATTGCTATTAGCCTTTGGGCTGTATTTTTCTGACAGGATACTCTCTCTAGAAAATGTGTCCAAATTGGCACCTAAAAACACCTCATATAGAAACCCTATTGCAAATTTCTGCTAAACTTTGCCTGAAAACTTTAAAAATAAAGTGAAGCCCAAAAACATTTTAAGAAGTATAAAACACATGACTAGACTCAAAATCATTCAATAAATTTAAATCTGTAATAAAGATGAGGTCAGCTAGTGGCAGCTATAGTGCACAAAGCTCTAAAGCCAACACATCAAAAAATTGGAACCTTTTTGTACAGCAGTTTTCAAACCTGTTGAGATAAACATATATTAGTCAGTTTAGAACACATGAACTCAGTCTAAAAACGAAATAAAAGTTAAGGAATTTATATTGAATTACAATATATTTGGATCCGCTTTGATCTTGTTTTTAGACTGAGTTCATGTGTTATAAACTGACTAATACATGTTTATCTCAACAGGTTTGAAAACTACTTTATCAAAATTTAGCTCTAAATTAAACATGTATATACATACAAAGCTAAAATAAGAAGCACATATATAGACTCAAAATTACCCAAGGATTTCAAATATACAACAAAAGGGGTGATAAGGTTGTGACAACAATAGTGAGCAAAGCTTCAAAACCAACACATCAAAATTTGTGAATTTTTTATAGTTTGGCTTTAGACTTTAAACATATCTATTTTCACACAATAAAAATAAAGTATAAACCAAATATTTTAAATGAAAAAAGTCTTAGTTTCTAATAAAAAATGGTCAGGGGTTGACTCCAAGAGCCCTTTCAATGCTGTTAAGATGAGCAAGGCATTCCTCCTTAGAATAATAAACCAAAACATCTTTGGTGACATTTGAAAACTTGACTTGCTGATCAGTATGCTTAGAGACAACCACCTTGTTCTTGATAGATTGGGGATAAAGCTGGTCCTAATAGGTATTCTGGAGTTTCACATTATTGACTATTAAATCAAACCTGAGCTTTTTCTACCTTAATCACAAAAAATCAATTATGCCACTATTCAAGAAAAGAAGTGGTCTTTGTGACCCCTTTCTAAACCTGATTAAAGCAGTACCAATTGATGGAGCCCCCACCCTTAAAGATGTGGCGCTGCCCTTGAAAAATAACCACCCCCTGATGTTAAAAGTACTGAATAAAGGTAACAAATTCTTTCTGATTCTTAGCAACAAACTTGCCCTTAAGAAGCTCATAATAAAATAAGTTCACTTATTATTTTCTGACCATGGCTAAGTCAGAAAAGCAGATGAAAATGCTCTTGGCCTCCTTTGTGTCATCATTGAATACCAGCTTATTGATATCTGGGGGTTTTATCAGGTTCTTTTGCAGAGTTGGGCAATAATGAAAGAAGCGCTCTTGAGGGGCCCTTTAAAGACTTTGATAAAGGTGTTGGCCTGTGCTGCCTCAAAATCAACCATCATTGATGTATGTTAAGGAAGTGACTATGGAGCCTTTTTTATGTGGCTTGTTTCTCCTGGGTGGCCTCTGGATTCTTTTTCTTCTTTTGAAGCCCATTTTCTCTGTTAGCTCCTCATAAAGTGTGGGCAGGATGCTCTCAAGCTTTTTATTGAGTATACCAAAGGCATGAATATACATCCCCTCCTTTTTTGGAGAAAGAAAAAGACAAAGGGAAAAGTAAGATAATTCAACTGGCCCTGGGTAGTCTAATCCTGGTAAAATATCTTTGGGAAGGATGAGAAAGTCCCATCTATAACCAGGTGTCACATTTTAGGAGGTGTGTGAGATTCTCTTGAGTTGCAAAGTATAAGATTTGATTTTGTGCCTCTTGGCCCTCATAATGCAATAAAAAGGAGTTTCAAGAATATTTATTCTTTGGTCCTCAGTGAGTACAAGCTCATCAATGCTCCTTGCAATGACACCAAGATTTGCATCAACTTAGTGTTTATCAGTGACATACTGCTGGAGCATATCTTTTTCTCTAACTTGCTCTCTTTGTTTTTGTTAAGATAGAGAAGGGCATGATTAACCAGCTCATATAAAGTCATGTATTTGATAAGAGGGATAAATTGGCATTGGAATCAGAAAATGTATAATAAAGTTTTCCGCAGAACCCAAACAGTCATGCTCAATGTTGAGCTCCTTATCCTGTGTGAAGCCAATAGTAGTTAATCTGACAGGACAGCCAGGACTATCACAGCAGTAGTGATAATGAGGCATACTTTTCTTCTGGTTGTTGCAAGAAAATAGAAAGCTATCTTTGATATATCCAGTACCCTCTTTTTATTGATAATAGGAAATGAGTCAAAGAAGCTGTCTGAGACTTTGAATTTTCCAAAGACATTACAGATATTGGCAACTTTATGGAAGTCTCACTCTAAGATGGGCTCTTCCTCATATGAGAAAGCTGAGTCATGCTCATCAGAGCTATTTTCAGAGCTTTATGCTCTTCTTTTTCACTAGGATGAAACTGTTGCTTCTGTTTATCTGATAGTGAATGCACAAATGGAGAGTGGGGAGGGATAGAGCTGTCAGAATCAGGCTCAGAGGAAGGTGTGAGGGTGTGAATTTGATGGGGGGTTTACCTTTGGTTGCACAGCTATAAGCTAAATCTTTAGCCTGTGTAAATTAGGTACTATTAGTACCTGTATATCCATTTTGTTCAAGTTCAAAGATTCAGGTTTAATAATGTAGTTTATTGGGGCTTCTCTGGCCTGAGGCTTACAAGAAGTGTAATGTGGGGTGTAAAAGGTTGTCTTTGTGGTGCCTGTGAATGGCGTTATATATACTATTCTGGGTGTATGTCTGTTATCCTCTGTCTGACTATGGATCTCTAGTCTCTGCTGTGATTCTAATCAGCTGACTTAAAAGGAACTAATTAGCTGAAAAAGAGGATGTGATGTTACTGCCAGAGGAGGACCTGTCCTATGGTGTGCAGCTGGCCTCATGGCATACACTGGTTGGTTGCAGCACAAAATTACATGGTGGTCTTCTAACCATTTTACCATCAGAAAAACCCTTCCTTGCTAATATAGCTGTGATTATTCCTTAATGAAAGGGTACACCTGCTGCATTCAGAAGTGGAAAGCACTCTACCTGAATCTTTGACCTAATAAGAAAGGGACAACATGGATTAGACAGCAAAATCTATAAGGGTTTTGTCAGCAGATAAAAGGTTAGATATACTGACAGATAATCATCAATTTGGTTCAATGATTCAGATTGTGAGTCAAGTAAAGGGATTTACTGGAGTTAAATGTCCCTTTTTGCCACCATTTGTGTCATAGGGTGAGCAGTGTCCATCTATTTGAGGACTTGTGGCAATTTCTGCCAAAAAAGTTTCGAGAGATATAAGTGTGTATCAATATCAGTGTTGGTTTGTTGGCAGTAATTGATGGGTGTGATATTTACTGGCAATAAATACAATCAAATATCATTTGCTGGCAGAAGATAATTAGTAAAGGATTGGTTGGCAGTAAATGGATGGCAAGAGATTTATTAGCAGTAAATAAGCTAGTGTAGATCATCAACTCTACCCAATCAATTATATTGTAGTAAATCAAATTATTGTGTGCCACACTACAGATCCTTTTATTATTAAGGCTGACCATCATTTATAGTCAACCATCCATGTCTTCACAGATAGTCTTGGAAGGTGTTAGTCACTTAGAAGGCTGCTTAAATGGGGTAGCTTTGGCCTTAGTAGTGACAAGGTATTGCTGTAGAAAAGCAAGATAGTGAGAAGAAAATATAACTTCATTGAATATTGGGCAATGACCTTATAGCAATTGTATAAGATAAAGAGGATCAGGATATCTCCAGATGCTTGAGAGGAAATCTGGAAGGTATTATGAAAGTAGGGCAAAAGATGAATGTTGGCAATCACGCAATAGACATATTTGGATTAACAGCATTGCCAATCTCAACAATAGTGTTAGGAATAGACTTGGGAGGCATCTAATGGTGAATTAGTATAAAAAAGAAAAAATTTAGGGGTAATTTTCAAAGTAAAAGAAACAAGAATGTTTTCAATATGCTAGTATAAAATATGTTTAATATGTTTTTTCACAACATCTTTGATTACTCCCTATCAGGAAAGCAATTCCCCAAGTTTTTCTCCAATTGATTCCCTGAATAATCATTAAGTTGGTGGCACTCTTATCAAATGCCCATATAATACAGGGATCAAATATTTCAACCCCTAAATGGAACAATTACTTGGATAAGCCCCATGACTGCCATGTACATGGACAGCATGCGGCTTCTAATGATACTATATAATCCTTTAAACTCATATCTAATAAAGTATCATTTGCTTCTTAATTTCCCCCTTTATCTTGTTTATTATACTTCTCAGAAGTATATAATAGACAGTGTTAGCACAGGTAGGTTATCCACACCTATACAGCTCAAAAGAAAAATTTCTCAGAAGAAAAGAACCCAACAGATGGCACTCCTCACTGAATGAAAACGTTACCAAGAAGGACATGACATTACACAGGATTCACTGTCTTCAACAATATCCTTGTACCAACTGAACAGTACAACTTCTCAGTACACAAGGAGTCCTAATCTGCCACCAGTTCCCAAAGCAATCAAAATACCCAACCTTATATTCCAACACCTACACTCAGCAGAAATTATAAAGTTCTCAGGAATACACCAAGAAAAGGCCAACCTCTGACTTCAAAGCACCAAAAACAATTTTACACAAGTAGGCTCCCCCGCAAACTCTGGGCAAGTGAAATTGCTTTACATGTTACTGGGGCTGCCTCACGCTTTGTAAGTGAGTGGTTCAACCAGCACCCTGATCACAAAAAAGACTGGGACATGTTCAAAACCGCCTTCCTGGAGAAATTCACCATAAAAGACTATGGAACTGTGATCATGAAAGAACTCAGAAGCTTTAAAATGACAGGAACTATCAAGGAGTACATTGCAGCCTATAAAGACATACATGATTGAGCTCATGAAACCATCAAATTTAATGAGGCTGGACCACAACTGGAGTTTTACAATGGCTTTCCCACGCACATCAGACATCAGTTTGACATGAGCTGCTGCAAGAACATCCAAGACGTGTTTTTGGAAAAAAAGCAAGATTCAAAAAATCTGACAACCTGCATGTAACCAACAAACAAAAGGAAAGTCCCACAGCAAAGAAGGACCCTCAACCTGATAAGAAGAACAATCAAGCCAATAACCCCCAATTTCGAGGCAGAAATTGCACCACTCAAGTAAATTAAATGAGTACTGATAGCACCACCAAGGATGGAAAAGCTCAGGGGAGTGCTTAGGTGAGCCACCCTTCCCCACTTTGAAAGACTCTACAGGGACAAGGAATTAGACTAAATTACTATGATTCAATTATCCTCCAGAAATCCTATACTGTTTGCCGCCCAAACTGGAAATAAACTCCTCACTTATCATTTCTGCTTTTGAAGTTATCAGGGCACAGCACTATTTGACACTGGAGCTGACCAATCCTTTATCAACAAAAGATTCACCAACCTCATGAAACTACTCACGGTTCAAAGTAATGTCAAGAGAGTTATCATAGAAGATAACAGGAGCAAACCAGTCACCAGAGAAGAAAAATGCTTCTGTGATCAGATAGGAGACTTAAATACTACTATTAGTAGACCAATAATACAAATCCTCAAGTAAAATTTTGTACTTGGCCTGGACTGGTTGAGGAAGACCAAACCTCATATCAACTGGGATAGCGCTACCCTCACTATACAGCAAGAGGAGGTGCACCATCACATGTATCTAATCTACCTTGACACGCTCATGAAAGACCATGTGTTTGTAAAAACCACAGAAATAGAAGAAAAAAAGAACCCTAGCAAAATTAATTGGAACACCTGCACGTATTAGATTTTCCACTTTAAAAATGTAGAGACCTCACACAAACAAGACCCAATCAGAGCACAGCTAGTCATTGAATTCCCTTCCGTTTTCCAAGAAACTTTACCAGGACTACCGCCTGATCAGAGCATACAACACAAAATTAACCTCAATAGAAGTGTTCTCAAGGCACAACCAATATACTGCCTCACACCTCATGAAGACAATTCTTTAAAAGTCTACCTTGAAAAAGCCCTTGAGAAAGGCCTCATTTGACCTTCCAAATTACCTTTTGGCACAGCTGTCTTCTTTGTGACAAATAAATATGGAGAACTCTGCCTGGTCATAGAATACAGGGCACTCAATAAGGTCACAATTAAGAACAGGTATCCCCTGCCCCCTGATTGATGACTTTTTTGACGCCCTGGGGGGTCCTAGTTCCTCAAAAAAATTGATTTAACAGCAGGATATCACCAAATCTGTGTTAAACCAGAAGATATCTCAAAAAAAGCTTTTAGAACTAAGTATGGCTCTTTTGAGTGTGTGGCCCTTAACTTTGGCATGGCAAACTCCCTAAGCACCTTTATAACCTTTATTAATAAGATCTTCAAGGAACAAATTGGGAAAAGGGAAATCATCTACCTTGACAACATAATCATATATAGCCCAACTGTAAAGCAACACTGGAAAGATATCCGCCTGGTCCTCTGCACCCTTCAAGATAACCAACTTATAGCCAAGCCCTCAAAATGTGACTTCTTCTCAGAAGAACTCCCACTTTTAGGACACATTATCAGCAAGGACAGAGTGAAACCAGATCCAGAAAAAATACAAGCCATAACCAACATGTCAGCGCTGTAAAATAAGAGTGAACTTTGTACATTTCTAGGCATGGTAGCCTATGTTAAGAGATTCATTCCTGACTGGGGTGCCTTGACTGCCCCCTAACCCACAATCACAGGCAAGACAACCAAGTTTGTATGGACACCACTAAGAGACCAACACTCCCAACAACTAAAAGAGCACATGGTCACTGCCCCTATCCTACAATATCCAACCTGTGAAGGAATATACAAGCTGGAAACTGACACATCCAATTATGCAATAGGAGTAGTACTCCAAATTCAAAATGCAGAAAATGACTTCCTCCCTGTAGCATATGAGTCAAGAAAACTGTCTGATGGTGAAAAAAGATATCCAATACATGACAAGTAATTGGTAGCTATTGTGCACTATCTCATGAAGTGGCAATGCTACCTGGAAGGCGCACAAACATTCAAAGTGCTAACTGACCACAAGTCACTGACATTCTTCAAAAACCAACAACACCTATAAAGAAGACAAGATTAATGTATAAGCCTTATACAAAGGTACCCCATGACAATCAAATATAAATCAGGCAAAGTAATACTTACCACAGATGCCCTATTAAGACTATACCAGAAAAATCTCATTTGCTCTGATAGAGACCCCAATTGGCCCATGTTAATAATGTAAAATCTCCAAGAGAGGTTCTCACCTGGTACACAAATGGACATCCAAGAGAAAGTACTCAAGGACAAACATCTTTTCAAAAACATATATAGCACTCTACACTGCATATTAACAAATGGCAATACTATACCCTACAACCCATCAACACAAAAGATTGACACAATCCTTTGATATCACAGAGATCTGAGAAACACCTGCAGTAGGAAATTGCACAAATACCTCAAGACACGCTAATGGTGACCCAACATGCTGGACAACATCAAGGAAGTAATAGACAAATGAAAAGTCTGGAAAAAGTATGCCCGCACCAAGGCACCCCCAAGTCAGTAATACCAGTGTTAATCACCCAACCTTTCAAAGCATGATCACTGGATATTGTGGGGCCAATGTCCATTGACAACAAAGAAAAATTGTACATTATCACAGCTATCAACTATGAAATAGGGTGGCCTGTAGCACAGGATAAAAAAGAACATAAAGAAAACAATGTAAGACAACTTATTGGTAAAGAAATTATAGCTAAGTTTGGGAAACCTGTACTCCTAATCACATATGGATGAACCAAACTTAAAGTGATGACAAAAACATCTATCTTGCAAAAAACTGAATAAAACACATCATAGCCAGCCCTTATTACCCACAAGCAAACAGAAGAGTTGAAAGTGTAAATGGTTCCCTTGTAGAGGCCCTCAGCAAGAAATGTGTCAACAATCCAAAAGCCTGGGTTGACATTTTGCCAACTGCACTTATGGTGTGCAGAACAAAAGCTAATTGAAATACTTGAAAAAGCCTGTGAAGCTTATCTATGATCATAAACCCGCCATTGTTAGTACTACATCAGGACCACAATTATCTATACCTAAGAAACTGCCAGACAACAGTGACCCTGACGTACAGAGCTCCATAAAAAACCAGGAGGACACGAAAAAGAAAAATTTAGGAGATATGCAGTCCCATTATAACAGGAACACTTCCAAGTTAGGAACAAGATCTGGGGTGTTAACCACAATATGTTCAAACTGAAACAAGGGTTACAAGGACCAGGAATTATTATGGAAGTTAAACCAGACAACACTTATTTTGTCAAAGGTATTGGCGCTCAAACAGAACTCAAGCGTATGCACCACAATCATCTCTCCCTGTGCAAAGCAAGAACAGCACAAGGTAACTCCCAACTTGCTGTACCCAATGCAAAACTCAAACAATATCAAGCCCAAATCCACAACACTCTCAAGAAAACCCCTAAGGTTCCATCTTTTAACACCCCAAGGGGAAATTTCACAACATCTTTGATTACTTTCTCTAAGGAAAGTAACTCCCTGAGTAATTCCCAAAATGATTCCCCAACTAATCATTAAGTTGATGGCACTCTTATCAATCACTCATATGTTATGAGGATCAAATATTTTGAGTTCTAAGAGGAACACTACTTGGACAAGCCTCATTGTCACGGTAAGTTCCATAATGCCAGGTATTGTCCGTCCAAGTAAGAAGGCACAGAAGGCTGGGAAACCTGTATCAAAATTGACCAAGTTAACAGATTTAAACCAAACAGTTGATCAAAAATGGGTCATGGCTGCTCCAGTATGCCAGCTGAAACCAGCTCCCCCTTGTAAACTGACGTTGATAAATCAACATAATATGAGGGTCACCTGATATAAGCCCATTAATCAGCATGGTTGTCAGAAACTGGTCATACAAGGGTTTTTTGCAACCTGGACTAGATACTTACTTGAAGATGCCAAAGAAATAGAAGATCAAAACTCAGGTGGTATTGCTTAGTCAATTTTTCTGATATATATCAAATAATTTTCCCTGTTTCAACTCTAAGAGTTGAGTCCACCTAAATTTACTCAATAAAAATCAATTATCACAAGTTCTAATTTTAAATTTTAAAATGCATCCTGTGCTCAGGTTGTTGCGGTATATCCCGTACAATCTGATTCTGAACAGAATCATTTCAAGAAGATGGGGTCCAGCATCTGGAACTTAGTCGTCGGCGCCACAAAATGTTAATTTCATGCCAGCCAATTTTGTAGCTCCTCCCTCCATTCCTGAAGATGAAAATTGGGTCACTTCTCAATGCCCAGAATTCTACGCTGAAGATGCATTGATGCTTTCCCAGGTCATTTATCTTGTTTTACTCTGGTTAGGATTGATTGTTCTACTTAATCCTGGAGTTACAATTTGAAAATTCACAAAAAAATATCTGAAGCCACGTTGGTGGTTAATCATCAATTCTATGTGGATTTGGGTGGTAATTCCCCATCATTTAGAAACGGCATCATATTATCCAGTTATTTCCGTCACACTCATGACCTAGATGAAACACTACTTGGACAAGCCCCATGACTGCCATGACATACATGGACAACATGTGACCTCTCATGATACTATATAATACTCTAAACTCATATCTAATAAAGCATCATTCTCTTCTTGATTTCCCCTTTATCTCATTTTTTATACTTCCAAGAAGTATATACTTGACACCAGTGACTAATGATTAGTAATAAGAAAATGTCCCTATATAAGGCGTTGGTAGTAAGCTCTAGGGAGGCAGAAATTTTTTCTTTACTTGTAAAGGATTGAATAAAGCGTTTGACAATAGTTACAATTGGTCAATATCTACCAAATCCTCATATTCCAAGGCATACAGTGAGTGTGTGCCCTTGCCCAATAATTCTCCTGTTAAAGCTGCTGGTATATACTAAGTTTTGACAGAAACCTGGCAAAGTGGTTGATATATCTATTTCACTCCATCATCTATTTGAGCTATCTTCCTAGGTAAAAAGTGAGCAACAAAAATAAATATTTACTTACAAAATACCAGCAGATCATAAATCAAACAAAATTTTGTAATCATTTTTACTATTTTTAACCAAAGGCAACTTGCCAAAGTTTAAATCTTATTTTTGAAACAAGATCTAAATGCCTTTAGATTCTAATAAAAGAAGAAATATCGTTTTGAAAGGTTACTGAAAATATTGGGATATCTATGAAAACAAAGCCATGGGGACAAAATCAATTGTAAAAATTAATGGTTGTGGCAAAAAAAATTATTTGAAAATAAAATAGCTATTAATTACAAATATATAATGTTTATTATACATTTTAAATGGGCTTTATTACCCTCAGTACAGCTACAAATAAATTCCCTTTTTGAACTTTCTCAGCATAAAAGAGAGTTAGTTAAGCAATACGGGCGACACGCATCGAGGACATGAGATTGCGAGCACCATTTGAATGGTCATACACCTGTCCAGCAAACGCAGCAGAAGCATCCTTTCCAATGTATGCACGCACATATTTAATGCCACCAGGATGCTCATTCATGAATAACTCAACATCATGCACAACACCATCGATCAAGAGCCATCGCTTGCCACCATCACATTCCTTCTGGTAAACCTCAAATGAAATCACTGGAAGACTTTCAATAGCAACACCCCAGTTGATCGTTGCACTCACTTTGTCAAGTTTCTTCTGCTTCATGAGGAGTTCACCCTTGCGCACTTCGTTGTCAGGGAATACCTTGAGCTCGTAGGTAAGGCCAATGAGAGAGCATCCATAGATGAACCATTTGGTGGGGTCGTACTGGTAGAACTTGATGGCATTGCGATAGTCCTGGGGGAATTCATGGTGGAAGTTGTGGTATCCTTCGCCCATTGTGATGAGGGCAGTGAGGAGGTAGTCGCGAGGGGAGAGTTTGTCGTCAAAGGAAGCATCGCCAAGCCAATGTGCCAGGGAGTTGATGCAGAAGGTGGCGTGGTGGACAAGAACAAGGCGTGCAACGCCTGCGTAATAATATCCACCCTTCCAGTCGCCCCACAAAACACCAGCCACGAGTGTAGGGAAGATGAAACTCGTGAATAATGCTAATGGAACATAGTAGTTGTGTTGGAATATTACAATTGGGTCGGCTTCAAGATCATCGACTTCTGCGCGGCCTAATTTAGTTGAATCCTTCTTGTAAATCATCCATCCCATGTGAGACCACAGCAGTCCGCGGCTGGCATTGTACGGGTCCTTCTCGGTGTCAGTGAAGCGGTGGTGGATGCGGTGATCTCGGCACCAGCATAGAATGGAGCCTTGGATAGCAGCTGTTCCTGCAAGCATGATGTAGACTTGGTAAATCAGGGATGCCTGGTATGAGCGATGAGAGTGGTAGCGGTGGTATCCTGCAGTGATGCCTAGGGCTGAGAGTGCGTAGTAGACAATTGAGAAGAGGAGTGTCTTCAGCTGCAGTTCTGTAGTGAGAATACCATATATGGCCATGAGTGGTGTGATGGTAAGGAGTATCGTCTGTGGCCAGTTGATTTGCTGCCAGAAAGGCCTTTCATTTAAGGGTATCTTCTTTTGAAAGCTCATGATGATAGTTCAAAAGACCTCAGCTCTCTTTATAGTTCATCCGTATTTGTTTGTGCCGAAAGCCTGAGCGGTTTATTAACATTTCGGCTCTGTTTATCCGGCACGATCGTTTGTTTCTCAGCCTCCACATGGGTTGCCTTCATTTTTAACTTACGTGCCTCTTTACAAGCGTTAGGTTGGCTAGCATCCGTTGTAATCATTGTTTAACTACCCCTGATAATAAAATTGCATGCGAAAAAGACTGTTGGATCAATTCGGGAAATCTACACGAGATGTATATTGCATGATTAAACCATAGACTTATTAATAATGTTATTTAAAATGCTCTTATAATTAGCTAACTAAAATGATTGTTTTTTAATTACTATATTAGGCAGTAGGTTTGTCATTCTTACTAATTCGTTTCACTTGGATGTTTGGGGGTTCTACCGTTCCAAAACCAATGCACGAACTAGGAGACCTGGACTGCTGAAATAGCTCCGATACGTTTTTGCTCGCTGAAAGTAATGTCGGCTAAGATTCGGACCAAAATTGTTATGACAAGCATCAACTTCTTGCCGAGATTAGCCAGGAAATCATGTCATCAAAAAGGAATTTTGAAACTTATGATTCATAAATACTGTCTTTTGGGGAGATTTCATTTATATCATTCTGCCGTTATTGCTAATTGTATATAGCCAATAAATTATAGTATAATTGAAATATGATATTTTTCATCATTTTTTGTAGCATGTAATTGGCCAATTATAGAAAGATTATATAGATGAGAAGGGCCTAATTTATTTGAATCTAGAATTATCCAAGGTAATCGCCAAATTAAGCCTAGTGTTCAGCATGTGATTGATACACAATTGAGCTGACCTACGTTAGCCGCGATTTTACTTTTTTGATGAGACTGATGAACTCAATGGGATTAGCCTTTTATTTAATGCGATATAATTTAACCGTGATTTTGCAAAAGTTTCACAATAAATAATTGCTGGCTGATTTCATGTTTTTCTGGAAGTATAAAATAAAAACCTAAGTATATGAATCAATTTTTACTACTCAACATTTTTTAAATGTCCAAAAATATCTTTGTTTCTTAATCAACTGACTAACGAGGGTTGGAAATTAAAGGCAATTGTTGTAACATCTTTGATTACTCCCTCTTGGAAAATTATTTCCCTGGGAAATGACTCGACTAGTTGGGTATAACGTGGTCTCAAGATACAATTGAGATATTATACTTGGATCAATCCCTTAATTTTCCAGAATGATCTCCTCTCTCCATGCCAAATGATCTACATGGACACAATATAGCATATTCTGAGCTATATAAAGCTGTTCTTTTATTTGTCGTAATACTGACTGGTTAAAAATAAATTGGCTACTATATTCTCTCTCGATTTATTAGACTCTAACTAGTGCGTCCTAATAACCTGGATGATACATATTTTCAGTAATGTATTAATTATGCATGTTCATTAACAGAAGACCGTTTATCAGTTACTTGCAGTAGCTGAGCTGCAATGACTATGCGAGCCGTTGCAGTTCAACTCGTTAACCTGCATGATTGTGCCCTCGTTTTTCCCAACTGAGTGAACAGTTGGGTCATTATTTTAGAGATTAGGCCATTTTCTAATGCACATGCTGCTCAAGTCGCAGCATAACACAGTTCGATTTTGAAAAAGTAACTAATTACACAATTTATATTTAAAACATTAATAACTCAATGAAAAATTAATATTTTTTCACACTGTAAACTATCAAAATGAAGCTAAGAATCTTATCTTTCTATTGGTGTAAAAATTTTAATATGTATACTATGCTCAATATTAAAGCGAAAGTAATTTAAAAGAGCATAATCCAGATTTTATTATATGATTATATCTAATGATATAAAGTAGATCACTTCAAAGCTAATAAATACTCTTTTTTGAATACACAACAGATGTTTTTTATTTGACGAAATTAAAGATAAGATTGAGAGCTTTATTTTCGCATTTTATTTTATTTAAAAAGCTCAATTCTCTAGGATTTTATGATAGTTTGAAGTTAGGATGTTTTTATCACTGTTTAGATTGATTTTAAGGTTCAAGTGAGCTTCGAACCTCAAATTGAGCATTCTTTAAATGGAATTCTTTAATATTTTATCATTTAAAAATATGCGGAAGAGTTACAATTAACTGAATACATCATTTTAATTGATTTGCATTGATTACAAAGAGGATATGATGTAATAATAATGCTTAGCTGCTTCACATATATCACTTGTGCATGAAAACTGGGTATTTAATTAATTTCTGCAAACATAAATTCAAGTTCAATCTATAATAAAAGCTATCACACCATTTCTTTCAGAATGGTGTCATTTAGCTTGGTATATAAGAGCTAAAGTACCACAGAGCTTCTAATCCAAATAACCCAATTCAAAGACCACATTCTGATCATAACTACTCCATCATTAAGGCACACATCAAAGATCTGACCTAATTACAGATTCAAAATACTACCATGTCCTCAGTTAAATTTACTTCTTCCATGCTACCCTTTTTTTCCTTGGGAGCTTCAACAAAAAGAGAGAGAATTGCAATGTTAAAAAAGGCATTCCTCTTTATTGCTGGTGATGATCTTGATAATTTCATCAAGCACTTCCTTACTCAAACTGAATTTGGGAAAGCTCAGTTCCTGCCAACTATTCAAAATCAAAAAGGCAATGAGTTCATTGAAAACTTAAAGAATCTCATGAAATCTTCTCCCCAAAAACATCTCCCAGCCTTGCGATCTCTGGTTACTTCCAGTTACTCTTTAAAAGAGCTTAATGATATGGGGTTTAATATAACCAAAAGTGAGTTTGAATACTCAAGAAAAATAAATAAAAATAAAAATGTAAGCTTAAACAAAAAAAGCCAAAAAAATAATAACTATTCATTAAAAAAAGAAATAACTAAAAAAATAATTAAAAAATTGCTGGAAAATTCTTTTGAAACAAGCCAGTTTACAAAAAAAGTGCCTGAAAAAATTTATAAAGATATAGAAAAAGAGATGAGTAATTACTCAACTGAAATTAAATACTCTCTACTTAAAACAAAAAAAGAAATATATGAAAATATGAAAATAAAAAATGAAATTTCAGTTTCAATTTCCACTTACTATAAATTAATCCCTAAAAATATAATAAAAAGTAAAAAACAAACTGATATGTGCAATATTTGTAATTTAAAAAATTCACTAGAAAAAAGAAGGAAGAATGTGAAAGTAAAAACTTACCATTACCAGAATCTGTAGACAATGACTTAAAGACTATTAATCAGCACCAAGACTTTTATGTTCATCAAAATTGTGAATATAAAAAAGATATTAATGAACTAGATGATGAGTCTTGTGTTGTAGTTATAGATTATAAAGAAAGCTTAAAGGTTGGAGGTGGTCCAATTGAGACCAATAATTGTTTTTATTCAAAAAAACCAATCTCATTATTAGGGTTTGCATTAGTTTTTAAAGAAAACAATAAAATTAAATATGAATATCATGATTTTTTGTCTCAAATATTATCACATGATTCTTTATTTTCAGGTGAATGTCTAATAAGTCTTCTTAAATTAGATAGATTTAAAAAAATAAAAAATATAAAAGTATGGACAGATAATGGAAATCATTTTAGATCATATGAATTTTTATATTACTTATTTAAAGAGGCACCTAAATATATTAAGGGTTCCATAAAATATAACCGTTTTGTTGAATGCCATGGAAAAAGCATTGTTGATGGTCACTTTGGTGTAATATCAAAAATTTTAAAGGAAAAAGAAAATGCACTTTATATTAACAACATTAATGATCTAAAAAATATTTGTGAGAAAGAAGAAAGAAGAAAAGAATTATACAATTCATCTTTAACTGGTTCAATTGTTTCCCAAAAAGCATTTTTTTATATTTATGAAAGGAAATTTAGGCCTATAAAAAGAGAGCTTGAAGTTAAAAATCTGCGCATTAATCTTTCATATTTGATGAAAGATGGGAAGTTATATACTTCACCTTTAACATTTGAAAGCTTCTCAGAATATTCTGAGATATTTTATCATTTGAAATCACGTGATGATACCAGAGAAACAAAAATATCAGAAGATGCTAGTAGTGTATTGGGGCAAGTTCATGAAGTAGGGCAGCTTACTAGAGGGTGTATTTTAAATAGAGTTATCAGTCTTTCAAAAACAACAACATTTTTTTCTGAAACAAACTAAGAATATTTATGATGAGCCAAAGATAGGGTAATAGCATTTATAGCTTTGGGGCTGCTATTACTCTCCCATGCAACTCATCATAAATATTTTTGGTTTGTAGTAGCACTTAAGATATTTTCAGTAGTACTATAAGTTGCAATTTTCAATTATAAAATCAATGAATTATTTTTTAAAAAATCACCCAAGCCCAAGATCAATTAAATATTTGGGATTGATTATATTTTACTCTTTCTGAATAATTTGAATATGAATAATGTGATTAAGTTATAAAATAACCAATCTGGCGCCTAGGCATAACAAGAAAAATAATGTCCCAGTTTATCGCCTTTCCCGCATTTGTATATAAGCTTCTTATATTAATAATAAATCATTAAAAGTATTTTAACATATATGAAATTTATTATACGAACTAGTTGGTTGACACAAGTCCTACACTAGTCTTTATTAAGAAGTATACACCATACTTTTTTGAGTTACAATCCTTAAGCGAGCCGAAATCTATAACACTATTTTAATAAAGATATTAATCTCCTCTAAAATCTTCTCATTCTCTTGTTTTAGACACTCACAATAAGCATATAAAGTATAAAAATATACAATAGTTTAAAAAATTCCAAAAGAAAAAAATACTTTTAATATCATCATGTAAATAAATTGTGCTATTTTTTAGTCTAGATAGCTCTATTATTGAAACGTGGCTATATGAGCTAAAAGTAGTTTGCAGAGTTGTTTAGCTTAAATAATATATACATCCCAATAAAGTTAACAGATAGTTAGGATACATAATAAAAAGATATTTTTCAAAATTTTAGAAACAGGTTTTGCTATCATAAAGAATAAATCATACTTAAATAGAAATCCGAATTAAATTATTATACATTAATTTGAAAGTCGAAGACAAAAATAAAATAGTTGGAGCTTTCTTTTGAAAAGTTTGGAATCATCGATTACCAAACTAATTTTGACTTGGGATTAAAACAGAAACACATATGCCAAATAGTTTTTCAAAATGTCCGTTCCCGGTATTTTTAAATTAATTGAGCATAAAGTTTAAGAGAAATCATGGAGAAAAAACAGCTGAAAAACAATAAGCATGAACTAGGAAAGTAGGATATAAGTTAATATAGGGTTGGGTATTAAAAATTATGTATAGATAAATAACTGTGCTTTAGATTCAAAAATTTCCTATTAGTCTATAGAAAATTATTAAAAAATGCCATCAATAAAACCAGAGGAGCCCATTGCTTTAGAGAGTCAAGAGGAAAATACTCCCTTTCAAAAAAAACACAATATCACCACTTGGACATGTTTAGTGTCTTGTGAGACCCATATAATATTTGTTTATCAACAGGTATGCTCATATCTTAGAAGAACACATTTTAACTAATTTTCAAGCAATAATTTACTTCTATTCTTTAAAAGTAACAACAATGAAGAATAGAATATAATAATGTTAAAACTGTGCTATTTTAGCAGAGTTAAAAGGGGGAAATATTTGAAGACTAGATAATTATCTTTATTTGGAGATAGGAATTATGCAGTTGCACTGAATCATTATAAGAGGAACATGATTGTGTTGATAACTTGGTTGGATGATGAAGGGAAAGGCTTGATCCTGGTAATGAGTCAAGCACTAAATCAAGGCATCCACCATATGGGATCATCATTTGTTCATGTTGCTGATTCTGGAAATTTGAGTCAACTTCCTTGTTTGGCTATGGGTCACCAGGAAGTTGGATTGCGAGTCACAAATCTTCTTAGTTGGAACCTTGTTGGTGGGTTGACACTGCTATTTTGATACCCCCTGGCTGAAGGTCAGCCTCATCTGGAGGGAGATCATCTGGGAGGCTTTCAGGAGCCTGGGCGCTGTACTGGACTAATTGCTGTTTGGTTGCAGGTAGGGCGGCCTCACGTTATCACTGTTTGGTCTTACAAGACCATAACTAATTGTGGTGTAGGACCTTGTCCTGTTTGCACTTTCCAAGTCCTTGTATCAGTTAAGTGTTGTTGTTTACCTTTATATGATGACAGGGCCTACTTTTTTGGGTTATAGCTTGCTTTTTTCTGTGTTCATCACCCAGACCTTGTCCCCAACCTTGTGTCTAGCTTAAAAAAACATGTTTTGTAGGTGTTTCTCTTCCTTATCCAGCTGATTACTATTGACTTGTAGTACTTGGGGTGATGAACAAGGAGGAACTTTGTTGGGTATTTCCAACTTTAGCCCTGCAAGGGCTTGGATAATATTTGGTTGTGTGCCATATACAAGTTCAAAGGGGCTCTTTCCAGTGGATCTGTTTATCCAGGTGCGACATACAAGGAGTGCAGTTAGTAGCTGCTTGTGCCAGTCCTCAGGTCTCCTGGCTGTGAGCTTGACAAGGGCCTGCACTAAGCTGCTTTCTAGCTGCTCAACTCTGCCATTGACCTGAGGATGGTATGATGTGATTACTGTGTGCTTGACCTCATTCTTTGTGAGGTACACATTGGTACTTTCTGAGGTCAATTCTTTGCCTCTATCTGTGATCAATAGTTCTGGTTTACTAAACTTGATATGATCTCCTTGCCAATAAAGCATTTTAATGTTGTTGCCAGTATGTGTCTTCACTGCTTGTGCTAATGGCCAGCATATGGCAAAGTCAATGGCAGTGATGATGTAATTTTTGTTGTTATGTTTCCCTGGCATTGGACTGAAAATGTCGAGGAACCACACCTTGAAGGGTAGTTGAGAACAAATTGGCAACACAGACTTTAGGAGAGTATTGCTTTTTGCAATTTTTTTTTGCATACTTCACATTTTTCAAGGACTCTTGCACATCCTGGTACAGGGTCAGCCACTGTAATTTATGTTTTAGGAATTCATAGAGATTGCAGCTTTTTGTGTGACCTAGATATTGGTGGTAACTCAAGATGGTATTGCCCTTTGATGTGTGAGAATGTACAGGATGGTGCTTCTCTCAGTTGTTTTTTGATGTAATGTTCTATACACATCTGTAAAGAGATGTTTGTTCTTAATGGCAGTGTCTCTTGTAATGTTGGTGGTGCCTGGGGAAAAACCCTCATCCTTGGTTCAGAGTACTAGGAGGGGCCAGTCCGGGCCCAGGCCATTTTCACCTCTTGTGGCCCTGATGTATAAGTGGGAAAGGGCGTCAGCCATGACTAGCTTTGGTCCAGGCTTGTACTGGATATTCATGTTGAATCTCTCAAGGAATTCCATTGAGCAACTTGGCGTCTGGATAAATTGGCTTGCATCTTGAAATAAATGAGGGACTTATGGTCAGTCAGAGCAGTGAATTCTTCCTGATACTACAGGTAACAGCGCCACTTTACAAGGCAATGAACAATGGCCAGAAGTCCCTTGTCATGGATAGGATAGTGTCATTCACTATCTGCAGGCTTGTGTGATTCATAGGCTAACATTAGGAAGTTGCCATTGTCTGTCTTGATTTGTAACACCCCTCTAATGGAGGCAGTCAAAGTGTTGCAACTGAACCAATGAGGATTCAGTATTTGAATTGGGGAAGACAACAGTCCAATAGAAAGGACAGGAATAATAAGAATAAGGTATTGCTTATTATAGAATACTGCAATTAATATAATATATGGGGAAAGCCACTGGGCCACAAGGGGGTTGCATAGTGGCATGTTCTAAGTAGGATTTGGAGCCAAGGAATAACTTGTGCAGGGATCAGTAGGTCAAATTGGTAGTGCTCCTAATTAGGAGAAAGTGCCCACAGTTTGACATTTTCATCAGATTGATTCATGCTGTTAGATACATCAAGGGACAGCTCATCAAGCGCTTCCTGTTTATTGTGAGATATGTTGGCAGACAAGTATGGAAACTTGGTTGCAAAACCCCCTTGTCCCCTGCTTGTTGTCAGACACCAGGATCAGAGTTTGCGGGAGATCTGGGAAGGTCTGCATAAACAACCTTTGTGTGAGGATGGCGCAGTTAGGGGGCAAGCAATTGTGGTGAAGCTTTTTGGTGTTCCCTTGGGCGTCCTCCAGCTGATAGGTGTGGTTGTCATAGACTGCAGCTATCTTGAAGGGTCCCTAGTGGTTGGGCTCTAACTTGACCAAATTGGGGTTGAGGGCGTAGACAGGGTCACCTACAGTGTATCTGGCCTCAAGGTGTCTTATCCCTCCCTCAATTTACTTGTGTTCAATGTCTCGGGCCTTGGTGCGCCACTGGCTCAGGAAAGGGGTAGGCAACAAGGGGGGTTTTGCGGGAACCATGGATTGTAATTTACCTTGTTCTACTCCTGCCAAACCATCAGGCGTCCCAAAGGCCAAGGTGCTGGGGCTGAACCCAGTGCCTCTGTTGATTCTTGCTTGTAAGATAAGTAGAACAGTGGGCAAGTGTTCAGTCCACGCGGTATTGGGGTGCTCCTGTGAGAGCTTGGTGACTAATTGAACCAGTGAGTCATTTAATTGTTCTACGCGCCCATTGGCTTGCAGATGGTATGGAGTTGTGACTATTTGTTGTAGGGCATTTTTGGCGCAGTACACTTTCATGACATGTCCAACAAGCTCGGAACCCCTGTCCGTAATGAGGCGTTTGGGTTGTCCAAAACGGGCCACAATTTCCTTGCCAATGAAGCAAGTGATTATGGTGGTGGTGTGGTTAGTGATTGTCCACACTACTGGTCAGCAGGTGAAGTAGTCAATTGCTGTGATGATATTTTTTTCCCAAGTCTGTCTTTGGGGAGAGGTCCAACAATGTCAAGGGCCCACTGCTCAAAGGGTTTCATGGCCTTAATTGATAGGACTACTTGGGGGGTGCAGGCTTTGACGTGTTCTTTTCATACAACACACATGTCTCAAGGAGATCCAAGATGTCTTGGCACATACACAGCCACCAAACCTTACATTTCATGATTTTAAAGAGGTTGCGTCCTCTGACATGGCCCAAGGTGCAGTGGTGGTGCAGTATGGCGTCACCTTGCTGTGTGGTGGTAATATAGGGTGCCTTTTCTCCTGACTCTGCGCGGCGGCAGACATCACCTGCATTGGTGGTGAACTAGCTTTCATTGTCCTTTGGTTTGGAGATGATTACCAAATTAAGACCTTCATAGCAGGTTGCTTCAGGTTGGAGGTAAAGCATTGACCAATTGGGGTCCAAACCGTTGCCCCTGGTGATGGACACCACATAGAGCCTTGAGAGCGCATCTGCTGTGACGAGCTCTTTCCCAGGCTTGTACTCAATACACAACTGGTAAGGAGATAGACGCTTGACCCAGCCTGCCTGGTGGCGTGTCAAGTGGGACTGTGTGTTGAAGTATTGGAGCAACTTGTGGTCTGTCAGGACACAGGGTGAAAAGGTGGCCCCTTCCAAGTAACAGCGCCACTTCTCAACGCAGTGCAAAATTGCTGCTAACTCCTTGTCATGAATTGGGTAACATTTTTCTGATTCAGTGAGCTTCCTGGATTTGTATGCCATGGGGAGGAAGACACCCTCGTCAGTTTCTACCCAAAACACCCCCTATGGCCCTATCAGAGGCATCAGTCTTGAGTTTGTATTGGCAATTTTGATTGGGAAACTTTAATACAGGCATAGTTGTAAGTCTCTGCTTCAACGTTTCAAAGGCTTGATCTCTGGCAGGGGTCCAATGAAAGTGCTGGTTAGTGTTCAGGAGCTTGGTGAGAGGTGCAATAAGCTCTCCACAATTGGGGATGAACTTGCACACATAGGAAACCATGCCCAAGAAGGTATGCACCTGACCAACAACTGTGGTAAGTTCAACTCCCTTAAACTTGACTCTCTGGTACTTGACACTTTGTCAAGTACCAGGGAGTTGAGTGCCGCATATGTGAATCTATTAGTATTTTTGGCTTAACCAATTTCAAGCTAATTTTTACTAGTAATTTAGGGGTTTGAAACCAAAAACCAAGGTTGAATTTACTCAAACTTGACTCTGTTTAATAAATTGGTTAGCTAAAATACCAATTTAAGGGGCAATTTATAAGTAAATTTACTAATAGAAATGAAAAAACCTGTGTTTGACACTCTAAACCCAAAAGCAACCAGTTCAACACTTTTTAAGCCAAATCAATATTTTATTAATAAAATACTTATGCGTTTATATAAAAATTGTTATTTGCTATTATATTTTTATTATTAGTGTCCATAGTTGTTGATTAGGCTCCCAAGCACCACTATACTGGATTTAGTGGTAAAGATATTAATCAAATACCCCACTTGTTTTACATTATGTCATTCCCTGGTTTTTGGATTAAGTGGTGCCACATAAATTAAGCCCAACTTATTAAGAGATTTCATATGTAATTTATAAAAAACTGAAACTTGACACTTTTCTTTGTTTGACTCTATCCACTTGACACCTGATCAGTTTCAGATTTAACTAATCAAAGTCTCGGAATTAAGGCTAAATTAATATGTGACGTACTATGAGCGCCACTCGACACTTTAACTTAGGGATTAGTACAGAGAGCTTCTTAATGTTTTAACCAACACTATGGTAAATAATTCACTCCCAGCTCCTCCCTGCATAACTTAAACACTAATAAACACATTCCCATTTGTTTACTTTTTTAACTTATGTTGTATTTTTTTATTTTTGAGCATACAAAACTGCCTTGCTTTTGGGTTAACTTTCAAACCCGGTTTAAATTTAAGCAAGTTTTATATGTAAAAAAACATAGTAAATTTGATGTTTCTGCTCGACTCTGGCATACTTGACAGTGAGAATTCAGCTTTTTCTGGCTGTTTGACAGTGCCAAACTTGACACTTTACTATGTTTTGAATTTTCAACTCTCAATAAAAAAATTCCACATAATTTTTTTGCTATTATAATCTACTACTTTTTCTGCTGCTCTCTATATAATTTTCATATTTTTTTAATTTTCAATTAAAATTTTACATTGATTTAACACTAAGATGTTATGCTGAACCTAACATCCTTGATGCTTTACCATAAATTCACTTATTTTCTATGTTTTAACCTTTATATCTACACTTTGAGTTTCTATTTTGCTTCTATTTACTTTTTTATGTTTTTTTATAAATAAAACTTTATTTGCACACTTTTCATTCAACTTTTGCTTTGCTTTACCTCTTTGTGTTTGCAATATCTTCTCAATCATTTATTTATAATGCTAAGCTTTTCTTTAGACAAAATCAAGCAAGAACAGCCAGCAGCCTAAGCGCCAAGCCTCCAAAGGCACCAAAGAAACTGCCTCCACCCCCAAGCGTGCCAAGAAGCCTGCAAAGGAAAAGTCTCTAACCCCATCTCCTCCCACTCCTCCCCCCTCCCCCCTCATCTTCTACATCCCCTTCACCTTCCCCCCAAAATCCTCCCCAATAAATCTGATGGTGATCTTACTGACCGCTCATTTTATCACTCAGAGGCCAACTCTGAGCCTATCAAGGAGCGCCGGACCAAGAAGGCAAAGGCTGCCAAGGAGCTCACCTCTTCTTCTGGTAAGAAAAAGGAGGCATCCAAGCAGGCCTCAAAGAATCCTTCCCCTCTCCCTCCCAATGGCTCTTCCCCTCCTTCTTCATCTGATACCCAAGATGAGCTGGAGGAGTACTCCAAGAAGTTCAAAGCTTCTGGTCATGTGGCTTGGGATCCACTGGCCATCCACAATATCTTTAATGTAGACAGAGAGTTTAAAGTCCCCAAGCACTTCCCTCAGTACTTTCCAATCATGTCCGTAAAGGGCGGCCCTGGTTACGTTGCTGACAATTATATCTTTAATTGCAACAACCAAAAGCGGCAGACCAAAAGCAAGAACTTTGTCTGCAAGGATAAGACTTGCAGGGCCCAGTTAAACACCAAGGGCTGGGAGAAAGTAACGTTGGAGAAGGGGGAGCACACTTGTGAGCCCCCCAATCATCTAATCACTTGGATGTTAAAGTGGTACCTTGTGCAAGTAATACCCACATCCTCTCATCTTTGCGCATCAGATCTGGCCATCAAGGCCCTCCAACATCTCAAACCCAACAATCTCAAGTTGGTACCAACACAGGAGCAGTTGGTCAAATTCATCAGTAATAAGCGTATTGCTGCAAATCCCCCTCCCCCAAGGCTTCTGACGTTCTCTCTGAGCCACACTCACTCATGAGCTTAAGCAGCTTCCTAGTGGGGAGCGCTTCCTGCTTCATGATGACGGGCCTGCAGCCAAGGACTGTATAATCTGCTACTCAACTCAGCAGAAACTGATGGAGTTGAAAAGGGCGTCAACCTGGCTAGTTGATGGTACCTTTTCCACTTGCCCCCGGATGTTCAAGCAGCTCTGGATGGTTCATGCCCAGATTGACATACGGGTGATTCCACTTGTGTTCTTTCTTCTTCCCGGGGCCACTGAGGCCATCTATACCCGCGCGTTCTCTATCCTCTGCCAAGAAATTGCCCTCCTTCCTCCCGCCAATGATGATGAATCCAAGAAAACTCCCCCCACACCCGCACCAACCCACCTGCCTCTGAGAAGGACCAGGCCACCCTGGACTCGGAGGAAAAGGCGAGGCTAAGAGCTCTTGGGCCTTGCGTATGCATCATGGTCTTTGAGCCTGCTCAGTTCAATGCATTTGAGCAGCTGTTTAGCAGGGAGGTGCAGGGGTGCCACTTCCACTACCGCCAAGCAGTTGCTTGTAATGTGCAGGCCCACACGGAGCTTAGTAGTTGAGCCAGAGGGATACTTCAGACACCTGCAGATTTGTGCTGGCACAATTTAGTGCCTTGGCTTTTTTAAAGCCAGAGCACACTGCAATGGGGTTTGAGGTGCTCTCAAAGGATCCCTAAATAGTGAAGCACCCAGAGTTCAAGCCTTTTCTTGAGTACTTTGAGCCCCAGTGGATTGGGAAGGTTGTCACGCAGAGGCAAGGCAAGGCCCGTGCCAAGGCCAGCTGGAATGTGTTCCGGGCGGCAGTGAATGGTGAGCTCAAGACCACCTCAGCACTAGAGGCTTATCATAAACACCTCAAGGCCAACTTTGGGCTCCACCCAAAATTCAATAAGTTCTTTTCCCTCTTGCAGCACAAGCAGGAGAAAACCATCTCCAAGCTGTGTGATCTCTCCAACTGCGTCCCCCCACCAAACCAATAACCCGCTGTACCCTCTTCACCAAGGCCATCCAGGGTGCGGCCAAGCACAAATACAAGGCCTCTGAGCTTAAGCAGCAGCTTGAGCTTATTGCCACTGCCCTCCTGGAATGGGCCAAGATGAAACAGGGAAAGAATGACAAGGAATAAACTTGCTTGCTTGCTCAGTTATATGATTTTTACTTTTAACTTTTAACTTTTAAATTTTTAACTTTAATTTTTACTTATTAGCTTTGATCATTTAGTTTTTAGTTTTAATTTTAAGTTTTTTTTTTAACTTAATTATTTAGCAGTAATTTCTCTATGTATACATGGTAAGTTTGAGATGAATATTTATAGTTGGAAGCAAGTGAAATATCTTAATTTTTGTTAATTTCTAAATAAAACATATGATATTCACAGTTGTGCTTATATGAACTATATCAAATAAATATTAATATTTATTTATATTCTGAATTAAGTATATTGTTGTGTTTATCTTTATTTTTGTTTCATTGGAATTTTAATTTTTATGGCAATAAAAAATATTTTTATAATGAAGAGTGTAAATTACATAGTAAAATGAGAAATAATTGCTTATTTCTCCTTATTTTTATTAGGGATCTGTTTTATTGCAATTTTGAGCTCTCTGGGGTCACTTTAGTATACCATAGCTGTATAGCTTAATTTTTTATATTAAAAGTTTTCAGTAAATCAAGATCTTTTAATTAAAAAAGTGTCAATTTCCAGTTGTCAATCAGGGCAAAAGCTGAATTCTCACTTTACTATTGTGTCAAGTTCAAGGGAGTCAATTTTAAGGGACTCAAACTTACCACAGTTGCCCTCAAACAACCTTTAGCGTGTTCAGAAGGCAGTTTTACCTTCATCCCCTGGTGCAATGTGAGCCTGGTTGTACCACATGATGAGATTGATCTTGCTAAAGACCTTTGCACCCGCAAGTGTGTCAAACAGGTTGTCAATCAACAGCAGGGGGTACTTATTCTTAACTGTCACCTTGTTTAAGGCGCAATAATCTGTGACTAGGCAAGGGGACTTGTTCTTCTTGGCTACAAAAAAGACAGCAGCCCCGTATGGAGAGAGCAAGGGGCGTGTGAAGCCCTTATCAAGTGCGTCTATGAGGTGCTGGCGGAGGGTTTCATCTTCTTTTGGTGTCAAGCAATAGAGGGGGCGCACCTTGGGAAGCAACCCTTGTAGCTGTACAGCATGATGGATCTCCTGGGGAGGAGGTAGTTGGTCCTGTGTTTCACTGAAAATGTCCTTATACTCCTTGAGGAGAGCGGCAAGTGCTGGTGGAGGTGGAGTAGTCAAGGGTAGGGCTGCAGGTGGTTCTGCGCAGATAACTTTGACTGAGCATTGTGTGAAGTCTAGTTTCCCACCTTGAAATTGTACGTACCCGTCTCTGTGATTCTGGTAAACACAGTATCATGCAATAACTTGCTCATTTCAACAGGATAGATCTGAAAGCCTACCTCATTTCTATTGAGGGTGATAACAGACATATCCCAGTTGATATAGGGACAGTTGTGCTGCAGCCAGTCAAGACCAGCAATGACGTGGTGGCTGAACCCTGCCGTAATTGGTCCAGAGAGCTTAACCTGGACGGTCCCAATTCTCACAGAGAAGGGTACCGTCTTGTGGGTTATTGCCACTCTGCAGGAGTCAGCTACTTGTACTGCCTTGAAGCAGCTGGGCACTTGGTCTAGTTGTTGAGAGTCAGTGAACACCTGGTCAACTATAATGTGGTTGGCCCCAGTATCTACCTTTAATTTTTGGGTGTTCCAACAGAAATGGAAGGGATAGAATAAGCGGGTTACTTTATTTGAAGAATGGCTTGCTTGGAGAATGGGGTTGTTGCTATGAACCTGGACAACATCAAGGGTTTCAACATCATGAACATTGTAATCACGGGTTTTTTTGCAAGGAGAGTCAAGGGCAAGAGTCAAGTGGGGTTGTAGAACCTCTCATATCTACAACCCCCAGGCTTTTTCCAGGTCCTCAATTTGTGTTAATTAGAGCTCCCCCTTGCGGGAAAACTTAGCCCCATTCTCTTGTTGGCGGGGCTGACAGCGGCCCACCTGATTGTGGGCACTGCCAGGTGTGGGGAAAAATTGGGGTGGTGCATCATTAGATCTACAGAAACCCATGGAAGCCTGTTTATTGGCCTCTAAAATGGCCTTGTAACAGTTGTTGATGGAAGTACAGCACCCCACAGAAACCCACTTGCAGATATGGGGTTTAGCCTATTGACTATCAGTGTAAGGAGCATAGTGTTCCCGTTGGTGACAGCTTCTTGGGGCAGCGGCAAGGGCTTGTTACCAGGCTGCAAGATATTCAGGGACAGACCCAGTCTGTTTAATGGTCAGGAGGGGAGTCCCACCACAATAGGTGAAAAGGTTTCACTGTAGCAGGACTTTACAGCATCCCTGAACAATGCTCAAGTGACACCTAACTCCTGGCTGGCCCAGTTGGTAAATCACACTGCAGCAGGCCCTGTAAGACACCCCAAAGCGGTGGCAACCCACATGGGCTCAGGCACCTGACAGATACAAAGACAGGTTTTGGTTGAGTGGAGCCAACTGACAATGTCAGCTCCTTTGACATCACCCGCAAAAGACTCAAGTTGGAGATTTAGCATGTGTTGTGACAGGTCTGATTGGGGCAGGGTGATACTTGCTTTGCACTGCCCAAGGAAGAGTCAATTATACACTTCTGTGAGTACCAAATGGTCTTGATAGATAACATACCCCTTGGGAATGTCTCCCTTGGGGATTGGAAGGAAATTTTCTTGATGGGGAGTAGCCATATGGCCTGTACTCCATCCTTTCTTAGGGGGGATTTTTCTTTTAGGTAGGTTGTGAACCTACCGCTGCTACCACTGTTACAACTGAACCAATTAGAGTCCACCATTTGATTGGGGAAGACAACAGCCCATTAGAAAGGACAGAAATGAATAGGATAAGGGATTTCTTATTGTAGAATAATATGATTAATATACTATATGGGGAAAGCCACTAGGGGGTGGCATAGTGGCATGTTCCATGTAAGGTTTGGAGCCAAGGAATAACTTGTGCGGGGATCAACAAGTTGAATTGGTTTTTCCATAATTAGGAGAAAGTGCCTGCAGTTTGATACTGCCTTCAGATTGGTCCATGTTGTTAGATACGTCAAGGGGCAACTCATTGAACGCCCCCTGTGTATTGTATGATATATTAGCAGGCAAGGAGGGAGACTTGGTTGCAACATTTGGAGGGATTTTCTAGAAATAAATATCAAACTCATTGCTTTCTGTCAAAAAAATGAAGTTGTTGTCACGCTTTTTGCATTACAGTGCCACAATTATTTAATATTATAGGAAACTGTCAGAGACCCACTTTGTGGGGAATAAACTTCCCAGCTGATGGGCCAAGGCCCCTACATTTAAGCCTGCTATGACCAAGCCAATAGGAACCATGATCATTGCAAGATGTCCAAGTTGTCCTAGATAAGCAAACCTTCCAAACATAGAATTGAATTGCCCAAGTAGATCATAGCCCACCAAATACGTCAAGAGGTAAAATGAGGTGTAAGGTCTAACCAGAGTAGTTTCAGTGGGCAGGGAAGCAAACAAACAGCCATAGTGGAATTTACGTCCCCAATGTCCAGAAGGATATTTGAACCATCTATTGGCAAGGGATTCCTTCTGGTGGGCATCATCTGGGGAGGAATTATACCAGTCTGTTGTTGGAGTTGGGTTTTCCAAGGTGTACACCTTGGTCAAGAAGTAGGCTAGAAACCAAGATAGGAAGAGAATTCCTCTCATGGCTTCAGAAAGGGAATGTTATCAAAATGGATGAGTAGCTAGAAGAGTAATAATATTTATTGTTGGAACAACTAAGTTGAATAAGATTTAAAAGTTTAAATAGTCTCCAAAATGGAGGCTGGGAGTTTGAGTGGATATTGGGAGGAGGTCAGAGGAATTTGATAAGGATGTGCATCAATTTCATGTTTAAGATTAATATCTGGCCAATATGAGCATTGATGTTGAGCAGGGGTTGTAAGATAATCATGAAATCAAGAGGAGCTGAAACAAGACAAGCCACAAGATCCTTATAATTTAAGCGGTGTTCATATTGAATCTTAGTCAATCTTAAGAACAAAGCCTCGGTTTCATCTTCTGATTCTATATCTGAAAGCGTCAGAATGATCCCAGGCAGCCAATCAACGGCCAAGCGGTAAGTGACGTATACAATCTTATTATTAACACTTTTGAGTTCAACAGGTGTTTTGAAAGCAAAAACCAATTGAATCAGAGGATAATAAAAAGGTACATCAACGGTTTGAGAGGATTCTAAACTAACAATACACTTGTCCGTGGCTGCCTGAGTTTGAATCTTGGTCCAGAAGGTTTTCAATAAACAAATATAGTTGTTAAGTATGTTGTGGTGTGTTTTTGACTGGGTGTACTTAAAGGATTTGTTCTGGTTTTGATTTAGAGAAGTGTTTTTGAAAAGGTTGTCAATAAAAGTAAGGTAGTCAGGGAAGGAATCCCTGACACTATCCTCCCCAGGATGATCACTATCATCCAGAGTCCCCTTGTAGCTTGAGAGGACTTCTGGTGCTTTCTCTAGATTCCCTTCTGGTTCCCAGGAGTTAGATTCTACTTTGTACCCTTTCCACTTGATCAAGTATTGATGTTTGCCTCGCGAGGTGCAATGATCAAGGATGTCTTCTACTTCTCATTCCAGGGTGTGGTTCAAGATGATAGGAGGAGGGTCCTTGTGATCCATGTCAGATGGTTACCCTTTGAATTTGGACAGAAGGCTAACATGGAAAACATCATGTGCAGAGGAGCCAGCAGGGAGTTAGAGTCGGAAGTTGACATTTGAGCATTGTTCAATGACCAACAATGGGCCAATCTTCTTTGGCCCTAGTTTCCAACCTGGGATATTTAGTTTAAGATTCTTGGCGCTGAGAAACACGTAGTCCCCCACTTGGATGTCTTCTGGAGTTCTCCAGTGTTTATCCGCTTGGTTCTTATACTGTAGAACCGCCTTTCCCAGTTGTGTCTTAAGTTGTTGATGATTCTTGAGTAAGGATGTTGCCCATTGATGTGCCAACGGAATTGTGTCTTCAATAGTTGGTTCAGGGAGGTCTTCTGGGTTGTATCCATAGTTGACAAAGAAGGGGATACTCTAATAGAGTCATGATGATTGGTGTTATAGCATAGTTTGGCCAGTGGGAGTAAGGCTATCCACTCATCCTGTTGCAAATTCACATAGTTCCTGAGAAAACCTTCAAGTACTTGATTAACCCTTTCAGTCTGTCCATCAGTCTGAGGGTGGAAGAATGTGGACATGAGAGTTTTCACCCGTAATGCCTTCATTAAGAACTGCCAGAACTTGGATGTGAATTGTGTACCTTGATCTGAGATGATGTTGTTGGGAATTCCATGGTTGGCAGTTACATGAGTAAGGAGCATATTGGCAGTGTCTTTTGCTGTTGCGCGCTTGAAGGGCATAAAAATTGCATATTTAGTTAGCCAATCAACTACCACAAAGATGCCGGTCATGTTGTCCCTCTCTGGAAGATCCACAATAAAGTCCATGGAGATGGAATACCAAGGGCGCAGAGGAATGGGCAATGGTTTGAGTAGTTCTTGGGGCTTCATGGTGGAGGGTTTGTTGCAGCCACACGGCACGCATGTGGAGATGTATTTGGCAACTGTCTTCTTCAGATTAGGCCACCAGTATTTTTGTTGGATTCTCTTGACTGTTTTGCAAATGCCTCCATGTCCTGTGAGAGGGGAGTCGTGTAAGTTTTCCAGGATTGTTTGTTGGTGTTCATTGGTTGGTACATAAAGGCTTCCATTTCTTGACCAAGATCCATTGTTTAGTGTAAGCCTGGTGGGGATGTTCTCCTTATCCAAGAGTTGTGATGCTATGATGTCCTTATACAAGGTGAATAGATAGGACAAGGTCATAATGTGGGAGAAAAACTGATCTTCAGAGAGTATGACACGTTCATTGTGTTTAACGTAGGACTGACTTGGGTCATCCAAATCCTCACGTCTACTGATGGCTTCAGGTACTACATTCTTGTGTCCTGGCGTATAACTAATATTGAAATTGAAGGCAAGCAGATCTATAGCCCATTGTGCCAGACGTGGGCTAACCTTTCTCTTCTCAGTGAAGTAAAGTAGATTCTTATGGTCAGTTCTGATTTGAACAGGAAATTTACTTCCTTCCAAGTAGTGACGCCAGTGGTCCAAGGATTTGACAATAGCAAATAGTTCCTTCTTGTATACGTGGTAATTTCTCTCTTGGTCAAGCAGCTTATAGGAGTAGAACGCCACAGGGTGGAGTTCACTATCCTCCCCAAGCTGCAGCAACACCCCTCCTAGGGCAAAGTCAGAGGCATCTGTGTCCAAAAAAAATTGACGTTCAGGATCTGGACAGAGAAGGACAGGGGCCAAGGCAAATTGCTTCTTGAAGGTTTCAAAAGCCAGATCAGCTTCAGGTGACCAGGAAAAGGGAACCTTCTCGGAGGGAAGATGTGTGAGAGGGAGAGTGGTAGTGGAAAAATCCTTGATAAACTTGCGGCAAAAATTTGCAAGGCCCAAGAAGCCACAAAGCTTGATAAGTGTTGTAGGTCTAGGCCAGTCCAGGACTGCCTAGATCTTGGAAGGGGCGACCACAAACCCTCCTGGGTTAATCTTGTACCCAAGAAACTCAATCTCAGTGACAAAGAACTCACATTTTTCAAGCTTACAGAACAGATGGTTGTCAATGAGTAGTTGGAGGACCTCTTGTAGATGTTTAGTGTGGGACTCCCAGTTCTGTGAGTATACCAGAATATTGTCAAGGTAGACAACAACACAGACGTCAAGCAGAGGGAAGAGAACCTCACTCATTAGGCCTTGAAAGGCTGCAGGGGTGTTACTAAAATCAAAGGGCATCACAAGGTATTCATAGAGCCCAAAGGGAGTGCGGACTGCCGTCTTCCATTCATGACCTTCAGCAATATGTATCTGGTTATAAGCACTGTGGAGGTCTAGCTTAAAAAACCTTAGCGTGAGTAAGTTGGTTGGTCAAGGACTCTGCAGATGGTAAGGGGTTTTGGTTCTTAATGGTTATGGAATTTAGTTTGGTGAAGTCTAGAACAGGTCTCAAGGTCCCATCCGCTTTCCCTACAAAGAACATGGGTGATGATTATGGGGAGTTGGAGCAATGCATAAATCCTTTTGCTAAGTTTTTGTCAAGGTACGCCTTCATCGCAATTCCCTGTGCTTGGTTCATGTGGTAAAGCTTTCCCCAAGTGGGTGAGGAGCCTGGTACCAAGTCAATTCTGAGATCAGATGGTCTTCTTTCAGGAAGGACGGAGCAGATTTCCTTGCTAAACGCCGGTTTTAAGTCTTTAATTTCCTTTGGAATAGAATCAGGTACTGGGCTCCCCACAAGGAGTAGAGAGTTTAAGTACGCCGTGAAGTTCTTTGGTACTTGATGAAACAGTTTTTTGAGAGGAACCATGGTTGGTTGTTCATGGGAGTGAAGCGTGACGGAGTTGGTGTCCCAATTGAACTGTAACTTGGCTTCCTGACACCAGGGAAAGCCCAAGACTAACAGGAAGGCCAAGTTGGAAAGCGTGGAGGTAGGTAAATGGTATGAGTTTTTCCCTACATGAGCGTGGAGGGGCTTGAATAGACGTCTTACTTGGGCAGGGGTACCTTCAGCAAGTCTTACCAAGGCTAGCCCTGAGGTCTCAAACCCTAACAAAGTTAAAAGATCTTGGTCAATGAAGTTCCCCATTGCTCCTGTGTCAATCAGTGCGTAGCTGGACATAGTGCCAAATTTGTGGTCTAGAAAGCAGGCAAAAGAGCATAAGACTGAGTGGAAGCTTTATTGGCATTGATAGTCAAAAGAAGATGGCCTGAAGAGGATTGTACCTTTGAGAGTGCCTGGCAATCCTTAGCAGAGTGTCCTGTCTGTCCACAGTAGATGCACAATCCTTTGCAAACTCGACGTTGTTTCTCTTCTGGGGCTAACTGATAACCTCCCCCAGGTTTAGGAACTAATCCCTTTGGAACCTCGGCAGGGGATGGTAAGTTACGGTGGGGATAGTCTTGGTGTTATTCCAAGAAGGAAGCTGCTTTATCTTGGAGGACTATTTCAATACCTCCTTGGTGAGCTCAGAAAACTTGTCAGGTAATATATGTGGGCTAAGAAGTTCTTGAGTTCTGGAGATAATTTTTTCTGGAATAGGTAGCAAGCTTTGGCGTCTGTCATCCCAATTGCTTCTTTGAGACAAGAGAATTCTTCAATATAGTCCTTGGTGGACATTCTGCCTTGATACATGGTCATTATGCGGTTGTAGAGTTCTTTGGTGGTCTGTGCTGGCACTACTGTAGACAATAAGGAGTTGCAAAAGGCAGGGTAGTTGTTGAGTAATTTATCTCCTTGGAGAATGGCCTTGGCGTACCAGACGCGCACCTTGCCTGTGAGCTTCTTGGCAACGTGGTGGACCTTCTGTGCATCAGTCTGGAATTGGGCCGGCAATGTTTCAAACAGGGATTGTGAGAATGCCAGGAGCATCAGGATCTTGTTACCTTTGTTGTTGTCAGGAGATACTGCAGAAATCTGGTTTAGTACCACGGTTTGGTTCTGAACCTGTTGAGGAGCTGTTGCACTGGAGATAGCGGTGGTTCTGGTCTGAAGGGAAAGGCAAACCAGACAATAGGTGGTCAGGCTGATGATGGTAGTGACCAAGGTGACCGCAAGACTCTTGATGATTGCGGTATAAAGCAGGTAGTTTGCAGGGGTTGGTTCTGAACTTCTAAGTAAGAAGCTCAAAATGGGTTCCAACAAACTGTCAGGGACCCACTTTGTGGGGAATAAACTTCCCAGCTGATGGGCCAAGGCCCCTACATTTAAGCCTGCTATGACCAAGCCAATAGGAACCATGATCATTGCAAGATGTCCAAGTTGTCCTAGATAAGCAAACCTTCCAAACATAGAACCAAATTTCCCAAGTAGATAGTAGCCCACCAAATATGTCAAGAGGTAAAATGAGGTGTAAGGTCTAACCAGAGTAGGTTCAGTGGGCAGGGAAGCAAACAAACGGCCATAGTGGAATTTACGTCCCCAATGTCCAGAAGGATATTTGAACCATTAATTGGCAAGGGATTCCTTCTGATGGGAATCATATGGGGAGGAATTATACCAGTCTGTTGTTGGAGTTGGGTTTTCCAAGGTGTACACCTTGGTCAAGAAGTAGGCTAGAAACCAAGATAGGAAGAGAATTCCTCTCATGGCTTCAGAAATGGAATGTTATCAAAATGGATGAGTAGCTAGAAGAGTAATAATATTTATTGTTGGAACAACTAAGTTGAATAAGATTTAAAAGTTTAAATAGTCTCCAAAATGGAGGCTGGGAGTTTGAGTGGATATTGGGAGGAGGTCAGAGGAATTTGACAAGGATGTGCATCAATTTCATGTTTAAGATTAATATCTGGCCAATATGAGCATTGATGTTGAGCAGGGGTTGTAAGATAATCATGAAATCAAGAGGAGCTGAAACAAGACAAGCCACAAGATCCTTATAATTTAAGCGGTGTTCATATTGAATCTTAGTCAATCTTAAGAACAGAGCCTCGGTTTCATCTTCTGATTCTATATCTGAGAGCGTCAGAATGATCCCAGGCAGCCAATCAACGGCCAAGCGGTAAATGACGTATACAATCTTATTATTAACACTTTTGAGTTCAACAGGTGTTTTGAAAGCAAAAACCAATTGAATCAAAGGATAATAAAAAGGTACATCAACGGTTTGAGAGGATTCTAAACTAACAATACACTTGTCCGTGGCTGCCTGAGTTTGAATCTTGGTCCAGAAGGTTTTCAATAAACAAATATAGTTGTTAAGTATGTTGTGGTGTGTTTTTGACTGGGTGTACTTAAAGTATTTGTTCTGGTTTTGATTTAGAGAAGTGTTTTTGAAAAGGTTGTCAATAAAAGTAAGGTAGTCAGGGAAGGAATCTCTGACAGAAACATGGCATTTTCTTGAATACAGTTATATGTGAGGATAGAAGTAGTATTGTATAAGAAGAGCTAGGGATAAATGGAAACATAATCATTGTCAAATAATGGCTCCTGGACACACAGAAGTACTTGCAGATTAAAAGATTAAGAATAGGGTCTACCAGATTAAAAGATAAATTTATTGTAATTGATTAATTCTTATACCTTCTCAAAGGTTAATCCCTGGTCTGCTAGCACTATCTTCTAGGACATTCTATCACACCCCTAATTTGGGTAACTAGTCATCTAGGTTTGGCGCTTATTGCACATCAATCAATAGGATATCTTCATCTTCACCTAGCACAGGTGGCTCTTGCTGTCGTGGAATAGTTGATTTACTTCATGATCACTTCCTACTATACTGAACATACTTCAGATTCAATGCTTGATAATATAATTGATATGGGGATTTGAGATTATGGGGAATCAAACCTAGCGCCTTGGCACTCAATGTAAAAGTAAGGCAGCGCTTTGGCGCCTACAATATTTGCAAAGCAGCACTTGCAATAATTTTCAGTTGGCACAGCGGCGCTTGTAGCTTTTCCAAGTGGCACAGCGGCAATTCATGTATCAACTAGGTGCAGGGTGGCTCTTATCATTATCTGGTGTTGTGTTGAAAGTCAGCAGACTACTGCTGGTCCAATATAAATGTTTTTTATACTGCCAATTTACAGTGTTTGGCTGCTGCAATTCATATCTGCAGCTCTGTCATGATTGGCATCATTGATTTTTATACTGCTAGTTTATGGAGTTGGCTGCTGAAATCCTAATCTGTGAGCTTCTTTATAATTGGCATCATTACTTGGTCAAAATTCCCAACAGTTGTTTTAATTTTTTTGGCTAAAGTTGAAGGTATTTTCTGCCAGAAAATCTCTTTTATAAAATCATTTGACACCACAGTGATGGTGAAGTGCCCAGGAACCAATTAGGCTGTAGTAATTGAGAGACCAATTGAATAATCTAACTGATCCAGATTATGAGACTAGGTGTCTCTAAATCAATTGATTAACCAAGAAGATTAGTCAATACACTTTAATATAATTTCCAGGAAGTTAATAATAGGGCTAAAATTGCCTTGGTTATTTCAAGGAAAAAATTTGATAGGTAAATGAGAGCCAAAAACTATGGTTAATGTGTTTCTAATCATAGGATCAAAATAGGCTTGTTTGTGAGAGGTTGTGACAATGGTGCCTCTTTTGGTTGTGATCATCTGGTTCCCAGTTGAAACCATGAAAATATTGGATCAGTAGTAGAAGTATTCCATCAAGTTTTGGCACTGAAAGTCAGGAATAATTCAAACCATAGAAGTAAATGTCTACAAAATGAATTAAATGATTCCAGATTGCACTCAGATGTGTTTTTATAGATTGAGAATATTATGTCTTTCTGGGGAAAAATTTGAGTTTTTGTTTTACTACCACAATGGGCAGACCCTCAGGTTTCCAGAATACTGGTGGATGGGAACAGAAAGGACTAACCCGCCACCTTGAGTTGTGGTGCCACACAATGGGGTTTCCCCATAAGCAAGTGTGTTGAAGCCTTTTTTAATACCCCCAAGGGCTTCACCTTGTGCAAAATCTGCTTGCCTCAAATTGCTGCATTGTCTTTTAACTTTTTGAGCAATGTAGTAAGCTAGAACTAACACTTATCTAGCCTGATTGCAAAAGGAAAGCTCAAAGAGACCAGCCACCAGGAAAAATATATTCCTGTTTTATAGCGACACCTGAAAGTCAAATTATGCATTATAATCCTAAGAAGTCCAACATAAATCCCATTTTTTTACTATTAATGTAACAAAAACACTCAAAGTAAATGGCCCAAGAAGGCAACAGTTCATAACTAATATCACTTTCTGGGAAAGTTCTTGATTGGATGAAACCAAAATTTCATATATCACATTTCAGGAATCCAGGTGAGATTCTGAAACTGAAGGAGTTTCCAATTGATTATACCCCAAAAGGTATAGAATTAAAGCAGGATTATTGCCATTAAAGATGATTTTATGAAAATTATTGCTTCCCCTCAATCCTTTTTAGGTGTACAATTTTTTAGCTGGAAGAAGTCTTCCATGGATCATATAGATATGTCTGCAACTAATACAATAAGAAGCAAAAAGTATGGGAGTGATCACCAAACAGCAGGAGGATAAGGTCAGGATTCTGCACTTGGAACCCAAGCTTTCCAAAGCTTGTATAAAGGGTTCTGTGGGGTTCCTGGTCACCAGTCCCCAAAGTGTGTCCTGGGTCGTAGCCAGGGACTGGCTTGGAGGAGTCGTCATTCTCCAACAGTGGTGAATGGTTGGTTAGGAGCTTATACTTGGCCTTCATAAGAGAAAACTCCTCCAGTACCTTCCCAATTACTAGAAGAGCGTCTCCACCATACACTTGTACTTCAGCAGGTGCCAGCCCTTCTGTAGGTCAATACCAATCTTTTAATAGTCTTGCAAACTTTCCCCAACAAACTCTCTTCCTCTATTTGTCATTTCAAGATGCCTAGTCACCTTCTCCCACTCCTCCTGGACAGACTTACTAGAGGCAAACTTCCTGCATCCTAGGCAATATGATTCCTTGTCCCATGGGCTAGGATGAAAAATGTGGGGTAATTGACTCATAGAACTTATATCCTTTCTTTATGTGGGAAATTTGGATAGGGGTCGTAATAGGCGCTTTATTCACAGTCAGAAGGAAGATCCCCTTAGAAATCTTCTGATATATGGCCTTGGGATAGGGAATAATAAGGGATTTGTGCCAATACTTGGAGTCCTTTAACAATCTCTTGCTCTCATTGTACTTGGTCTTTGGCTCCTGCTCCTTGGTCTTGGGCTCCTGCACCTTGGGCTCCTGTGTTCTAATCTTGGGCTTCTGCAGTCTGTTCCAGCTCTGGCTTCCTATTCTTGGTCTCTAGCTCCTTCTGTAGCTTTTGTGGCCTTTGTAATCCACTTGATTCAGTCCCTGAAGAGTCTCAGATAGCTCCCCCTTTTATAGCCCCTTGTTTCAGACCAAAAACCTCTCTTAGAACTCTGGTTCTTCAAAGCTTAAACTATCCTTTCTTCTTCTTCTATAATATATTAAACCTTTAAACTTACTTCAGCCAATGAAATCCCTGAATTTTCTGCTTCTGCTCCTCATTTTTTAGGCTTTAACTCTTAAGTTAAAGCCCTTAAAACACTGATCAAATAGACTCTGGCTTGCAGCCAATCACACGCCTCAATTCAACAGTTTTGCCAAAAAGGTTTCCCCAGATGACCCGTCCTTGACCCTGGTTTTAACTTGAGGCTGTCTCGCTCCAGGTAAACAACTGCTCCGCGTTTTGAACGGTTTCATCGTAATTCCTGTCACATTTCCCCAGCAAATCTTGAGCGCTTTCACCTATGTTTTACTTATGTGAATTTTGACCCTTCACTTTTTCAACGTTTCTCTGTGTTTCTCTCTTTGTTTTGCAACTTTGAACCTGCTTGTTGCTCGTCCTTTTGCCTCTCCTAGTTGTTCTTGGCAAAATTTGCTCTTTTGCCCTCATAGTTTCTCCGTTCCATTTCCAGCTTCTTTCCAGCTCCCTTCTTCTTTAATCCTTATTTTTAAAGAATTTTATAGTTCTAACAAACTATATGTTATTTTTACTTCCCTTTCTTTTTTATTATTTGATTTTCAATCCTTTTTTAATCATAATCATGCAGTATTTAATTATTCTTTAACTGCTTCTTTTTATCTATATTTCCTCTCAAAAGTCACTAAAATTAGCTCTTCCAGCCTCTGCATCCAGTCTGACTAGTTCATCCTCTCAGCTCTTAAGTTCTTCAACACCCACTGCTGGTCCTTTGGCCATCCTGCTTTTTGATCCGCTAGTCCTGCATCCAAAATCTTCCTGTCCTTCAATGTAAAGTTCCGTGGCCCACCTTTGGCCCTGGATTGGGATGTATTTCCCAGACCATCAAAAAAAGTGGCCCGCGTGCAGGAAAACCCCCTCCAAAACCTGGAGGACTTGGCCCACACAGTGGATGAACGCTTTGTGTTGGATTTTCTGGCTGAAGCTCTCATTTCTCCTTTGGAGTCCCCTCCAACTGCGGAGGAGACATTAATTCAGCTAGATTGTTTGTTGTCCTGGTGTCGCCTGGTACTGAAACAACTAGCAGGCCAACAGAAAAATGTGGGCCGCATGAATCCAGAAAAGCCTAACCTGCTGCCCAGGGAAATTGGGTATCAAATCCCGTAATCAGTGGTGTCCCAGGCTGCCAATTCCCCCAGCCCAGAAGTCCCTTGGCCCAAAATAATTGGGTTCTGGAGCTCTCTGATGGAGACATCAGAGGAAGGCATTAGGGGAAATGCGCACCCTGAGTCCTTGGAAGGCTCCTAGCCAATTGGGGGACTGAGTTTTACATCCAGGCCCACGGCCCCTATTTTTCTTGGTCTCAAACCAAGATAAGATTGGCTAGTACTCTTTAATAGGCTCCCCTTTAGATTGCACTCCAATAGCCCCTTTCATAACCCCTCCTATCCTAAAACCCCCCTTTGCATAAAATGGAAGCATGGTCCGTCAGGTCCCTTGCTTATCAATTCCAATTGCTGAATAAACTCCTGACTTTGCAAATCTTTTTGTATTAATAAAGTTTGTTTAATAATAAAGGTAATTGGTTCAACACCCGCTGTTGTCCCTGCCCTGTTTTCCCTGGCCCGCCTGCCCGTCTGCCTGCCTGCCCATCGTTTTTTTGTTGGGAATTGTTCTGAGTATAATAATTTGGACCATTTCCTATTAATTACCCGTGAAACTGGTCTGTCTGCCCAGTAGTTTTAGCAAAAAAGGGGCACCCGCTGAAATCATGTTGTCACCTTGGTACAAGATGGCTATGTGGATACTGGTGCCTATTTCCCTCTTGTTCTGGTCCTCAATCCCTGTCTTTTGGAGCAAAATTTCCTTGATTTCTTGATCTTCTGAGTTTATTCCTGGTCTGTTTGTAAATGTAATTGAACATCTCACCCAGATTCCCATCAAACTGGGATCCTATGGTTTGTTTTCTTGGTTGTCTTCTCATCTTGAAGAATTGTTGCCACCTTTAGAATCTGTTACTACTGAAACTCCTTCTTCTGAATTAGATAATCCTTCCCCCTTGCGCCAAATCCCTGAGTCAAATGCAGAGGCCCCTTCCACTTGGGATTGCTCTCTGTGGTTACTTACTGGAGCCATGGTCATGGCTTTGGATGCATACTTCCCTCTCCTTTCACATCTGGTCTCTTTTGGGAGGCCTCTTTGAGCAGCTATCCCAGTCTTGCACTGGATGGCATCCTGGTGGTTGGTCCCACCAGGATGGGAGCTAGACTTTGTTAGTCTAGCCCCCCTCTCTTACATTCAACTTCTCCTCAACCAGTTCCTCAACAAATCCTCACTAGGAACCTCCTTTGTTCCTTCTACACACTGAACCATATTAGTTCCCACAATTCAATATGAATTAACAGTCCATCAACTAGCCTTCACTGTGACCAAACAGTCCCTCCTGCTAGTTTTCTCTGTTAATTCTGTGAACCACCTTGGTTCTTTATCTCAGTCCCCATTACCAGAACTTGTAGACCCAGGCATAAGTCTACATTGAACTGGCGTTTGACTGGGCCCTTGCAAGTGGCAATCCACTTAGACCATTCAACCATAGATCAATGTCTATGTGTTGTCTTTACTCACCCAGGTGATTAAGTCTGGGCTTTCAGTCACAGAGTAATCAGCTCTACTTCCCAGAGGCCTGATAACACCAAGTTCTGCAGCTTGCTTCCCCAAGCAAGCCGCCTTGATGACACCTCTGAGCAAGTCTATACCCTCCAATGCTCACTTTGGGTTCCCCCAAAGCTTGCATAGGGGTATAAACGAGGACACCCTACCAGTCTGTTAGGTAGGGTGCTTGCTCACAGACCTCCTGTAAGCGTATAAGGGTATGTAGAGCTCTCAAAGCTCTTCCCCCTGGCAGCCCGTGTTACCCACCAGGGGTCCAAAACCTACTCCCCCAGACAGACAAAGTTCCCTGCTTGCTATTTCAGTCTTCCCCCTTCCACAGCCATCATTCCTTGCAAGGTGAAGCACTATATCCCAAAGCAGCCAATTTCTTCTGCTAGGTGGAGGCAACATCTGCCCCTGGTAGTCCTATGTTACCTACCAAGCAGGCCTTACTTACCCTAGTAGACCATGCTACCTACTAGGCCCACCCTACTTACCCCTAGTAGCTCTATGTTACCTACTAGTTTACAGCGTCACCAGCTAACCACACATTGTCACTCTTCAGCATATTGTCTTTATTTGAAGCCAAATCAACCCTCGTCTGCAAAACAGCACACATGTGGATCACCACAGGTTCCCTGCTATCTCAGCGTTGAGATGGGATAATGGTAAATCAAGCATAGATTTCCTGGACCCTGCTGTCCACATTATTCAACCTTGGTTTTGAGCTCCCAGAGAAATATGAAAGTGTTAAAATTAGCCTGAAAATGTATGGATCCCTAAAAAGTTGGGTTTATATATTTCAATCAATAATTTATTTATGGTTTATGATTTTGTAATTCATGCTATTAATGCTATTTTGATATGGTCTGCAAACTACAATACTTGTAAAGACCTAGTTGGGTTTGCTTTTGATTTCAACAGTTGCCCCCTTTCCTTAGATGGGCCAACTGCAATATCTGCACATTCTGGATTTTATTACCTTAGTTATTCTGATCCTGTTACAATTTCAAACCCAACCAGCCCCTTGTTTATTTAGTGAACAATTCCTGCCCCACACTACTATATAAGAAGAATTCTCATTCTAAATAAAGACAAGTTTATCCACATTTTTGTGGGCTTTTATAATATTCAAGCATTCTAATCCTTTTCACTAAAAGAAACTCTCTTTTATCTTTACAGAAAATTAATGTGTTTCCCCTTAATTTTGCCCTGAAGGATAGCTTTGAACCTGAACCTGTTTGCAATAAAGTTTCCTGTTGTGTTCTCTTGGATGACTTCCCCAAGAACCAAAGGCAACATACTCCACAATATAACTGGCCCAAAGCAGGGGAAGCATAAATACAAAATTTATGCTATAGCCATAGTAAAATATGACATATGCTCAATTTTCTTTAAGCCATAAGGCAATATAATAGAAATGATGAAACTCTTTTATAGATAAAAAGATTTTGGCTAATTCTGGTTTCCCTGAGCTCTTAATAACATATGGGTATGTAACTCAGCTCTAAAAAGATCATGATTCATTTATTAAATAAATGGAGCAAACATTCTACTATTACTCTTCAAAAGAAATATGCCATCAACAGGTCAATTACTAAGCAAATTAACTGGATGAATCCTTAGTGCAGGCACTCATCAACTACCAATGGTTCCAAGTATATACTTTTTGAAAGTATATGAAACAGAATAAAGGGGAAAAGAAGAGAATGATACTTTATTTGATAAGAAATAAGAGTATTATATAGTACCATGACAAGCCATACATTGCCCATGTGCATCATAAAATGTTATGAGGATCTTACAATTAGTGTCCTAATATAACTCTAAATTTCTGATTCTCATACAATGTAAGGGTGTGGAAAAAGTGCCACCTATCATTCAGCATCAATTCATTTCTTGGTGTTGTGAATAACGGCATTCACAATGTTTTGATTTTGCCTTTGTTGGGCCATTTCAAGGATGAACCTCTCGCTTTTGCGTTTGACTCTCAAAATGAACTGGCTTCTGCTTCAGTAAGTATGATTGTTTGGTTTCCTGACTCTGCGCAACTCACTTGCCCCACTCATGCTTGTGGCAAGTGATCCTACCGTCCTGGTAGTGTTTTGTGGTATTCCTAACCACTATATATTCCATTTCACATTCACCAATAAAATTTAAGTTCTATTCAAATTTTTGTCTTTGTGTCTTCTGTACTTCTGCGCTCTCCCTAGCCACAACTAGTAGAGATTATTCTTCCAGGGCCGCAAGGTAAACACTATTGCCTTCCCTGTCATCTAACTAAGACTTAGTACAAATCCAATCCTACGGTTAGGATTCCCCGTTGTGTATCTGTGCCACGCCTCAGAACACAACAAAAATGGTGCTCACTACAGAGGCTGTAAGCCCCTCAGTTATCCCTTTTGCATCTACGTTTGAAGGTCCTTTGCCTCTGCCTATTTGGGAGTCAACCTTGCCTGAAATTACCAGCCCTCCTATTGAGGAAGACATTGCCGACCCGCCTATTGTCCCTACCTTACTGAACCTTGGGAATGGTCCCCCCTTAGTTGCTTACCCTATGGGTACCCCTGACTTGGAATAAGTCATGGCAGTAGCCCTTGGGATAGCTTGGGATGGGGCCATCCCTCACCTTCAGTTACAGTTTAGCCGTGCCAAATACTATGAGTTAATTGTGGCCCCTCAGTTTCCACAACATCTCCTCCCAGAGGCTGGCTCTGCTGATCATCTGCTGTCATCTTTTGTACAGCCTGCCTTGGCTCACCACCAGATGGTGTTGGGACTCCACATTCAAGAAATCTCGTCTCTACAAGCAGCTGTTACCCATCATTGGGATCAGTTTGCCGCCTACCAACAATGGCTTCAATCCCTGTTCTCCCTGATATCTGACAATCAGCATGATTTGGTCACCTCTCAAACACGTTTAGTCAATTCCATCAAGCAAATCCACCAGTCCATCCCTGAGTACGTTAGGGAGCAACTACATGAGTTCCACTAGTTAGGACAACCCTGGCGCACACAAGTAGACTCTACCCTAAACACTTATCTCTCTGATTTTGAGCGCCTAGTGCAACAGCTCAATGCATTCAGTGTCTATTCCTTTGAGCAATTGCAACAGGTATCTGACCTTGCCGCCCAAGTTCTGAATGAACTAAGTGCGGAATTTGATCAAGAGAGAGCTGCCACTGCCGCTGCTATTGCCAAACTTCAGAATCAGGTGAATGAGCTGTCCTCTCCCAAACCTGATGCTCCGCCTTCTCCTCCTGCTGATGATCTGATGGAAAGAGAGCAGAGGATCTGGGAGGCCATCCGAGAGTTACGTGCTTCCACTTGTAGCCAAGGACGTCCTACTGAAATGCCTCAACCTGATCCCCAGGTTCTTGCGCTAACTGCTCAAGTTGCTGAGCTACAGCAAGAAATCACTGCTTTATGTGAAGAAGTGACGGCTGCTGCTAGTCCACGCGGGGTTAACAAGGAAGATGGATGTTGTCCTGGTTTGGGTGGGGCTCCTCAAATCCACTGCGCTAGGGAGCTGATTGCCCTAGCTAATGAGGTGGACCATTTGAAACGAGACCAGACTGAGTTGGACAGAGACGTACAGGAGATGAATGAGCTGATTGACTCGGTAAACAACAGGTTTGCCCCTTGCCTATCAGTGGGGCCATCCCTTACTTCACAACTGGCTGAACTCTCCACAGTTGTCACTACCCAAGGACAACGCCTAGACGTGACTGAACAACAGACCGCTCTAGCCAACACTACGGGTGCTAGAACCACCAAGACTCTGACAACCCTTGAAGAAAGCGTTCAACAACTGTGGGCTAGACAACCCCCTCCAAATCTGAAGCTGAGTTCTCCCCGCGCATAAATGTACTCAATAGCAACAATGGTGGTCCAACTCCTGAGGCACACTTCAAGCCTACTTTTAAGCAAGTGTTTGATCCTAAAACCTCAACTATTGCAGCCTTCTTAACTATTTACAAGACTGCTATGAGACAAGCATCAGATGAAGTTAAGAAAGAACATATTCTGACTTGCCTACACCCGACCTGTCAAGAGGTAGTTGTATCAGAGCTGCCCTCCATTGAGACCTGGGAGGACATGAAACAGCTCCTGATTGACGAGTTTGGTGGTGATCTTAGCCTGGAGGTGAAAAAGGATGCTTTCATGCACATATCCTTCAAGCCCAAAGAGACATTAGCTGAATTCACAGACAGATTTTACATGGAGGGACAACAGTTAATAACAAGCAGACAATTGACGGTGCATGAAGCATATATGGCCTGCGCCCAGGCCCTCAAGGTGAATCAACTCCTATGCCTCAATTTCAAGGCCCACAAGGCTATGCTGTCTTCCATGAAAAGCATAAAAACACTGCTCCAAGATATGCATCTTACCCATTCTGGGGCAGTTGTTTGGGAAAGTCGTGCCGCTTCCAACTCTGGCTCCTCTTCTTGCGGCCCTTGTATCCTCACTATGAGCTCCCAGACTCCTCCTCAACGTCAGGGTTGCCACAACTGTGGTCAGATAGGCCACCACTCTTGCGTCTGCACCAATCTGTGGATTGAAGGAGCTGATCCCAAGGATCAGTCGGGAAAAGAACAGTCAACCTAGAGGCAGAGACGCTCTTGGTTGAAAATTCTTCCCAGTCTTCTCCTACACCCCCGTCTGCTACTGACTCTGAGCCTGCTGATGATGAAGCACCTCCTATCCTCCTCCCGTTCCATGACATTTCTGACGATTCTGATGTGGATGAATCTGATATTGAAGACCATGATGCATACGGGTATTCTGTTCTTGCCGTCCCTGAGACTATTGCCGTTCCCTACAAGCTACAATCTGGGAAGACTACAACTACCGCCAAGCCCTTGTCTGAGGCCAAAGCAGTTGTCTCCTGCCCCTATCTTACTCAGGCAAAACGGTCCCCTGTATCAGTGAAATCATCAGAGGAAGCCGCTGAAGTTGCAGACGCCGTTTTCAAGAATTTATCTGTATCACTCCCTCTCCAAACTGTATATAAGAAGTTTCTGGGACTACAATGCATGATTGATAAATGGGACAAGGAACTAGCTGAGGCACAGGATATCTTGGCTGTTCTTCCACCCTTTGGACGCACCACCACCCGAGTAGAGATATATATCCAAAAGGTCAAGATCAAAGCTGTCCTGGATACTGGTTCTCCTGTCAACGTTGTTTCTTCTAAACTGATGAAGAAACTTAAGCTGGCCCCTGATCTCAACTACCATATATCCTATGGCACTGCTGGTCTCTCCATGACTCGCGCCATTGGTGCTTACTCTGCCTTACCAATGCAGTTTGATAAACTCCTGTTGGCTGCGCCGGCTGTTGTTCTAGAAAATGAGAGCTATGACCTTTTGGTTGGTACCCAGTTCCTTTGGGAATATAATGGGATCATCAACCTAAGAGATGGCTATCTTTCTATCCTAGGGTAAAAAGTCACTCTGATCTTTGAGGAACCCATCAAAGTTCCTGGTAAACGTTTGAAGACATGTACTCTGGAGTACCCCACTGGAGTTTTCACCCTAAAGTACCAAACCCATTTCACCAACATGAAGTGTCCTCCCATGGCTTGTCCTGCAACTAAGGGAATCCCTCTCATGGCCACGTCTGCTATCACCATCCCCCCAGGCTCTCAGGCTATCCTAGATTCCCAGATATCATATGAACTACCTGAACGGACTTTCTTAGAGCTGTACTCCCCTCCTCTGCTGGGGCGTAATGAGCCTTACCTTTGTCCTGGAATTCTAGACGTTTCCCACAAGGATCCTGTTCAATTACTAGTTGCAAACCTTACTGCGCTTCCTATGACAGTATCCAGAGGACAGGTCGTTGGTTACAGAAAGTTGTTAAATGCTCCTGACGTCCTGTCTCTTCACCCCTTTGGAACGTTTCAAGACTTTAATCTACCCAAAGACGAGCCTCAAGTCCTATCTCTGTTCACTGCCCAAGACTTCCCTCAGTTGTCCCTGGTACAACAGAAAGAGGTGCTTGATTTACTAGACCAGTTCTTAGACATCTTTGCTAAAGATAGTACTGATTATAGGCTAGCCAAAGGTGTGATACATCAGATTGACACAGGAGATGCTCCCCCCTTTTGTGCCAAGCCATACCACCACAGCCAAGTGGAAGATGCGCAGGCTTCTAAGGAGCTCAAACAACTGCTGGACGCTGGATTTCTAGCTCCCTCTCAGAGTCCCTGGACTTCTCCTCTGCTCATCTTAAAGAAAAAGGATGGTGGACACTGGATTGTGATGGACTATTGAAGGTTGAATTCTCTAACCAAGAAAGATTCCTATCCCTTACCATGCATTGATGACGCCCTTCGACGCCTTGGAAGTTCTAAGTTTTTCTCTGCCATGGACTTGGCGTCTGGTTACTGGCAAGTTGACATCTCTCCTGAAGACTGTCAGAAGGCTGCACTCATCACATCAGAAGGATTGTTTGAGCCTACTCGCATGCTGCAAGGGCTCTGTAATGCCCCAACAACTTTCCAGAGGGCCATGGACTCCATCCTGCAGGACTTGAAGTTGTCGTGTGTCTTAGTCTATCTAGATGATATAACAGTCTTCAGCGCAACTTTCACTGATCACCTAGCCCATCTTAAAGAGTTGTTCATAAAGATCAAAGAAGCTGGCCTCAAGCTAAAGCCTTCTAAGTGTACTTTCTTCAAAGAGCGCCTTGAATTCCTGGGCTATGAAGTAACCCAAACAGGAATTTGTCCAATGACCAAGAAGATTGAAGCCATTGACAAAATGCTTCCACCCACCAACCTCCGAGAAGTACAAGTCTTTCTGGGCATGATGGGCTACTATAGGCAATTAATCCCTGACTTTGCCAATACTAGTGAACCCCTGGTCCAAATATTGCGTAATGTCCCCTTTGAATGGACTGCCAGCCAACAGCAAGCCTTTGAGACTCTAAAACAGAAACTCAAAGAAGCACCCATTTTAGTGTACCCTGATTACAATAAGGAATTCATCTTGTATACTGATGCTAGCGACCTTGCTATTAGGGCTATCTTGGCTCAACTTGGCGATGAAGGTGTGGACCACCCTGTAGCCTATACTTCCTGTGTGCTGAATAAGCATGAGAAGAATTATAGTGTTACTGAGAAGGAATGCCTTGCTGTGCTGCATGCAGTCAAACAATTCTGCCACTACGTGTATGGTACCCATTTCACTGTTGTCACTGACCACGCTTTGCTCAAATGGTTACAACAACTTAAGGAGCCTGAAGGGCGCTTAGCTAGATGGGCTCTCTGCCTGCAAGGTTATGACTTCACTGTGCTCCATTGCCCTGGGATTCAACATCAGAACGCTGACGGGCTATCCTGAATGCCCATCCTTGCCCTACATCCTGCTGAGGCAGATTGCCTGTATGAGCTAATTGGCTACCCTTCTTCCTAGGAAAGTGAGACAGAAGAGGTTCAACTTACCTTGACTAAATTGTCTGAAGATACCCTCATACGCGACAACCAACTCTTCAAGAAGGTGTGGGGTCAATACCTGCCATACATGCGTCCCAGGCTTTGTCTCTCTTTGGTGTCACAAGCTCATAAAGAAACTGGCCATGGAGGCATATCCAAGACCTTTGACTGGCTTCAAAAGAATTACTTCTGGGAGAATCTTTGCCTGTTGATCCCAGATGTCATAGCTAGTTGCCATGACTGCCAACTCCAGAGGCCCCGAGCTGCTTCTCACAGGTTTAAATTGGTTCCCCCTCAACACGCATTTCATACTGTCAGCATTGATGCTGTAGGTCCTCTCCTCCGCTCACGCTCCGGATGCCGCTTTATCCTGATTGCCGTTGACCACTTCAGCAAGTGGGTAGAAGCTCGCCCTACTAAAGACATCACTGCTAAGACTACTGCTGCCTTCCTGCTGCAGGATGTTTTCTGCTGCCATGGCTGTCCTCAAGTGCTGTTGTCAGACAATGGAACCAACTTCAATGCCAAACTTGTAACCTCTGTTGTTGAAGCTCTAGGAGCTCACCAGTCCTTATCTGCCTCCTATAATTCTTCCACTAATGGGGCAGTTGAGCGTGCCAACTCGACACTGGTTTCTATCATGAGGAAACTCACCTACTCTGACGCTGCCAATTGGGATCTATACTTACCTGCTGCCCTCTTTGCCTATTGTCTGAGCAGGCATTGGATCACAGGGTACTCCCCCTTTGCCATGTTGTATGGGTGTAAGCCACCACTCTGTTGCTCTTGGGGGTTCCCCTACTCTCCTCTGATAAGGCTATGTACCCTGACAACCACATCAAAGACTTAGTCAACTGCATCATTAATATACAGGCCACTGCCTACACTTCTGCATATAAGACTAAGATGCTTGAGCTCTCTCCTGACAACACTGGGCGCTCCCCCTTGCCTGAGTTTGCTGTTGGTGACCATGTCCTATTCTATCAACACCGTGTGGGTGGGCGCGCGCACAAACTGGACTCCCTATGGATCAGTCCATTAAAAGTGACTTTCAAACAAGGATCTGAGTACACTGTAAAGCTCCTCTCCAGTGGTCCCCTTTGGCTTGTGTACACGCCAAGTTTCTCCGCAAGTATCACCCCCCAAAGGCCAATCTAGAGGGGGACAATGTTGTGAATTACAGCATTCACAATGTTTTGATTTTGCCTTTGTTGGGCCATTTCAAGGACAAACCTCTCGCTTTTGCGTTTGACTCTTGAAATGAACTGGCTTCCGCTTCAGGAAGTATGATTGTTTGGTTTCCTGACTCTGCGCAACTCACTCGCCCCACTCATGCTTGTGGCGAGTGATCCTACTGTCCTGGTAGTGTTTTGTGATATTCCTAACCACTATATATTCCATTTCACATTCACCAATAAAATTTAAGTTCTATTCAAATTTTTGTCTTTGTGTCTTCTGTACTTCCGCGCCTCTCCCTAGCCACAACTAGTAGAGATTATTCTTCCAGGGCCGCAAGGTAAACGCTATTGCCTTCCCTGTCATCTAACCAAGACTTAGTATGAATCCAATCCTAAGGTTAGGATTCCCCGTTGTGTATCTGTGTCACGCCTCAGAACACGACACTTGGGGAAATGGTTCCCTGGGAGTGAGTAATCAAATATTTTTCAACAATGGGGATCCAGAAGATTAAACCACTATTTCCCTAAAAAATCAATGGTACAAAAGGTGTGAATAGTACTGTTATGAGATTAAGTAGCTTTTAGATCTTCTTTGGTATCAATCCCAAAATAAGCACATAGTTAATATTGGCCGCTTATACTGGTTAAAAAGAATATCATGTAGAGAGGATCATATGATATGAAAAATGTAGGACCCTCACCTCTAAAAAACCAGGCACATCAAATTAATATAGCTCCTATATTATAGAGCTCCAGATTAGAAAGTCAGGTATATGTATTAAATCCCAACAAATCAAATTTCTGCCTGATGAGGTGGGCTATTATATAATGGTTTAAGTCTTTAAAAATCACACACATAAGCTTCAGGGACTTGAAAGCAGTATAAAAAGTTTTCATCATGACTAATTATGTCATTACAATACAATTACCTTCAGAGGGAGAGCATATTTGCTACTATTATTAAGAAATTAGAGTATTAAATGGCTTGGGCACTAGTCAATCTACCTCCTGAGAATCTTGATAATGAAGATGTCACAGGGGACTAAAGGTACGAGACTTTGGAGCAAATATTCCTGACCATGTATTAGTTCAGGGACTAAAATGGTCAAATTTTAAATTGGGCAGCAAGAAATTTGAGCTCTCTATTTGATAGCAGGCAAGCCTAATACTTGCATTTCCACTTATTCAAAGTGGCTATGATCAAATAAACCCCATTATTGTAATAAAGTAGTCCCTTATTACCAGGTGCCAAAAAATAGCCTACCCCTCTTAAGGTTATTTTTATCTTCTAAATTATTATAAATAAAGCTTTATTTTCTTCTTGAATTTTTTTCCTGAGGCACTGCTGCAACAATGCAGTTATTTTATCTTATTTGCTGAAAACATGAATTTATTTGTTATATGTATAAGATTTAAATGTCCCATTGTTTTTATATTACATCCCCAAGAGTGAAAACTATACAGACAATGATAGTATATTTGGGGCCAAGTGATCCTACTTAACTAGAAATCTATATAGAAGGAGTTTTCATAGATTTGATGAAAGTTTCCTTATTCAAGAACTCATTTTTATTGCTTATTGGGATAAGGCAATGCCTAGTTTTCTAAAAATACAGGTGACTTATATATATTGGCCGTGTGATGGATTTTTAAAGAATACTCTGGTTCTCTGGTTCTAAAACACATACTAGAGTATGAACTGAGGCAGATTAAAGGTTTTTAATTTGTATGCTACTTTTTCATCTGGTAGCTTTTGATATAGGAATAGCTTAACTTTGATTCGGGTTATCTTTTTATATCATCATCTTGATTACTGTGGAAGATAATATGATGGAATAAAAAGTTGAACCTGATTTATGGCTTTTTTGGCAGACGAGGCTATGCGATTTGTTTATTTATTTGCTAAATGCTGGAGCCAGCAATATCAAGTGTTTGCTCCTTGGAAGTACTCAACAAAAAGGCTGTTTTGAAAAGATGAGCTCCGTAAGAAACCATTTTCTTTAAAGTTTAAGTTTTCTTGGAGATTTCCAAATTTAATGCGAATAAATAGCCTATAAATCAGCTATTTTAACTGAAGCTTTCCCAAAGTTTTTCCCTTCGAGCATCGCAATGAAAGTGCTGGGGAGGTTTTCGATCCCATCCACCACATGCTCTCTGTACTTCATCTTCCCTTGGCGGATGAGCTCATCAAGAACTTCCTTCCCTTGCACGCCATACTGCTTCATCAAATTTGCGACGATGAATCCCTCCATGCGGATAGATTTCCTTATAAGATGGCTGAGTCTATAAATCGGATCTTGTTGCCCACCCTTGTTGTATTGGGAAATCATTCCACAAACAGGAATACGGCAGAAGGGGTTGGCGTGCTCAAGGACGGCATCCAGCAACTTTCCACCCACATTTTCAAAGTAGATGTCAATTCCTTTAGGACAGGTCTGCTTGAGAATAGCCAGGTAATCATCCGCGTGAGTCTTGTGGTTGAAGGCTGCATCGAACCCAAGTTCCTTCAGAAGAAACTCAACTTTTTCATCAGTTCCTGCACAGCCAACAACACGAAGCCCAAGGTGCTTCGCATATTGGCCTACTACCTGGCCAACTGCACCCGAGGCAGCAGAAACGAATAGGGTTTCTCCCGGCTTAATTGGATCACAAACCTTGTGCAGCCCCGCGTAGGCTGTCATACCAGGCATGCCCGCAACACCCAGATAATAAGAAAGAGGTGAAGGAGAACTCTTGGCATCAGAAATAACCCGAGCTCCTGCCGCCTGGACTACTGAATATTCTGCCCATTCGCCAAAAGCGGATACAACGTCACCGGCTTTAAAAGAAGGGCTGCTTGAGCGGACAACCTCGCCAATAATACCCCCTGACATTGGCTGGCCGGGGATGGCAGCAGGGAAGTAGCTCTCAATGCTTGGATCGCGCATTCTGAAGCGCATGTAAGGATCAACAGATGCATAGAGGGTTCGAACTAAAATAGCACCTTCGTTCAGAGCCACCTTTTCCAAATCAATCGTGTCCTTGGTCACTTGGAAGTTCTTATCGACAGCAGGAAGACCATCGGGGATAGAAATATAGATGATTTTGGTGTTTGTAGTCATGGCTATTTGGTTGATAGAATATTAGAGTGGGTAAATCAACCAGCTTAATATATCCAGAAGCTGAGCTGCACAATGTTTTAAAATGATTTAAGCAGAAATGAGTGGTCAGGATTCAAATTCATACACCGAATTCCCTAGCGAATGATATCACTTGTAGCACTTGGATAAAGCAAACCCAATGATATTTTGCTCATTTGACATAGATCACTTGCGCATTGTGACATTGTAATGAGTACAATTAGCGGTACACTGATCCTTTGATTGATATGATCTTAACATCAGCGATTTATACCAATCAATAGCTGTACCAATATTGTAAGGAAATATATAATTATAACATGCTGGAGATCTTTGTAATTAATAGTTTGCATGATTTATAGAATCTAATAATGTGCAAGTATCCTCGGGTTTGTTATCATCTTAAACAATAAAGCTATCATAGGTGGAGCTGCGCCTTATGATTAGAATAGTTTAGAGCCAGCTGGGCCTCCCTATCGGTTTTATAATGGATTCTTAGAGGTTTGCAGTGCCAATGCCGATTTATTATGCTTCATACTTGCGAATTAGGTTAATTGAGGATCAACCTCCTGTACAGATATGTGGATCATTATACCAGAATGGTTAACTTAAAGGTGAGTAACATGCACTGTTTATGGCAAGACTTGCCTCCAAATCCGGTAACTCATATTTAACACAACCAATTCCCTTTATCATTCATTAATTCCACCCCACTGCGGCGATATTCGTCTCCTTTTCAACCATCCCATACTGAAATACTATTCCGATTGATTACAAATATATGAAATAGACGAGCGGGATATGAATCCACTCGCATCAGAAGTAGGTCTCCATAATTTAAACCACACCCGGAATAAATCTGGGGCAAAGTCCTTTATGTTTGAATTTTCACATCCGCCTGGGCAGACCTAAGCATGGTGTGCAAACACCAGTAGGGTACGGCATCTAAAAAACACTTTTTAAAATTCAATAGTAGATACAGCGTCTCGATTTATGGCATCACACACGGGAAAGCACTATCTCAACAGGCATTCGCATTCGATGCTAAAGAACATATAGTAAACATAAAGGATCCAAAGCTATAGATAGACCGAGAAGACCCAAGTTCCCAAAGCTGCAATAAAAAGTGGGGTCAATTATCAGTAACAAGGTTGCAAAAAGCTCCAAAGTCAAGATATTTAAAACAATCCCCCTTGGCTATACTGTCTACAAGCTATAATCTATACTATATATACTGACTAAGCACCAAAGCAAATATAAAAAACATTAAAACTAAAAACAAGGATACATAAAAGAAGTATTTATTGCAAAAAGGCTCATACAATAGTTGAAGGAACAACAGAGATATCCTGAATATATTCAAGCTATCTATCCTCTGGATAGTAATCATGGACTTCCTTGCACATATACTGGTATTGATCACAGCCTCATTTGTTTAGGGAGAATCCTTGTCTCTCGTTCCAGTATTGAAGAGGGGGCAGAGATAGCCTTCTAGGGTTTGAGATGAGCTGGGATCTTGTTGAATTTGGGCTTATTACCCCTGGTGCAAGCTGGTTGTGCCACCCTTTAAGAGAATAGGGGTATTTATCAAGCTGTCTCTGACCCACTTGAAGCATTTCCAGCTGATTGAGTCACTACCCTTCCTTATCTGATGTGTGCCTTGGAATACTTCAATCCACTGAGTTTTAAAGTGCTCAATGAAAGGAAAATTTTCTTTCTGGTTGGGGGTAATATAGAGATGGTATATTAGGGCATCATAAAGGGCTTCAAACTCCTCTTTTCTCACTAGAGTGAAGGTAGAAAAGCAGTTAGAGGCATCTTTGGCCCTTTTACCTCCCTTGGTACTGGCCAGATCATGGATATTTGAGCATATTTGAAGACACTGACATAGTGCTTACCAGAAGTGGAAATAGCATTCCTGAGGGAAGCTTTTGAAGACTTTAATAAAGGCAACAGCTTGGTCCTGCACAAAGCTGACTACAAGATGGGTGTGATAATGCAAGATATCTGCCTGCTTTGTGATGGTGAAATAGGCAGTGTCTATTTTTGGGAAGAGGACTTATCCTTGCATTGTGTGTCTCCTTGGAATCTTCTTTAATAGCTGTAAGGATTTCATCAAGCTTGCCCTTCAAAATAGTAAGAGCATGCACATAGGGGTCCTGCTTTCTGTTGAGAAAAAGCAAATAAAAGGGAAGAATTAAGTTGCCAGCCTGCTCATAGATATATCAGAGCTGGCTGAAGAGCTTTAGTAAGGTATATAAGGTGTCACTGCTAGCCAAGTCAAATATATGAGGAGGTTGCACAAATCCTGGCTGGCAAAAAATCAGATTATGCACCCATTTGCATTTATTTTTTGTCTTGAAGGAGGAAACCCTCATCATCTCAAGATGGCTTTTTCTCCCTGGCTAGGATCATACAGTTGATCAAGGTGGCACCAAATCTCTCAGTGCTTGGAGCATAGCGCTGATGGGTGAAACTCCTCTGGAGCTTTGATGCATCTCCAGCACAGGGGAGTTGTGAATCATTGAGATGGTTAAGCCTTCATTCAAAACTTTGGTGGAGGTTATATCCTTGGTAGCGGGAAGAACCTGGTGGGAATACTAAAATATCAACCAGTAAAAAAGATCAAAAGACTCAGCACAGTCTTTCTTCACAGCAGGGGTATCAAATCTAGTGATCCCATGGGTGGTGGGCCTTGATGAGCAGCCAAGGTGATCACAATTAGAATGATACTGACAAATACCTTCTTCTCATTGTTGCAACTAGGGATTGACCCTGGTAGAATAACATGAACCCCCTCTTGAACATGATTTAGTAGCTCATGGGGAACTTGGTTGGGTCAGCAAAATGCCATTCCTGTTGCATAATTTTTGTTTTATGAACATCTTATAGCTTAGTTTTATTCTAGTGAAGCACCAGGATTGGTTTGTTATTGCTCTTGCTCCTCCCCATTCTCTTATGTGGGGTTGGAGTGACTGTTGAAGCCAAACAACTTCTCCTGGGGGTCTAAGTGGAGTAAAAAATGGAGAGCAGAGAGGGCTTATTTCCTTGGGATTGGGTGAGGGTGTTGGCAACTTAGGGGCGCTCTAGCGGTAGTACACGCCATTTCAAAAATGGCATATCAAAAAACGCTATCTCAAATTACGCCATCTTGATTTTTTGCTACCTTGATTTATTAGTAAAAACGCCATTTCAATTTACGGCATTGTGACTAAGAAAAACAAGTTTTAAATTTTTAGATTTTTTGAACTCCAAAAATAACCTAAAATTCTCAAAAATAAATTTTAAAAAACATTTCTAGCCTTAAAAAAGCCTCAGGATCTCTAGTCTGCAATAAAAAATGGGGTCAATCAGTAGCAACATAGTTGCGTAAAGCCCAAAAGTTAAAACATACCCAAAAATAACTATTTTCATCTATTATAACAATAAACTATACTTTAAAATAAGCATAGATTTGTACCAAATACTAAAAAAATCAAATAATGATAAAATTAAAAGAGAAAAGAGAGAAGATAAAGTGGTGTTTATTGGAAAAGGGCTCAAACATTGGTAGAAAGAGCAACTGAGATATCTTGAAGATGCTCAAGCTTACTATCCTTGGGATAGTAGGCAAGGACCACCTTTCTGATCTCAGTATACTTTTTCACTCCTTTTGTCTGCCTAGGGGGATCACCCTTGGTTTTCATACCAGTCTTAAAGAGGCGGGCAGAGATGGCCTGCTGGGTTTTGAGATGCCCCATTATCTTATTGAATTTGGGCTTATGAACCCGGACTCTTGTTGCAAATTGACTATGCCACCCTTCAAGGGAAGAGATGGTCTTGATCAGGCCATCTTTTAACTTCTTAAAGCAGTTCTACTGGATTGAGTCACCGCCCTTTCTGATGTGGCGTGCTCCTTGAAACACTCCAACCCATTGAGTTTCAAACTACTCTATGAATGGAGCAAAGGCTGCCCAATTGGCAAGGATATAAGGATGGCAGAGAAGGGTGTCATAAAAGGCATTTGTCTCCTCCTTTCTCACAAGGGCAAGGGCAGCAAAGAGATTAAAAATGTCCTTGGCTTCTTTAGTGCCTTCAGAGTTGACCAGCTCATAAAGTTCAGAGCACTTTTGGAGACAGCGGCAGAGTGCCTATCGGAAATGGAAGTAGTATCCCTGAGGGGAGCTCTTGAAGATTTGAATGAAGGCATTTGCCTGAGCCTGTTTGAAATCTACTACCAGATATTTTTGATAGGAAAGGCTTTAAGGCTTTTTCTTGGTTGGGGTGGAGCGTCTTCTTCTTGGGAGACCAATTTTTTCTTGCGCCCTCTAGTCTCCTTGGGCTCCTCTTCAATTTTTGGGAGGATTTCAATTAGTTTGGCCTTTAAAATTGTGAGTGCCCAGACATAAGTTTACTGCTTCTTATTTGGGAGGAAAAAGAAGACCAGGGGAAGAACCAGATTTCCAACCTGCCCATGGATATTCTAAAGCTGGCTGAAGAGCTTTGGGCAGGTTGAGAAAGTTCCATCTGAAAGCCAGGTCTTGCACTTGAGGAGGTTGCGCAGATCCTGGCTTGTTGCAAAGCAGATGATACGCTCTGGGGCATGTTGACCATCATCATGAAGAAGGAATCTCTCCTCATGGCAATATAGTTTTTGCTACTCAGTAATGATCAATTGGTCAATGGAGCTTGCACTGACGTCTTCAGTGCTCAGAGCATATCTCTGATCAGTAAAATATCTCTGTAATTTTGAGGCGCCACCAACAGTTGCTAGTTGGGTATCATTTAAATTAAGGAGGGCATCATTGACAGCCTCAGTGGCAGTTTGATCCTTGGTGGTTGGGATCACCTGGCAAAGAAACCAGAAGATAAGTTGGTAAAGGGGGTCAAAAGGCTTGGCGCAGTCATGGTTGACAGTTAGGGCTTTAAATCTAGTGAACCCATAAGTGGTGAGTCTATCAGGGCAGCCAATTTTATCACATTTGTAGTGATGGTGATAGATGGGTTTCTTCTCTTCATTACAGCTGAAGCTTTAGCCCTTGTAGACAAAGCTGTTACCCCCTTTCTTTGTCATTATGGGGTAGCTGACTGGGTATGTTGTGGGAATAGCAAAAATGCCATTTCAATTGCATATATTGTGGATTGTTTTAAGATCCCAGAGCTAAATTGGCTCATCTGCAGGAGCACCAGGCTCAGGATCCTGCTCCTCTTCTTCTTCAGGCTCTGAGGTGGGATCAGAGTGGCAATTGAAGTTGAATAACTTCTCTTGTGGATCAGAGGGGTAGTAAACAAATGGAGAGTGAGGAGGGATAGGACTGTTTCTCTCTGGTTCAGGTGATGGAGCTGAGGTCTTGGGGGGAGCTTTGGCCTTAGAAGGCTGCTTCTTTGGGGTAGTATTGGCCTTTTTGGCCTTGGGAGTAGTAATCTTGGACTTTGAGGCCTTGGAGGCCTTGGGCGCAGCTTTAGTGGTAGGCTTGGGAGGCATCTAAAAGTGAATTAGTATCAAAATATGAGCAATTTGGGGGCTGTTTTTAAAGAGAAAAACGAGAATGTTTTTAATATAAAAGTAGTAACTTTTTTAAATAGAATTGTAGAGGAGATCTAAAAATATATAATATCAAAATTTCAATGTTTGTTTATTTGTAAAAATAAAAAATTTCTTGGTAACGCAAGTATGCAAAATTTTGAGTTTTGACTGAAAGCTTTCAGTCAAAAAATGGCGTTTTTGAAGTGACGTAATTGAGGTGCTGTAGCTCAAAAACATAGTGTTTTTGACCATTTTTTATATTAAATTAACAAATTTACGGTGGAGCTACCTCAACCGGGCCAAGGAGTAAAACTTGATTATCTCAAAAACTAGCTTATATAACTGGTATTAAAAAGTACCCAGTTGTTTAGAGGAGATCAAAATATATATATATGCAAAGTTTCAGTTAATTTCTTACATTCTTTATTAATATGGTTTTTTACTATAAAATGTACTTTTAAAAAGTGGAAAGCAAGAATTGCAGTGGGGGAATTGATATAGCGTAGCCTGGCGTCATATGTAATTTCCCCTTATTTTCCCCTATCTATTGTGCGCATCAAATCAATTGGGTGATATGAAACTTGGTGGAATTTGAAGTAACGTAAATCAAAATGGCGTAATCACCCCCTTTCATATTAAAATAACTATTAAAATATTTTATTGAGAGAACTCTTATCAACGTATCCATGTATAATAAAGTTATAAATTACATATAACAAAACTGGTTTTTTTACCCAGCAATGACAAGCACTTGAAGGACTATCATAGTGGCATCTTTTTTAGGCTGTTCTTAGTATAAGTGTCTTGGATTAATACTATAGGAACATCTTCTGGCACTATACAACAGGCTTTATTTTAGTTCAGGTATAAGCTTATTTTAGTTAAAGATAAATAGCGTGATTTTAAATGAAGTAAAGTCAAGATGGCATAAACACGCCTCCCACTAAGTGATTTCCTATGTAAATAAAGTTAGCAAAATAAGATTTAATTAATCTGACTTGGAGTGACAGAATTGAGATGGTGTAAATTTGAGATGCCGCATCATAAGAGTATATGTAAATTTTAACTATTTTATTGTTTATTTTTTTTTGATACAAAATCACTAACGCAAAAAACTCCATCCCAAATTAAATTTGAGATGGCGTAAATTGAAGTGCTGTTTTTGAAATGGTGTGTCCTACCGCTCTAGCCTTAGCAGACTTCTTCTTGGAGTAGTTTTGGTTTTTTGGCCTTGGGAAAGTTGGTTTTGTCTTTATAGACCTTAGAGCCCTTGGATGCAGCTTTACTGATAGACTTGGGAGGCATCTAAGGATGAATTACTATCAAAATATGACTAATATGAGTGTCAGACTTAAAGAGAAAATGGGGTTAATCTCAATATAAAAGAATAAAATAATTTTAGTAAAATTGTATGAAATAGCAAAAACTACATAAAATCAACTTTTATAGTTTTCATTATGTGGAAAATATTTTTTGTGGTGAAAGTATGCAAAACTTTGAGTTTTTTATGAAAGCTTGCAGCCAAACTGGTGTATTTGAGATGCCGTAACTGTGATGTTGTAGCTCAAAAACATAAGAAATTGGTATGTTTATTATTTTAAATTAAGACATCTACACTAGAGACAACTATAATTGGGCCAAAGAGCAAACCTTTAATATCTTAAAAAGCAAATTATACAATTGAGACTAAAGATTACTTGGCTGTTTAAAAGAGATTAAAATATGTCTGTATTCCAATTTTCAGAGGTCTTTCTACATTTTTGTTTAAGTCAGAAATGCAAAGAATCTGTCTTTTCTAAAAATTGAAAAACAAGTGCTGTGATTGGGGAATCAATATAGTGTATTGTGATATCATATGTTATTTCCCTTTTATTTTCTCCTATTTATTATGCTCATCAATTTGATTGGGTGATATAAACCCCAGTGGAATTGGGAATGATGTAAATTGAGATGCTGTAATCTCTGGTATATATTTTGTACCCACTATCAAAGGTTTGGATGTTCAAACACTATGATTATCATCAATCTAGTTTAATATCCATACATTCCTAATTTAATTCCAAACCAATTTTTCTATGTCTTGCCTGATTTGGCATCAAAGCATTCTCCTGTTGACTTGTCCATATATCCAGCCATTTATGATCCAATTCACTTTCCTGTTTCCCTACCCAGTTATTCAACTTGTGTCCTTGCCGCAATCTATTTGTATATAAAGCCTAAATTATTATTCCAATAAGAATATTCTTCTCCAAACCACTCTTTGAATCTTCCCCAAAGTTGCCTTCTCTTCATTATCATGAACTTTCTCTGCTAAAACCCTGTGAAATATGCCCATTCCTGATTTAAGATTTCCATGTTCCTGACTGGGAATTAGCTTATTGATCCTTGAGATACAACTATCTATACTTGAGGCAGCCAAGCCCTTTTTGGCCATATGGTGGACAAAATGTTAAACATAACCAATGATTATACTTAATCTTCCCAGTTAATTAATTGGTTTAGAGACACCAAGCTTCATAATCTGAATTGGTCAGATTACTTAACTTATCCCTCAATTAGTATAACCTAATTAATTCTTGGGTACTTCACCACTACTGTGGCGTTAACTGGGTTTATAAGGGAGATTTGCTGTTGGTAAATCCAAAAAAGATGGGGATTATCTGCTGGAAATCTTCCCAAACTTATAAGGGAAATGGTGCTCAAGAAATTCATATCTGGTAAATTTCCAAACAACACTCCTGTTTTTAATTTCATCGCAACCTATGAAATTCATTGAAATTTGATACCTTTATTCAGCCCAGCTCAAGGTGGCTGTAGTACAGTCACACTGCTATTTTTATATGGTTACGCTTATTTTCATATTGCATATTAATTTAAATGTGACCTTCATTTTATAATAAATAGCTTAGTTTGAGTAAAACTTAATCAGCTCTGTTTAATAAATAGATAGTTGCAGATCTTTGCAATGTTTATATTTATCTACATTTGAATAGAATTTTATTAAAATTTATATTATATAAAACTCTAATCTGATAAAAATTTTGTTTTGGGATTTCAAGGAATTAGAAGTTGACGGTATAAAGATCTATCACTTTAGTATCTAACTTATCATGATTGATATTAGGCAGAGACTAAAATAAAATATACATTATTTCCGCAATATGAAGGTATTCTTGGCAAACAAAGTGAATAATATGTTAATAGTACACTCCACTTTATTGGGAAGGGATTAAATAAATTGATATTGTCAAAACCGCAGGCTCGACCCACCAGCAAGGTTCCAAACAAGCGGGTCTGTGACCCGCAATCCAATTATCCGGTCACTTGAAGCCAGACTAGGAAGTCAACTCAAATTACTAAATCCAACAACATGAACAGATGATGATCCCTTACAGTGGATACCTCGTTTTGGCGCTTGACTCATTACCAGGATCAAGCCACCCCCTTCTTCCATCCAACTGTGTGATCAACAATCATGTTCCTGTTATCCTTGATTCATGTTGCCTATATAATCACTATCTCACAATAAAGATTATTATCTAGCTTCTAAATATTTTTTCCCCTTGTAACTCTGCTAAAACAGCACAGTTACAACAATATATTCTATTAACAAAGAGTAGCGGCTGATTATTTCTTTGATATAAGTACAGGGATTAAATTGGATGACATTTTTGAACTCCCATTGTACAACCGAGTTTAATCAAGCAATACGAGCGACACGCATCGAGGACATGAGATTACGGGCAGCATTTGAATGGTCATACACCTGCCCACTAAACGCAGCAGAAGCATCCTTTCCAATGTATGCACGCACATATTTAATGCCACCAGGATGCTCATTCATGAATAACTCAACATCATGCACAACACCATCGATCAAGAGCCATCGCTTGCCACCATCACATTCCTTCTGGTAAACCTCAAATGAAATCACTGGAAGACTTTCAATAGCAACACCCCAGTTGATCGTTGCACTCACTTTGTCAAGTTTCTTCTGCTTCATGAGGAGTTCACCCTTGCGCACTTCGTTGTCAGGGAATACCTTGAGCTCGTAGGTAAGGCCAATGAGAGAGCATCCATAGATGAACCATTTGGTGGGGTCGTACTGGTAGAATTTGATGGCATTGCGGTAGTCCTGGGGGAATTCGTGGTGGAAGTTGTGGTATCCTTCGCCCATTGTGATGAGGGCAGTGAGGAGGTAGTCGCGAGGGGAGAGTTTGTCGTCAAAGGAAGCATCGCCAAGCCAATGTGCCAGGGAGTTGATGCAGAAGGTGGCGTGGTGGACAAGAACAAGGCGTGCAACGCCTGCGTAATAATATCCACCCTTCCAGTCGCCCCACAAAACACCAGCCACGAGTGTAGGGAAGATGAAACTCGTGAATAATGCTAATGGAACATAGTAGTTGTGTTGGAATATTACAATTGGGTCGGCTTCAAGATCATCGACTTCTGCGCGGCCTAATTTAGTTGAATCCTTCTTGTAAATCATCCATCCCATGTGAGACCACAGCAGTCCGCGGCTGGCATTGTACGGGTCCTTCTCGGTGTCAGTGAAGCGGTGGTGGATGCGGTGATCTCGGCACCAGCATAGAATGGAGCCTTGGATAGCAGCTGTTCCTGCAAGCATGATGTAGACTTGGTAAATCAGGGATGCCTTGTATGAGCGGTGAGAGTGGTAGCGGTGGTATCCTGCAGTGATTCCTAGAGCAGAGAGTGCGTAGTAAGCTAGCGAGAAGAGGAGTGTCTTCAGCTGCAGTTCTGTAGTGAGCATACCGTATATGGCCATAAGTGGTGTGATAGTAAGGAGTATCGTCTGCGGCCAGTTGATCTGCTGTCGGAATGGCCTTTCAGTCAGAGGTATCTTTTGAGAATCCATGTTAATAATTTACAAGATATTACTCTTATTTATAGTTCAATCACCAAGTGAAATTCTTCATTCTGGAGCCCTGAGATAGTTGTCATAATCTCGGTTCTGTTTATCCGTACTATTATTTGATTCTTGACTTCCACATGATTTGCCTTTTTAATTTTAGTTTAAAACCCTTCTCAATATCGTTGAGGCTGCTAGAAATGGTTGTTGGCATTATTCTCTTTAAACTACTCCGAGTTATTTAGCTGTTTGAGAAGAGACCGTTAGATCAACCTGAGAAGATAAGCGCAAGATGAGCTCGCATGATTAACTTTTAAACTCTTGTATAATTGTTTACTTAAATGCTTTGTTGAGGAATTAATAAACTAAATAGCGTCTAAATTTAAAATAGCCTAATAAAGCGGTATATTTGTCATCTTTACTAATTAGGTTTTCTTAGACAATTGGTGGTCTTGTTGATCTAAATCAGCTGTATTATTTAGTGGACTTAATTTGCTAAAAAGCTCCGATAAGTATTTATTCGCTGGCAGCCATGTCGGTTTAAATTTGGATCATTTTTTACAAGCATCCTCTTCATACTAGCAGCTTGGAAATTGTGACATAAAAGATCTTTTAAATATCCTGATCTTGACAACAGTCAGGATTTAAACTGTCTGCATGTAACATCCTCCACATCGACAATCCCAAATTTTATTTTGGCTTGATTTTTTAAATTTTTACTCAAAACTTGAAAACTAAAATTAAAATTTAACTTTTAACATTAGGAACAATTATTTAAAGTAAAAAATCAATAAACATAGTGTCAATGTTATACTTTTGGGAAGTATTACAAACAAATAAAAGGGGAAGATTTAAGAGAAGAATGATACTTTGTTGAATATAGATATAGAATGTTATATAGTATCATGGAAAGCCACATAGTGTCTGTGTACGTCATGATGGTCATGTGGCTTATCTGAGTAATGTTCCTCTTAAGTCATGAGGCTTAATCAAGTTGTGTTCCGCTTAGGAGCTGGATTGTGTGATCCCCATAGTATATGGTTGAACAATAGGGGTGCCACCAATTTATTGATTAGGCGGTGAACCATTTGGTGTCTTGTTTGGTGAAATAATTGGGGTGTTAATTCCCCAAGAGGGAGTAATCAAAGATGTTGCAATATCTCCCCCTGGGGTGCTGGAAGGCGGAGCCTTGGGAATCTTTTTCAGAGAGTTGGGGATGCGTGCTTGGTACTGGTCCAGTTTGGCGTTAGGAACAGGGAGTCTGGAGTTGTCTTGTGCTGTCCTAGCTTTACATAGGCAGAGACGGTTGTGATGCATATGTTTCAGTTCAGTTAGTGCTCCAATGCCCTTGATGAGGCAGTGTTGTTAGGTTTAACCTCCATGACAATGCCTGGCCCGCGTAATCCTGAGTCTAACTTGTGTTGATTGTGGTTGACAACCCAGATCTCATCACTGGGTTGGCACCTTTCCTGTTGCAGTGGGATTGCTTCTCGCTTGACTCTTTTACGTTCCATTTCAGTTTGGTCCTTTCTGGCTTGTTGTACGTTGGGGTCATTGGCTTCTGGCACTTTCCTAGGTAGAGGTAATCTGGGTCCTGCGGCTGTACTAATGAGGGCGGGCTTTTGCCCATAGACTAACTTGTATGGACTTTTGCCAGTATTTTGGTTGCCCCAAGTTCAACATACCATGAGTGCTGTTGGAAGCATGTCAACCCATGCCTTTGGATTGTTAACAGATAACTTACTGAGGGCTTCCACAAGTGAGCCGTTTAGCCGTTCTACTTGTCTGTTTGCTTGAGGGTGATATGGGCTGGCTGTGATGTGTCTTATTCTGTTCTTGGCAAGATAGATGTTGGTATCAATGGCCTTGAGTTTGGTGCCTCCATCCGTGATTAGGAGGTCTGGCTTCCCAAATTTGCCTATGATTTCCTTGCCAATAAATCATCTCACATTGTTGCCTTTGTGCTCCTTTGTAGCTTGTGCCACTGGCCATCTGGTTGCATAGTTGATAACTGTTATGATGTACTTTTTCCCTTTATTTTCACCAGGCATTGGTCCTACAATATCCAACAATCATACCTTGAAGGGCTGTGTGATGGATACGGGTACCACTAACTTGGGTAGTGCTTTGGTTTGGGCGTACTTCTCACAGACTTTGCATTGCACCAATACTTCTTTGATGACATCTAGCATGTTGGGCCACCAGTAGCGTGTTTTAAGGTACTCATGTAGGTTCCTACTACAAGTGTGTCTCAAGTCTCTATGATATCTGAGTATGGTGTCAATCTTCTGAGTTGACGGGACGTAGGGTACAGTGTCACCACTTGGAATTATTTGGTGTAGAGTACCATATACCTTTTTGAACAGATGTTTGTTCTTAAGGACTTTTTCTTGTATGTTCATGGGAGTGCCTGGTGAAAACCCTTCCTGGAGATTCCCCATGATGAGCATGGGCCAGTCAGGGTTGCCATCAGGGCAGAGGAAATGCTTGCTGTACAACCTTGATAGGGTGTCTGCAGTAAGCATTTCTTTACCTGGTTTATATTTGATTTGCATGGGGTATCTCTGTATGAGACTCATCCATTTGGCTTGCCTTCTTGATAAATGCTGTTGGGTCTTAAAGAGTACCAGGAATTTATGATCAGTGAGTACCTTGAATGTTTGAGCTCCTTCCAGATAACAACGCCACTTTAGGAGGCAATGTACAATGGCTACCAATTCCTTGTCGTGGATGGGGAATCTTTGCTCACTGTCAGACAGTTTCCTTGACTCATACGCTACAGGGAGCAATTATTTCTCTGCTGTTTGAATGCAGAGTACTCCTCCTATAGCGCAGTCAGAGGCATCAGTTTCTAGCTTGTATATTTCTTCTTGGTTTGGGTACTGGAGTATAGGAGCTGTGACCATTTGTTCTTTTAGTTGTCTGAAATGTTGGTCTTGTAGCGGGGTCCATACAAACTTGGTTGTTTTACCTGTAATAGCTGATGAAGGGAGCCTTTAGAGCGCCCCAGTTGGGGATGAATTTCCTGACGTAGGCAACCATGCCTAGGAAGGTACAGAGTTTGCTCTTGTTCCTGGGGGCTGGCATTTCAGTTATGGCGTGTATTTTCTCTGGGTCTGGTTTGATCTCATCCTTGCTAACAATGTGGCCAAGGAAGGGGAGCTCTGATGAGAAGAAGTCACATTTTGATGGCTTGGCAATGAGTTGTTTTTCTTTGAGGGTGCGGAGGACCAGGCAGACGTCTTCACAGTGTTGTTTTAGGTTTTTGCTGTAGATGAAAATATTGTTCAGGTAGATAATTGCTTGTTTCCCAATGTGTTCTTTGAACACCTCGTTCATGAAAGTCACAAAGGTACTGGGGGAATTTTTCATGCCAAAGTTGAGGACAACACATTTGAAGGATCTGTATTTGGTTCTAAACGCTGTCTTTGTAATGTCTTCAGGTTTCACACAAATTTGGTGGTATCCTGCTGTCAGATCAATTTTTGTGAAGATTTGGGACCCCCCCAGGGCATCAAAAAGGTCGTCAATCAGGGGCAGGGGATACCTGTTCCTAATTATGACCTCATTGAGCGCTCTGTAGTTGATGACCAGGTGGAGTCTCCTGTCTTTCTTTGCCACAAATAAGACAGCAGCATCAAAGGGTGATTAGAAGGTCTAATGAGGCCTTTGTCTAGCGCCTTGTCAAGGTAGGCCTTTAGGGCGTCGTCTTCTTGGGGTGTTAAGCAATAGATAGGGCGTGCTTTGGGTACACTTCCTTTAAGGTCAATTTTGTGTTGTATGTCGCGGTTGGGAGGTAACCTGGGTAGTGATTCTTGGAAAACAGAGGGGAATTCTTTGATTAGCTGATCACAGATGTAGTCATTTTCACATCTGGATTATGTATTCTTAAAGTGGATGATTTTGTATCTACAGGTGTTCCAGTTGATTTTGCTTGGGTCTGTTTCCTCTTCTGTTTCCATTATTTTCACAAACACGTGGTTGTGCATGAGGGTGTCAAGGTGAGTTGGGTATATGTGATGGTGTACTTTGCCGTGATGGATAGTGAGAGTGGCACTGTCCCAATCAATATGTGGTTTGGTCTTTTGCATCCAATCTAGGCCTAATATCACATTGTATTTAGGGATTGATATGATAGGCCCGCTGATTGTTGTTTGCACATCTCCAATTTGAGCACGGAAGGGTTTTGTCTCCTTGGTGACTGGTGTACTCCTGTTTTCTTCCATGATGACTCTCTTGAAATTGCTCCACACTGTTGGTAATTGCATGAGGTTGGCAAATTTTTTGTTAACAAGGGATTGATCTGCTCCAGTGTCAAATAGTGCTGTGCCTTGGTATCTGCAAAAACAGAAAGGATAGGTAAGGAGTTTGTTTCCAGTTTGGGCAGCAAACAGTAGAGGATTGCTGGAGGGTACTTAGATCATGGTAATTGAGTCCACTTTTTGGTCCCTGTACAAGTCTTGTGAGTTGGGGGAGGGCGGCTTGCCTAAGCACTCCCCTGAGCTTTTCCATCCTTGTTGGTATCTTTGTTGCTTGCCTGGTTGGCTTGGACTGTACCTTTTTTATTTCAAGGGTGAGGGTTATTGGCTTGGTTGTTCTGCTTATTGGGGTGAGTGTCCTTCTTGGCAGTAGGGCTCTCCTTGTGTTTGTTGGTTGTGTGTAGATTGTCAGACTTTTGTGCCGCGTTTTTTCCTTCCAGGAATACATCCTCAAGGTTCTTGAAGCAGGTCATATCAAACGACGTCTAATGTGCATTGGGAGGCCGTTGTAGAAGTCTAGGTGTGGCCCAGGTTCATCAAAGTTGATGGTGTTGGATACACGGTCACATAGATCTTCATATGCTGCAATATACTCTTTGATAGTTCCTGTCATTTTGAAGGTTTGGAGTTCTGTCATGATTACTATGTCAGAATCCTTCATGGAGAACTTTTTGAGAAAGACGCCTTTGAACATTTCCTAGTTTAGCTTCTGGTCAGGGTGTTGCGCCATCCACCTGCTTACAAATTGTGATGCTGTTCCTGTGACACAGAGGGAGACTTCACTGACCCAAAGTCTGTGGGGTTATTCTACTTGTTCAAACTTGCTTTTGGTACTGTTAATCCAAAAGGAGGCGTCCTCACAGTGTAGTCCCTTAAAGGTGCCAATTTCAGCTGTATGTAGGCGCTGGAATACAAGATTGGGTATTTCAGGCTGTTGTGGTGTTGTTATGGTTATTACAACGGCAGGTAACAATTTGCAGGTTTGAAGAGTGTTGTATTGTTCTATAGGGATAAGAACCTTGTCCACAATAACAAAGCTGTTTGGAATCTCTTGTCCCTCTTTGTAGTCTCTCCAGCCGCCGGGGAGTACCATTGTTTGCGTCTTTTTCTTGAGAGGAATTTTTCCTTAAGTTGGGTAGGTATGGATAACCTACCTGTGCTACCACTGTCAAGGTTATACTTTTGGGAAGTATAACAAAAAAATAAAAGGGGAAGATTTAAGAGAAGAATGATAATTTATTGAATATAGATATAGAATTTTATATAGTATCATGGAAAGCCACATAGTGTTTGTGTACGTCATGATGGTCATGTGGCTTATCTGAGTAATTTCCTCTTAAGTCATGAGACTTAATCAAGTTGTGCTCTGCTTAGGAGCTGGATTGTGTGATCCCTGTAGTATATGGTTAAACAATAGGGGTGCCACTAATCTATTGATTAGGCAGTGAACTATTTGGTGTCTTGTTTGGTGAAATACTTGGGGTGTTAATTCCCTGAGAGGGATTAATTGAAGATGTTGCAACAATAGAATAAAAATAAAAAATATTTTTTGGGAATTGTCGACATGGAGGATGTTACATGTAGGCAGTTTAAATTCTGACAGTTGCCCTGATCTTGGTAGCACTGAATGTTTGGCATTTATTTTATTTTCTTAATTAATTCATCTAAAGCCAAGCTTCCAGCGTGTGAAATATACTCTATACCGTGATTATGGCAAGCTAAGTTTGGTCCTTTTAAATAATAAATATGAAGACAATACATATGGCCCCATCTGTAAGAGGTAGATACTATTTTGATAACTTGTGCAGATATCGGATAAATATTAAATGATCATCGAATAAAAAATTGGCTGTAGTTTTAATTTCAAGGAGACTTTGATCTCCAGCTGGCCATAGTAGTGTAGAATCATTCTTAATACTAAAAGCATATGTTAATTATATTTATTATTGTTTTTCAACTACGTACTTTAATAAAAACACATACGTGATTTAAGAAACATTAGTTAGATTATAATGTATTAATATTTTCTCTATAGCAACAAAAAATGACAGCATAGCTTCTTATTTCAGCTATTAGCCCATAAGCTATAGTTTTATGCTTTTAATTAAAAGATGTATTATATGAAAGTTGTTTAGTTTTACTTATAACATTTTAATTCACCGGATAATTATATATAATTAAGATGATTTTTCAATTAAGTCTTCAAATTTAGTTGCCACCGTATCTTGCAGTACACAGAGGCACTCATATAGTTGCACCATGGTTGTTATCATGCTATGCCTTTGCTTACCCATCAGTCAAAAGATCCACTAGTATTCTCATATATAATTCAAAACCAACTTATCTCAGAATCTGCAAGGCTCTCGATATCTTTACTTATTAAACTAACAATCCCTATCCCAGTCAGATGCCACATATGCCACTTCCTTGTGACCCTGATAAATCTCCCAGGTGTAATTAAGTATTTTTATCTATCAGATAAAGATTATATCATTAAAATTCCCTTGTATTCCCTTTTGGACTGTTATCTTCTTCCTAATTTCCCAGTACATTAGTTTTCAAAGCTGGGGGGTTAAAAAATTGTATCATCTGTAAAATTGGACTCAAACTTAAACAAATTCCAAATACCAGTGTAAACATGCACTCTGTTAAAAGGAATTCAGGATGTCAATAGGAAACTGGCTCACTAGTACAGAAGAATATCAAACCATGAAAGAATTTAATTGAGACATGACACAAAATCTAAAAAAAACACAAATAATAGTTCTGTTTATCATTTGGTATACATAGATCAATTATATAAATTGGTGATAAATTGCACTCAGTTGCAGTAGGTCAAACCTCAACCCAAATATGAAGCACAATGGTAATCCAATCTGCAAGTATATTTATTCAGTTGTTAGGTGGAATGGGATATACACAGGCATGATACACAGCTATCTAAAATAAGGTACATAATATGAGACATAGATCATAAAAATGTTGTTCATAGTGTCTAAATCTGGCACACAATCTGGAACCCCTGGTTGGAAAGTAACTTAGTGGCTCTAAAAGGGGTTGTTTTAACAAAAAAGATTATTTACAATATAAGAACATTATAAATGGGTAGTTGGGTGGTGTGTATTCCAATTAAATAACGATATTCAGATAAAAGCCAGAATTCATAACCAAGGTTGTAACTTAATTAAGCTTGATTCAGTATTTCAATACACTATAAAATGGAACAAATACAACAACAGAGTAGCAATGCAGCTGGTAAGGTCCATGGTTGGGGGCGTCCTTCAGGTCAAATAATAGGGTGAGTACAACTCAAGAAACAAAGCTATTCATAATTACCACCAAAGTTTTCACCTCTAAAACTGTGAACAACAAGGAATTTGAGATTGTTTCCTTGGTGTATCAACCTTTTTACTTCCAGAGTTTGGCTCAATCCAGCCTTTTCCAGAAGATTCAGCTAGTTTTTGACACTATTTACAAACCTTATATGATCAATGACAATAACAAAAGGTGGAGAACATCAGTACTACAGAGCAGTACACAGGAATCATAACTTTAAAAGGATATGCCTTTCTATAGCAAAGTGCTTATTTCATGTATACCACCAAAGGAGAATAATTATGATTCTTATTTATATAAAAAGACTACATAAGCTTTTGTGCCTAATATAAATCATACTTATTCTTATCAATTTGATACAGGACAACAGTGACTGCAAAAAGGCTGCAGGTATCTATGAAATAATGCCAAAATCTGTCAATAATCTGTACAGCTGTCAGGAATGGCAAATATCCCTCTCCCAGGTCCCAAATCATGGAGCAGGGTTTACCCCCTGGTTGATCTGAGCTGCAGGCTGCCAGCCCTGAGGGTCAGGTGCTTAATTTTCTGAGGATCAAATCCTATGGCATTTGATCCAGCATTTCCCCTGCAGATGTGGACTTTCCTGTTGATCTGATAGAAAATACCCTAATATCTTACATATCCATCACGCCTATGCTGAAATAGCAGCCTCAGGGGGGCATCCAATGAGATTAATGCAGAAAGCTTCTGCCCCCTGTCACTGGAAGGAATACTAACTACCAGATTGCCTCCCAGAATGACACTTAAGAACAGGAGAACCAGATTTTCCTTTCTGTCAACCCAGCCAGTGAACAACTGCTCAAATATAGTGCCCTTTTGCCCCTCCCCCAACTTCAGGCTATACTGACCATTCAACTATAGATATCTGGCCCCAAAATCCCTTATTCCTAAAGATAAAGCAAGATGATGGGAAATTATATGAGCCCATACAGGCTGTGCCAGGATTAATTGCCATTTTGGATTAAATGATATGAGCTGTTGATTTCATCAGCTTTTTCCTTACTTCATTCTTGTAATTTACCATATAAATAATTCTCCTTATGACATGTCAGTCCCTCTGCCTGCAAGTTTTAGGCCCCTGATTGCACCTTACCAATCAGAAAATTGTATGGGATATTCCTTGAAGCTAGATTATAAGGAATTCATGCTCAAAAACATATTGCTATCCAATCTTTTGTCCTGTACTAAAGAGTATACCAGTTTCAACCAGTAAGACACTTGGTATTCTACTGAACCAAGGCAGTTTAAGGATAATTACAATCATCTTTTATCCTATTGATTACCAGTGGATCCTCCCAACCCCCAAAGAAAATCTATCATTGTGAAAATTCACATGGAAGCAGTTTTGCAGGCGAGGGTTGATTTGGCTTCAAATAAAGACGCTATGCTGAAGATTGGCAGTGTGTTGTTGTATTAAGGCAGGTAGAGGCCTAGTAGGGAATAATGGCTACTTGCGAAGGCAAGGCCTTCCTAGTAGGTAACAAGGGACTACTAGAGGAAGGTTGTGCCAGCATGGTAGGTAACTTGGCTACCAGGGAGGAGAGGAGCGTTGAGAGCTCTGTGTACCCTAATACGCTTACAGGGGGTCTGTGAGCAAGCACTCTACCTAACAGTCTGGTAGGTTGTCCTTATTTGTGTTTCTCTAGAGACTTTGGGAAGGTCCTAAATTTGATAGTGGAGGCATGGATATGCTTAGAGATGTTACCAGGGTGGTTGCTCGGGGAATCAGCTGCAAAACTTGGTATGATCAGGCCTCTGGGAAGTAAATTTAATAGCTTTGCAATTGAAAGCTCAGACTTAATCAACCTGGGTGAGTAAAGACAACTGCATAGACTTTGTGATCTATGGTCAGATGGCCTAAGTAGATGCCACTTGTTAGGGCCCAGTTAAACGCCAGTTTAATTTAGACTCATGCCTGGGTCTATGGGTTCTAGTAACAGGGACTGAGATTGAGAACTGAGGTGGTTCATAGTGTGGGATCATCAGTGAAGGCTAGTAAGAAGGACTATATGATCACAGTGAAGACTAGTTGAGGGACTGGAAGATCATGGTGAAGTTTGGAACCAAGATGGTTCATTGTGCAGTTGGAACCTGGGTAGTTCATGGACTGATTGTTGATTAAAATGGACTGATTGTTGGCTGGAAAGGACTGAGTGCTGACTATAAAGGGCTTTTTGATGACTGAAAAGGATTGTTTACTAGACTGAAAAGGAATTTTGATGGACAAGGAAGGACCTAAGATCATGGTGAAGGACTAGCTGAAGGATCAGAAGATGATGGTGAAGAACTGGCTGAAGGAACTGGAAGTTGGCCAAGAAGGACTAGCTGGAATGGATACAGGAGCTAGGATGTTGGTTTGGACCTGTGGAAGTATAGATGTTTTTAAGAAAGAAGCAATAAAAGAATTAATTAATGCTGCCAAAAATCTGATATAAAAATTGAATTAATTATCATGTAAATTAAAAAGGGAAAGAAGAAATAATTTACAGAAGTTAAACTTCAATTTATTAAGAGCTGATTGATTAGAAAGGAGATGGGAAGAAGCCAGAAACAGGACAGATAAACTGTGAGAATGAGTGATGAATTTTGCCAAAATGATTAAGAGAGGCAAAAGGCGAGTAACAGGCAAGTTCAAAGTTATAAAATGCTGAAGAAAATGTGAAAAAACTTGAGGAAACATTGAAGAATCAAGGGTTCAAAAATCCCTTATGTAAAACATAGGCAGAAGCGCTCAAGTTTTGCCGGAGAAATGTGACAGGAATTATAGCAAAACTGTTCAAAACGCGGAGCAGTTGTTTATCTGGAGTGAGACAATGTCAGGTTTGAACCATGTTCAAGAGCAAGTCATTTGGGTGAACTGTTTGGAAAAACTGTTGAATCCAAGAGTTTGATTGGCTTCAGGTTGAAGCCTGTTTGATCAGTGTTTTGGGGGCTTTAACTGAAGAGTTAAAGCCTAAAAATGAGAAGCCAAAGCAGAAAATTCAGGAATTTCATTGGCTGAATTAAGTTATAAAGTTTAATATATTATAGATGAAAAAAACTGTATATTTTAAGCTTTGAAAAACAAGAGTTCTGAGAGATAATTTGGACTGAAACCAGGAGCTATAAAAGAGGAAGCTATCTGAGGCTTTTCAGGGACTGACACAAGTGGATTCCAAAGGCCACAAGGACTACACAGAGGACCTAAGCATAAGGCAAAGGTGCAGGAGCCCAAGACAAAGGAGCTAGAGCTGGAAATACAGAGTTGAAGCTGGAGCAGAGTGCAGGAGCCCAAGACTCAAGTGCAGAAGTCCAAGACCAAGGTGAAGGAGCTCAAGACCAAGTACAAGGAGTCCAAGAGATTGTTGGAGGACTCCAAGGTATTGGAAAATCCCTATTGTTTCACAGACCCTCAGGCGTTATATCAGAAGGTTTCTAAGGGGATCTTCCTTCTGACTGTGAATAAAAGCCTATAACAACCCCTGCCCAAAGTTTCAAGTAGTACAGATAACTACCATGAGTGAATTGCCTCACATCTTTTACCCTAGCCAAGTGGAAGAGTATATCTATTGTCAAAGTTGTAGAAGTTTTGCCACTATTAAACCCTCTCAGGAAGAGTGGGAGAGGTTGACTAGACATTTTGAAATGACAAAAAGGGGACAGGAGTTCATTGGAAAGGAGTTTACTAGGTTGTTGAAAGACTGATACAGGCCTACAGAAGGTTTAGCACCAGCTGAAGTACAAGTGCATGGTGGGGATGCCTGCCTAGTGATTGGAAAATTATTGGAAAATTTTGCATTAATGCAGTCTCAGTATAAACTTCTAGCTAACCAACACCCTCTACTAGTAAATGACGGCTCTTCCAAGCCGGTCCCTGGCTATGACCCAGGACACACTTTGGGGACTGGTGACCAGGAACCCCACAATCATACTGCCCCATATCTCCCCACTAACAACTCAAGAAAGCTTGTTGGGATCATGTACATTAACTTTTCAGGGTAATTAATACTATGGTCCCTGCCAATGGCCCTTGGTCTTTTGTTGGGCCCTCTGCCTCCTATATATTCAAGTTAGCTCCCATCCTCTGGTGGGCTCTGCCCGCCAGCCCGCCCCATCCCTGTTTCTGATGGACCAGGGGTGATATAATGAAAACAAGCATAACCTTGACATTAGGAAATTTCTATTAATGGAGAAATCCAAGTGCATATTTATTCTAATAAATAAGGAGCATGAGTGGGCCATTTACCAGTGGATAAACCAAGCCTGATGCCTTTAACTAGCAAATATATCAACCATAATTAAATCCAATTTTAGAATTTACCAATAAATTTTCTTTTATTATTACTTGGGTTGGGGGATTAAGTTTTAATGGAAAAATCTTGGGACATCTCCATATAACTTTCATAACCCTATTGGTAGTGAAGCCTGTTATAAAAGTTCTAATGCATACAATGCACTTAAGGGCAAAGAAACATCCAAATTTTATATATCAATGAATCATATTTTGTATAGTCTATGAGCAACTAATATAGTCATTTTCCCAAGGGTGTCAAGTATTTAATACTCTGATGTGCATTTTTCTGCACCACTGCCTATTCTATGGCAGTACTCCTTGATTCAAAGGGTACTAAGATTTATCAAATGATCAAGGGTTCCCATAATAGTAAAAACTTTATTGCATTTCTCCTATTATTTCAGGGTCACATCAGGTGCACAAGCTTGGAGTTTACTAAGGTCATTTTACTAGAAAATTTTGATCTAAAAAAGTGACTGATGTTCTCAGAAAATTATAATGATCAATACAGTAGTTTTAAAAGCTATGGCAACAAGCAAAAATTCTTCAGATTTAAACAAAATGATTTCAGATTTAAACAAAATCCAATTTGTGCAAGATTCAGGATTTCTTTTAATTTAAATATCTTTGGTTAAAAAATGAACTGTCAAACCAAAAACAAAATCTCACTAGCCCATCATACAAAATTATATCAAACATCAAGCAGTGAAGTTTAAACCACAAACAAAATGAACTGACACAACAACTGAAATGGATGGATGCTATTCCAGAGTATATTATAATCCAAGCAGGATTCATATGAGGCAACAACAGAAGGACCAAAATGAAAATGAAATTGGAGCAATCTAGAAGCAAGATTACACAAGCACAAAACAAAATTAACTCACACAAGATGTGTAGTATGAGCAGCCTAAAATAGAAAAATAATAGTTTAACAGCCAATAAACAGCTATCCAATTTAGGACCAGATGCATTTTATCCATTTTCATGGCTCCAGATTTGTATGAAATGGTTTTGAGAACCTTCAAAATATGGGCTCAAGATTACAATAAAAATAAATTATTAAATTTTAAAATTTTTACTTTTAGTGATTTTATCATAGGTTTTGTTTCAATATGGTTTTCAACAGCAACATCTTCAACTGCGCCAGCATCCAAGCCATCAGCAGCCAAGCCAGCTTCAATGGAGGCAAGGCTCAGAACGTAGAGGCACCTGTTTACACCCAAGCCTTTGAGGCGGGTAACAAGGAAGCTGACCTTTACCTTACCACTGACCCCTATGGCTTTGACTTGTTTGAGAGTCACTTAGCGTCTAGCTCTGCCCCTGCTCTCACACCCACCCCTGCACAAGCTGCCCATCAAATAACCAATCAGGATGGCAATCCTGATTTGGAACATCTTTCTGCCACCAGCCAACCTGCTCCCCCCTCAGCCAATCAGGCTTCAGCTCCCCTGGCCCAACGCCCCAAGCAACAAATAATCACCGCCCAAATTCTTCAGAAAATTGTGGCACTCAACCTACAGGGTCTGTCCTGGGATCAGATAGCCAGCCAATTACAATTCACCCAGGCTACTGTCATGCAGGAATTTAACAACCTGATGAATAAGGGAAATCTGATTGGGGCAGCCAAGAAGCCAAAGAAGGCCACAGAGTCCCAGATCAATGAGGCATACCCAATAATGCTTGACCTCCTCCAGCGGGACCCCAAGCTTCCCTTGACCCAGGTCTGGAAGCAGCTTGCGCATCATAACATATGGGTCTCCAAGCGCATGGTGCAGCTCTGGATGTATGGGAAGGTGGCTTCTGTACGGGTTCTTACCAATTTTGCCGGCAACCAATGGGATGGCGCTGAGGATTCCCCGTATGATCCCGCCATTGAATCTACCCTGGTCTGATGCCTGACTAGTCTGTCAGATGATGTCATGTTCATCTCTTACTATAAGCTATCCATAGCTTTTGATGATTTTGGCACCCAAGGAAAAGCCGCCACCAAGAATGGAAGGAAGAAGGTCAAGAAGGGGATGTTCATTGGTGCATTTCTGGCTGTTTCAGCCAAGGGTTTTGTCTACTATCAAACAAACCCTGATTTCATCAATGGCTACTCATACAGCCATATCCTTGGTGGATTGCTCAACTCCTGGGATGGCTCAAATTCCAAATACTAGGTTTTCTTGAGCCACCAGATGAAGGGAAGCTCCACTGCCCTTGAGGCCATCCAGGGACGCGGGCACCAGGCCTCAGTCTACCCTGCCAGCCATGCTGACGTCCATCTGGCTGATGTTGTCTTCTTCAACATTGGAGATACACTACAGGAGCGCCGCCCTCAGGCTTTCAACGACCTCTATCTTGGGGTCCTTGATCACAATTTTCTCTTTGGTCACCAAATGGTGGCTGACTTGTTTGTGCAAATGGTTTTCCATGTGAACATGGGCAACCAATCACGCAAGGATAAGCGCCTCTCACCCCGTGCCACAGCCACTTACCAGCCCATCCAGCCAATGACTGATGAGGAGTATGATGAGCGGTATATGGCAGCCATCACACGCAATCCTCCTGCCTCCACCCCCGCCACCAACACCCCCCGCCCGCAAACTCAACCCATCCAATCCCAGACTCCCCAGGCCAGCACCGCCTCTACGTCCTCCTTCCTGCGCCATTCTGCCTACTAGGCATCACTCTTTACTGCCCCAATAAACCCCTATCACCAAACATTTTCTATTTATATTATCTTTTTTTGAATTTCAATTGTTCATGTTCTCTTTGTTTATAGTTGGTTTTATTCTTTATGTTCAGCTTATTTCTATAAAATCATATATTTACTAAGGTGTGTATCTAGATCCTGAACACAGTTATTTTTAGCGCTTGACATAGCCCCTTGTGAAAACATTAACAATTTGGTGATTAGCTAAATTTGAATTAGAAAATTATAGGTTAAATTTTTTAGATAAAGTTGTTACTGATCCAAATTCAAAACCTTAATGATAAACTTTAAGCCAATCAGGAGCCAAGTGATAAAGTGATTGTTGTGACATAAAGGGTCATTCAATAATTCTTTGATGCATGTGCGCTAATTAATATGATTGGCTGGATGTTTTGCTATTGTACGCCATTGCCGCTGTGGCAAGTTGTTGGTGGACTAGTGTGCAATCAGCTGCTGGGTTAGCACTAGTCCATCAACAACTTGCCACAGCGGCAATGGCTACAATGGCAAAACATCCAGCCAATCATATTTATTTGCGCACATGCATCAAAGAATTATTGAATGACCCTTTATGTCACAACAATCACTTTATCACTTGGCTCCTGATTGGCTTAAAGTTTATCATTAAGGTTTTGAATTTGGATCAGTAACAACTTTATCTAAAAAAAGTTAACTTATAATTTTCTAATTCAAATTTGGCTGATCACTAAATTGTTGTTAATGTTTTCACAAGGGGCTATGTCAAGCGCTAAAAATAATATGGTAATCAAGGAAACAATGCCACCACAAAGCAAACAACGCATATTGAGATGAGCGTAAAACATATACACAATGGGTAAAAAGATGGGATAATGTAGTAAACGGGAAAACAAAAAGGAATAAACAAAGAGACAACAGTATCAAAATAATACAGAATTTATTGGGGCAAAAGCTATAAAAACATATGGAAAGGTTAGTAAAAAAAATAAAATGAGAGAATTGGAGAAGCTGCTAAAAGACCTTGACTTGGCAATTGCCAAAATTAAAGAGATTGACCGCAAGGTCAAAGCAAGAGTTAAGTCTGCTGTCCTTGAAGGGGACAAAATCAAAAAGGTGTCTGCCAAAGCACTCATGGCCAAGATTCTAGACACCCCCAAAACAACAATTGAGCAACTTTTAAATGTCCAGAAGCACATTGTGGAAGGCCTTCAATTCAAGTCCTTTGCCCTCTCTGCACCGTCTGTCTGGACAGATGACCCAGAAATGTATGCCCACTTAAGACCCGCAAAACGTACCCAAAGAGATGACACTGAGCAGCCAGAACAACTGGTTACACCAAGAATAGCGAAGCCTGCTGAGACTGTGGGCAAGGAGGAGACTGCAGAAGGTAACCTAAAATAATAATTAATAAAAATTTCCAAATACTTACCTTTTTTTAGAAGAAGTCAATGGTGAACTCTGCCAGGTCCTGGTCCCTTGTGTCCCCGCCACATTCTACGCCAACTACACCACTCATGTGGCCAAGCAGCTTTTCCTGTCCCCCCTGTCTTGCGGGAGCTTGAAGACCGTATCCACAGGTCTTTTCTGATGTTGCAGGAGGCATTGGCTGGGCTTACGCATGGAGAGGGGGCATCCGAGTGAGAAGTTACTGCCTACAAGGATGCCCAACTGGTCCGCCTGGACCCGGTATCACTCAGTGGAGTTTACTGTGTAAACTCCATTGAGTTTGTTTGGGACGTCCTGGTGACGCTCCCATTCAAGAATGTACCAGAGATGGGCCGGGCTCATGCGGCTGCTTGCTTCTGCTTCCTGGTGGAGCACACCCTGTCCTACTTGCTGAAGAACTTTGGGCGCGCAGTAGAAAAACTGGCTGTTGCAGATGCAACAGCCGTAAAGAAGACCAGAATTCTCCTGGCGGACTTTGAGCTGGCCTGGAGTGCCAACAAGACGGGGGTCCCAGAAGCTATGGATCTTACCTTCAGCAAAACTAAACATGAGAAAAAAATAAGCGCAGTATACAACAAACTGTGCAAGTTTACAGAAGCCTTTGCTGGGCAAAGGCTTCACATCATTGTTTCCCTGGGGTTCCTCTTTTACTTTGGGATGGGCGCGTTAGTTGAGGACCTGGACAGGGTCCTTCTGGGGATCAACAAGGCCAGGCTATCCCTGGATGGGAAGAAGGTCCCCCCTGGGTACGACTTGGTGGATCAGGTCATACAGGACGCCTTGGTCCTGGCTGGCATCTTTGGGTTTGCAGCCCTGCCAGAAAAGCTGCTCCTCTATTCCCACCTCACCATCCTCCCTTTTACCAGCAGGCAAGAATATTTTAACCAGAGTGTATCCACCGTCCACGGTGTGGCAGTGGAGGTTGTGCGCCATCTCCATCGTGGGGTGGGTACATACCGCCAAACTAACTATAGGCAATCTTAATAAATTCTCTCTTCCAAATAATTCCATTGCAATTTTTAATATTTTTATTATAATAAATTTTTCTAATTCTTATTTTAGCAAACAAGATCTGCAGAATATATCCCAGAGAAGGTCTTAATAAAAGCATAATAATATATTTCAATAAAATCTACTTCTGATTTGGACACATTACATTAACTTTTTTTTTATTATTATATTTATTTTCCAAATGTGATATTAATGTGTTTGTGTAATCCAGTATCAAGCGTTTGGGATACCCTTAGATGGCATAATAAAATAATATACAATAAAATAAATAAATTACTTACATCTATTGATGGATCTTCTGAATGTGATTGCGGGCGTAGAAACATCTAAATATAAAATGATAATTAATAAATGTTGAATAACAAATTAGAGAATATAAAAAAGTTAGACACACTAAGCCTTTAATTGATTGGCTGTTTGGCTAGGCATGCAGGGATGAATGAATCAGCGTGGCCATAAAATTTGACCACGGTCTCAGCTGGGAGGGTATGGATCCCAGCCTGTAGCAAATCAAACAGGTCCTCAGTCCCAGTTGGGGTTCCTCGCTTGACAACTTGCTTGAGTCACCCAAAGACTTCCTCAATGGGATTTAGGAAGGGCAAATAGGCAGGGAGGAAGAGAAGGCGCATATTTGCTGTGGCCAATTGCTGGGGGCCCACTGCAATGCTTGTGTCAATCATTGGGACTTCCTTAAGAATATCAGCCACCTTGTGGAGACCAACGTTGTCCAACACAATTACGTTGGTGAAGCCCAGGCTTGCGCCTCAGGTGCTCCTGGACCAATCAGAGAAATGACAGGAAGGTCCGGCTATTGTGGGAGCCCAGTATCATTTGGTATATGTGACTTTACTACAGTCACTGCTGAGCGTTTAGCCAAATAAATGCTCCAAAATATAAAGATGTTCTATTTTTGCTGTTTATTACATATAGATAGGTTTGTTTGGAATTCTTGAGGGAAAGGTTCCTAGAAACTGGATATATATGGGTCATTATTTTAGAGATTAGGCCATTTTCTAATGCACATGCTGCTCAAGTCGCAGCATAACACAGTTCGATTTTGAAAAAGTAACTAATTACACAATTTATATTTAAAACATTAATAACTCAATAAAAAATTAATATTTTTTCACACTGTAAACTATCAAAATGAAGCTAAGAATCTTATCTTTCTATTGGTGTAAAAAATTTAATATGTATACTATGCTTAATATTAAAGCAAAAGTAATTTAAAAGAGCATAATCCAGATTTTATTATATGATTATATCTAATGATATAAAGTAGATCACTTCAAAGCTAATAAATACTCTTTTTTGAATACACAACAGATGTTTTTTATTTAACAAAATTAAAGATAAGATTGAGAGCTTTATTTTTGCATTTTATTTTATATAAAAAGCTCAATTCTCTAGGATTTTATGATAGTTTGAAGTTAGGATGTTTTTATCACCGTTTAGATTGATTTTAAGGTTCAAGTGAGCTTCGAACCTCAAATTGAGCATTCTTTAAATGGAATTCTTTAATATTTTATCATTTTAAAAATATGCAGAAGAGTTACAATTAACTGAATACATCATTTTAATTGATTTGCATTGATTACAAAGAGGATATGATGTAATAATAATGCTTAGCTGCTTCACATATATCACTTGTGCATGAAAACTGGGTATTTAATTAATTTCTGCAAACATAAATTCAAGTTCAAACTATAATAAAAGCTATCACACCATTTCTTTCAGAATGGTGTCATTTAGCTTGGTATATAAGAGCTAAAGTACCACAAAGCTTCTAATCCAAATAACCCAATTCAAAGACCACATTCTGATCATAACTACTCCATCATTAAGGCACACATCAAAGATTTGACCTAATTACAGATTCAAAATACTACCATGTCCTCAGTTAAATTTACTTCTTCCATGCTACCCTTTTTTTCCTTGGGAGCTTCAACAAAAAGAGAGAGAATTGCAATGTTAAAAAAGGCATTCCTCTTTATTGCTGGTGATGATCTTGATAATTTCATCAAGCACTTCCTTACTCAAACTGAATTTGGGAAAGCTCAGTTCCTGCCAACTATTCAAAATCAAAAAGGCAATGAGTTCATTGAAAACTTAAAGAATCTCATGAAATCTTCTCCCCAAAAACATCTCCCAGCCTTGCGATCTCTGGTTACTTCCAGTTACTCTTTAAAAGAGCTTAATGATATGGGGTTTAATATAACCAAAAGTGAGTTTGAATACTCAAGAAAAATAAATAAAAATAAAAATGTAAGCTTAAACAAAAAAAGCCAAAAAAATAATAACTATTCATTAAAAAAAAGAAATAACTAAAAAAATAATTAAAAAATTGCTGGAAAATTCTTTTGAAACAAGCCAGTTTACAAAAAAAGTGCCTGAAAAAATTTATAAAGATATAGAAAAAGAGATGAGTAATTACTCAACTGAAATTAAATACTCTCTACTTAAAACAAAAAAAGAAATATATGAAAATATGAAAATAAAAAATGAAATTTCAGTTTCAATTTCCACTTACTATAAATTAATCCCTAAAAATATAATAAAAAGTAAAAAACAAACCGATATGTGCAATATTTGTAATTTAAAAAATTCACTAGAAAAAAGAAGGAAGAATGTGAAAGTAAAAACTTACCATTACCAGAATCTATAGACAATGACTTAAAGACTATTAATCAGCACCAAGACTTTTATGTTCATCAAAATTGTGAATATAAAAAAGATATTAATGAACTAGATGATGAGTCTTGTGTTGTAGTTATAGATTATAAAGAAAACTTAAAGGTTGGAGGTGGTCCAATTGAGACCAATAATTGTTTTTATTCAAAAAAACCAATCTCATTATTAGGGTTTGCATTAGTTTTTAAAGAAAACAATAAAATTAAATATGAATATCATGATTTTTCGTCTCAAATATTATCACATGATTCTTTATTTTCAGGTGAATGTCTAATAAGTCTTCTTAAATTAGATAGATTTAAAAAAATAAAAAATATAAAAGTATGGACAGATAATGGAAATCATTTTAGATCATATGAATTTTTATATTACTTATTTAAAGAGGCACCTAAATATATTAAGGGTTCCATAAAATATAACCGTTCTGTTGAATGCCATGGAAAAAGCATTGTTGATGGTCACTTTGGTGTAATATCAAAAATTTTAAAGGAAAAAGAAAATGTACTTTATATTAACAACATTAATGATCTAAAAAATATTTGTGAGAAAGAAGAAAGAAGAAAAGAATTATACAATTCATCTTTAACTGGTTCAATTGTTTCCCAAAAAGCATTTTTTATATTTATGAAAGGAAATTTAGGCCTATAAAAAGAGAGCTTGAAGTTAAAAATCTGCGCATTAATCTTTCATATTTGATGAAAGATGGGAAGTTATATACTTCACCTTTAACATTTGAAAGCTTCTCAGAATATTCTGAGATATTTTATCATTTGAAATCATGTGATGATATCAGAGAAACAAAAATATCAGAAGATGCTAGTAGTGTATTGGGGCAAGTTCATGAAGTAGGGCAGCTTACTAGAGGGTGTATTTTAAATAGAGTTATCAGTCTTTCAAAAACAACAACCTTTTTTTCTGAAACAAACTAAGAATATTTATGATGAGCCAAAGATAGGGTAATAGCATTTATAGCTTTGGGGCTGCTATTACTCTCCCATGCAACTCATCATAAATATTTTTGGTTTGTAGTAGCACTTAAGATATTTTCAGTAGTACTATAAGTTGCAATTTTCAATTATAAAATCAATGAATTATTTTTTAAAAAATCACCCAAGCCCAAGATCAATTAAATATTTGGGATTGATTGTATTTTACTCTTTCTGAATAATTTGAATATGAATAATGTGATTAAGTTATAAAATAACCAATCTGGCGCCTAGGCATAACAAGAAAAATAATGTCCCATATGTTTAATAAAAGAACAGAATATGGATGTTTAGTTAGGTTAGGCTAACTAAAAGAATTGAGGCAAGATTGGCCAAATCAATCTTGGAGACTAGGCGTCTCAAAATGGGTTAGTTAATCAGGAAGATTAATTAATAAATACAGGATATAATTAATGAGGATTTAATTATATTAAAATGGCCTTGACTTTGTCAAGAAGTTTGGTTAAGGTTAACCATGGGAAAACCCCTGGAATTTGGGTTAAAAGCGCCGTGTTGGCAAAATTATTGGGTTAGAAGTGCCGCCTAATGAATTTGAGAGGTGCCGCTATCAAATTTTCTTGGGCGCTGGGGCACCTGGTTTGGGTTTTGAAGCAGTTTAATGGGTTTTAAAGGCAAAAAACCATTAAATGCAAAAATAACTAAATAAAGGCAAGGATGCCTAGGAATTCAGGTTTGATCAGCTGGTTCCCAGTTGGAACACTGATAGCTGAGTTTAGTATGTGCAATCCACAGAGTTTTGCCGCTGGGAGCTGGGGAAGCTCCATGCCAAATTGGTACATTGGGTTGAATGGATTCAGGTGACTTCTGCCCATTGTAGGTCAATTCTCATAGGTTGAGAATTGTTGGTGATCTTTCAGGTAAAGATCTATGTTGGATGACTCAAATGTCATAGACCACATGATTCAAATCATTGGTTGATTCAGGAACCAGAGGGGTTTTCAGCCGTGTATGCCCTGAATGGTATATAAGCAAAAACAGTTAAACATTAATAAAAAAGATATTCATTGTCGGTTTTGACGCTTTCCCCTCATCTATTTTTCAATTGTCATGCCTTCTTTGTTAAAATTTGAGAGAGCCAAGTTTGGGGTCCTTTGTGTGGAAACTGCTGCCGCAAGAAAGGGGGTTCCTATAAGTACATTGGAAGAAGCTTGGACCAGCCTGGAGGTCACTAAGACTGTTCCTGCCAAATCTTTAGTAGAAGTAAAGGCTGCGTTCAAAGAGCTGTATTCCGATTACTTTGCAAAGGAAGGGACTCCCATCCAAGGGAACCAAATTTATGCTTGGGATGCTTGGAACTTGTTGGTAGGATGGGATGAAATCTTGCAACAAGTAAAAGAGATAGTGAATCAGGAAATTGAGGCGTTGAGAGCACAAGAGGAAAAAAGCGTTGAAATCATGGCTCATTGGCGGGATGACAATAAAGTGTTATCCAAGAAAATTGCCTCCCTGGAGGCAAAGCTCCTCAAAGCTTTGTCCCAGGAAGGTAACAGCAATAAGAGTCAAGGGCAGGATAATGGCAGGATGGACTGGTTGGGCCTGGATCCGTCACAGTATAGCTCTACCCCCTTTGGACCAAGGAGAGCCACCATTGAATAGGCTGTGGCGCAGACTGCAGCACACCAAGCCACCCCGTCATTGGAGCCTCTGGGGACATACCCATACTCATTGTGAATTGATGAGGCAAATGCTGATTTGTCAATATAGTAAAATTTGACCGTCCCCTTGGCTTTGAGGGCAGTATACGCCTCTGCGTAGTTTTTCCAGGTCTCAATATTGGCTGGGCTGTTCTGATTGTATGAGGATACCCCAAGTTTTTTCCAGGAAAATTGCATTCCCTTGACCAGATGGTAGTAAAAGGAAATTGAGGCCTTGATCCCAAAAGCAGACTTGACCATAGCCTGTATATTTGCCAGTTCAAGATGGTAGTTGCGGGTGATCCACTGGCGGATTGCCCATTTGTGCTCCTTGGTGAGCATAGTGGAAACGTGCAAGGATTTCTCCGCGGCAAGGACTCGGCCAGTATCAATGAACTTGTTAAAGGTCTTGGAGGCGTACTTGGGATCCACCCTAACAAGGGCTGCAGCTGCCTTGTAGTCACTCAATTCCCGCATGAGCCAGAGAAGGATGATGCGCTTAATGTTGGGGATGCGCTTCTGGGCGGGCTTTGTGGGTTCAGACAAGCCAGGATCCTGATTGATGACAGGCTTGCAAGGCATGGGCACCTTGTTGTAGAAGGCTGCAACTTTCTTTAGCACCAGCTGTCTCTCATCAGTTTGATAGAACTGGGCTCCTTGTCATCCTCCTGATTGCCATTGCTGACATAGGGCTCATAGCTAGTATCAAGTACAGGCTTCACCTTCTCCAGCATGGCTGACGGGACTGACTCTTGCTGGTACACAATATCAAACACATACAAAGTAAGTTCTACCTCCTTGTTTCTAACCATTTTTGTTGTGGTAACCTTGGTGGGCTTCCAGGTCAGCTTTGGGACCCAAGGGTTGATGCTCTGCACCCTAGCAGCTTGTGCTCCTTGAACCAGCTGTGTCAGTGCAGCATCACTATGGAACTCTCCTCTCCCGCCTCCCTCCTGAGTAGGCACTTGTGTTGTACTAAGTCTATTCTTTGACCCGCGGGGGCAACCGCAACCGCGGCGCACAACAGGTGCAATGGCAGTCTGTTGTTGTGTTCCTTCCATTTTTATAATTTAATAAAATATTAAATAAAATTTAATTATGTTACTCTCTAATTTTAATTTTTACTTTTATCTGTTTATGGATATTCAATTACTTTTTTCCCACCCAATATCCCAATTACAGATTTTTTTATTTCTTATTTAGTTGTTCTTGGTTTTACAACGCCTATTTTAGAATACTCAAAAAAATCCACCCTTTTTACCAGATTTTACTGCCAAATTCAAACACCCAACACAATATTTTTAAAATTTATGTTTCAGATCTTGTGTCTTATTTTAGATACCTTGGTATCATTAATGATTACAATCCATTGCACACATTGCGTGAGTGATTTTGTTTACATTGTGAGTTGCTATTGTGTTTTGTTTTTGGATTGAGTTTTGGCACACCTTGCTTGGGTGTATTTTGTCACCAATTCACACAGTAAACATATGTACACCAAAAGTCAACTCACACCATTTTGTTTGTGAATTGATGTATTTTGGATTATATTTTGAATGGTTCCGCTTTGCGTGTGAGCTTTTTGTTGCTGTGTTGACCCATTTTGCCCATTAATCCCAATAAACCCTGTTAACAGAGTATATATTTTAACCTGAGACTTGGATTTTGTTTAAATCTTAAATCATTTCATTTAAATCTGAAGAATTTTTGCTTGTTGCCATAGCTTTTAAAACTACTGTACTAGGTCTGACTTGGAGCAACAACAATTGGCCATAGAGCTATTGTGTCTCTTATTTCTCCCTGTTATTATCCTTCCTGAACCCAATCAAAGGGGTCATTTAGTAGCTCAAGAAATTTCAAGTGCATCACTTCATCTGGTCCTTAGAAGCTCTTTAATTCTCTAAAAATTGGAGCACATACTGTTATGTTCTTAGGTGCAGCCAAGATACACATCAGGAAATCCTAACTGTAGGATTGGGTTCTACTAAGCTTTGATGTTACTCTTCAAGGATAAATAAAGGATTTAACTTAATGCCCTGGTAAATATAATTAACAGAAAAATCATCTAGGTATGAATAGGGAGATGATGCCAAAGTATCATAAACATCAAAAGGAGAAAATATGAATAGAACTTAATTTTATTGGGGAAACCAAAATGGCTCTTACATGTTAAATAGTTGCCACAAAACATCATAAGGACAGATAGATCACTGGCCACCCTCATAAGTGAGCCAATGATCAATCATGTCATCAGGAAGAAGGTAAATAATATCATCACTTTTTTAGGTTGATGCCCATTTCAAGGAGCAAAAGGGAACTGAAGAACTTTACAATTGAAATGCAACTCTTCCAAAGGCAAAATTTAAAGTGCTTGAGTATTGTAATTCACAGCACATACCCTCCTGTTAGAAAAATGGAGAGCTTCTATACCCACTCTAATTTAGATATCCATCTGTGCCTTGATAACCAGACAATCAATTAAAAGTGATGGCTCTCTTTTAAGTATAGATAATTGTGTGCAACCATTTTTTAATTTTTTATAGTGTTTATTTTTATGTATTATTGGTTTTCACTTATATATATATATAATGACAACTAATTGATAATTCTAACTGGTGTCAATTAATTAGTATTCTAATAAAAATTGTATTTCTGTGTCATAAAATCTCAGATCATGGTATTTTATCATCCACCAGATGATATCCTAAGTCTTCTAACATTAGGAAAGTACAGAGAACCTGTGACTTTGGTATAGCCTGCAGTCTGGAATTTTCTGTTTTCTGCAGAAGTAGCAAGTCTGAATGGGCCCAAAGCCCAAAGTGTTTGAGATGGTTCTTCCTACTTCTGGATATAGGTTCATAGTTGTCTCTATATTTTACTATAGGAATTAATACTATATGGAAACAGTATGATCTTTTGCTCTACTAATAAAGCCTAAGAGAGGATCACATTAAGGAAATAAGACTTGTATCCACCATCAATTCAATACAGAATAATCAGACTTTTATTCTAATTGACTGGCTTTAAGGAGGCCTTCCTGCCTGTGTTTTATCCAAGTTAACTCACAACGCTAGAAGAGACTGAAGTAGCATTAGGGCAACATGGCAGGAGGCCTATCCTTGTTGGGGTGGTTTTGACAGAAGCTTGCTTGAAATCTCCCACAGATTGATATCTTTTCTGTCTACCTGGGCCACTTCCAGGGCTAGCAAGCCAGTGGTTGGCTACTAGTTCACAGAGATGATTGTTTCACTTGATCAGAGCTACTCAATATAATAGGCTCAAAGCCTTTTATCTTAGAGTGTTTGGCCTGACAGCCCAGTCCATGATGAACTCTTCTAGAAGTGTTTTGTATTATGGCTTATATGATGGCCCTTGTTCTAGGATACAATTAAAGTTTAGAATAGCAATTATTATGGGAAGCATGTTTGAGGTGGTGGTTAGAGGTGGATTAATTAATGAGCAGTAATTGTATATACCATTAATTAATTTTAATGCACAAGTAGGTTGATGCCAGGATATGATTTGATTACTGATTCCACAACCCGCGGCCCACATTATTTTGTTGAAACTATCCAAAGAGTAATTAACTGATGGCCTGCGTTATTTTGTTGAAATCATTACTAATAGTAATTAACTGCTGGCCCACATTATTTTGTTGAATCCATTAATTAGTCAATATCCAGAAATCCTGGCATTCTGTTTCTGTTGAGTATGTAAGTACTTGGAAATCAGATCATATATGTGGGTAAAAATTCACTATTGAATTTAAAAAGCCTATATACTAAAGAATAACTCACTTTGTCTAGGTTATATATTATGTGATGTATTTGATTGCATTATCTGGACCTTATATGTTATATGTTATTATCTATAAATATTACCATGTATTTTAGTTTTACTAAATAAAAGTTTCAAATAATAAACTTCAACTTAAGATTAAAATAAATAAAAATAAAAGAAGCAAAAAGTATAAAAATATTTGAATTAAATATAAATAAGTAACAAAAAATTTGTTGTTTGGATTGATACTGTAAATTCAGAACCTAATGGTAGAAATTCAGAATTTTCAAATCCTTGGTCCAAATTCCAAATCACACTTGCAGGCAGCTCATTTGAGTGAAAATTAAAATATTTAATAAAATTGATCATTTAACTTGAATTTTTTGATTTATTTAAATTTGCAAATTTCAAATCTCTTGTGTAGATAACTCAGCTAGCTAAAGGAAAAACACGTCAAACAAATTCAGGATACATGAATCAGAAATGTGGGATTCTAATGTACAATTTGGTATTTTCATAAGTCTAACAAATCATAGGTAACATGAAAAAATTGACAAATATGAAATTGCAGGATTTTCAAATCCAACAACCAAATTTCAAATCATAATTGAGGTGAATTTGAAATAAATTTAATTTATGGGCGTCTCAAACAGAAAGTCAAAGGATCTAGAGTGGATTTGTGCTAATTCTTTTGGGAATCACAGGCATTCTCAAAAATTACCCAATTCTATTTTAGGACGGCTAAAATTTAGATGCTAACTATTCACCTAATTAGATATATTTAACAATAAAATAGAATTATATATTAAAATATATTTTTATCAAGTTACTTTTTCCTTGGTGTGGTAATTATTTATTTGTTGTTGATAATGTGCTTTCATTTAATTGGTTAGTTTCACATTGAGTTGCCTCCCCAAGGCTATCTGTGGTCGTGGAGGTGACTTGATTTTCTATTGCCAAGACAACTGAAGGTTAAACTATCCAATTAAATGAAGGTACATTATCAACAGCAAATAAACTATCAACACATCAAGGAAAAGGCAACTTGATAAAAATAGATTGTAATATATAACTCTATTTTACTATTAGCACTTTCTAAAATCTACTGTAATCAAGCATCCTTAATAGCAATACATAAACACATAGTGTAGTAAACTGATGGTTTTCCTTTCCCACCTATCATTTCTTCCCCCAAAAATATTTGTTTGGACCCTTGTGACAGGGCCCAGAATGCCCTTGACAATCAGCTGGCCTTCCTAGAGGCAAAACCCCCCACAGCTTGGGAACCCTTACCAAGTATCTCCCAGAGCAAGAAAACCCCCCTTTCAACTAAAAAATGGCCAGGGATTTGAGAGGCACATGAGCCTTGAATCCCTGGCTTTGATTCTATTATCAAATTTGGGCCTCTCAATTATCAGGAAATGGTACATTGGGAGCACAATTGTTTGATTGCACAATTGGGCGCTCAATCTCTTGCAGGACCTATAAATAACTGTGGCACCTTGGCAGGCTGCAGCTCAAGCAAGGTTCCTGTTATGCTGAACAATAATAATCCATCCCTAAGCTCTAGTGCGCAATTCCTGGGCAAAATTGTCAGCTTGACTGAAAATGTTGCTATCAGATCCCTGGTGGCACAAAAGGCTGCATCTTTACCAGTAAGTATAAGTAGTGAGGAGAAGAAGCCCTCCTCACTATTGACATCTTAATAAAGCAAGTTTATGCCCATAAATCATTATCTTATTGCAGGAATTGTTTATTTTTGCTCCAATTCAATTATACTCTTTGCATCTATTTGTGAATCCACAACACAATACAATCTTGCCTACCCATATCCTCCTGGCCATATTCCTGCCATCTCTGTCAATCCACCCTGCGCTCTTGACGTGGAGTATTACCATCCCCATCATCTGGATCTCCTGCCTGCTATGAAGGGGATTCCTGCTGCTCCCCCCCTACCCAATGAGCCTCCTTCCCAGGACTTCAGCAAGTTGGGGTTTGTCTATATCACAGTATTAGGGCTGGCCAACCAGGTTGTGCCCCATACTGGGAGTTGGCACCCCTTAGCTACTGCAGTCAACTACCTGGTCTGTATTGCCCTATTGTGTACATGGTCTTCCAGGCCCAACCTGCCTCCCCTATGGGAGTCCAGTGGGACTCTGGTATGGGCCGTGACACCTTGCTATGCTGGGGACCAAAAAACTTTTAAAAAAACTCTACATTGTCAGGAGGGTGGCTAAAATGTAATTATATTGTTTTATGGTTGCTATATTAGTGATTTGGAGTGCATAATATTGTATAATTTTTGGGTTTAGACAATTTTACATTTCACTTAATTTCATGTCTAAACGTGGTTATTGAGATTGAATTTTTCATTTGATTTTAGTTATGGTGGAGCTTCTTGATCTGAGTTGGTGTTTCCTAGTTTCTTACTTTACATTAAATTTGGATTATAAATCCCGCAATTATTATTTGAGTTTACCAGTGGCATTAATTTGTGATTTGAAATTTGGTTCTTGGGTTTGTCAATCCTGTAATTCCAAAAAACATAATAAACTTAATGAAAATGGTTGATGGATTTGAACACTTCAAATCTTATTTCAGTTAATTCATTTTTCTCACTTGAAACAGGCAGTTCAACTTGAAATTTACAAAGACTCTATGAGTTTCTGAAATTTGAAATATTCAAATAAAAATACAAAGTATTCAATTTAAGTAAAAAAGGATATCCTGCAAATGTGATTCAAAATTTGGAACAAGGATTTGACAATCCTGCATTTCTACCATTAGGCTCTGAATTTATAGTAGTGAGTGCAACAATAAGCCATGACTTGGCACTGGAAGTGGTGTATCAACTCCACTGACACATTATACATAATAAATACTCTTATAAATTAAGTGTTCTTGGAAGCTGATTAATGGTAATATAGTTAATTAAAGCCCAATAATCAGCTTTTTGGTTAGGATTCCAAATCCATATATGCTGACCATAACCAGAGTTTCCTATTTATACATGATCCACCAAGTCATATCCAGGGGTGACCTTCTTCCTATCTAGCAGTAGCCTAGCCTCATTGACCCCTAGAGGCATTCCTTTGATTTCTTTGGTCTCTGCAGTCATTTGGGAGTAGAACATTATACAAAGGTAAACCACAAGACAAAGTCTTTTCCCTGCAACAAGCTTGTAAAAATCACAAATTTATTATAGACTGTGCTTGTTTTCTTTTTGATTTTTTATAGAACTTCATATCCATTGTGGTATAAATCTCGGTTTTTTTGCTTTATATTATCCTAAATTCCACAAGTAGAGTATTTGTCTTCTTGACAGCCACCACATTAATAACAAGAAGCTGGGCAACAACAGCCATATTTTTGACCAGGAGTTAAAATAATTGTGTGCTTGATTGGGTAGTAAACCCTAGCACCCCCTTTGGTGTTCTCTATCTATGTGATGTTCTTTTATGTGAGTGTCTTTAGGACGCCCCATAAAACCTTTGTGAATTTTACATTGTAAACTTTTATCAGGTTTACTGGATCTAAAAAGATCATTTTTGCATTCCTGTATACAATAAATACCTATTCTTATAATTTTTTGCTGGATTTTAACTCAGCAAGGGCCACTTAAACATTGATTATATCCTGATAACCCTTTCTTTGAGCTCAAAAATGACTGGAAGGGTCAGGGACCTCTGGCAACACATATTATTTGTGCATTTGGTGTAAAAGAACATGCACACATATGAGATAATGAAATGTTAGTTGGCATCATTCATAATTTCTAAAAAGGTAATTAATTTATTTTTCAATGTTTTTGATACCTTTATAGGTCTCTTCTTTCCAAGATTATTGGGTTAATTGGGTCATATTGGGAACAACTAGCTGTTAAGCCCCTTCTTTGTCTTTCTTTTGAGCCATCTTTTTGGACTTTAAGTGGTTTTAAATTTTTTTTTGTTGATCTTAGCATCTGTTGCAAAAGATCTTTGTAGTTTAAACTGCAATCCTTTGATTTAAGTATTCTGGGCATTGGAATATGCTCCAGGGTATTCTCAGTTGTTCCAGGAATCTTGGCCTTCAAGGTTTTGGTGTTGATCTTTGTGATTTTATCTCTGGTAGTACCACTTCCTTTAATTTTGCTTTAATATTTGTGTCTACTTCTTTGGTTTTAGTCACTGCTGCATTAATTTTATCAACTTCTTGTATTTTCTCATTTCTAATTCATCCTTTCTTATCTATTCTTTTTATACATTACTACACCCAAAACAAAATCATTATGATTATAACTCTCTTTTCTTTCATTGTTTTAATATTCCTTGTGTGTTTTTCTGTAAAGCTAATTTTTCTCATTCCTTTTTTGTCTTGTTCTTTGTTTATGTATTCTGTATTATTTTTTGATGTGTGTTGTTTTAATTTGTTATTTGTTGAATCTAGAACTTCAATATTATTTTTAGCATTTTATAACAGCCATGTGTACTAAATTTGAATGGACTTTTTACAAATTTGTTTTGAATTACTATATTATGAGGTCTTAATATTAATAGTAGTTGTATGTGATCTGTATTCAACCCCATAATAATAAACTTTTAGGAAATTAGGATACACTTCAAATATATTGTTGTGAAATAAAGGGTCATACAAAGAGCTTTTAATATTTGGACATAAATTAATCTGATTGGCTCATTTTTATCATTTACAACATTGCCACTATGACACTTTGTTGGTGGAATAGTGCTAGTCTGGCCTTTTTAAAAAGCACTCATTCACAAACAACTTAACACCACACCAATAGTGTACAACAGCAAAAAATAAGCCAATCAGATTCATTTGCTCCCAGATATCAAAAGCTCTTTGTATGACCCTTTATGTCATAACAATATATTTGAGGTGTATCTCATAATTATATGAAAGTTTATCATTATAGTTTTGAATAAAGATCACATACAGCTACTATTAATATTATGACCTCATAATATGATAATTCAAACCAAAGTTGATAAAAATTCCACTCAAATTTAGTACAAGGGACTATTCTAAAATGCTAAACAAAATACTGCAGCTCTAAATTCAGATGTATGCCAAGATATATACAAACTCTTAGATAAAAACTAATTGAAACATATAAATATAAATAGATAAAATTTTAATCAGAAAAACACATCATTAAAATCTAGCTAATAAAATAAACTATTAGAAATAAATGTTTGATGTCTACAAGATTTTTATTTTAGCCATAAAAATGAGTGCCTATGAGGAAGATGAGGATAAAGTGATGGATTGTGATGTCTATTTATGGGGCTGGGTGGGAGGATAAACACAGTGAGAATATTGATGGTGGCAGGAGTAGACTGAGGAGGTTTTGTTAAATGGATAGCTGTTATAATTTGATATATTTATTGCCAGTCATTTTTTGATTGACTGATTAATCCTGTGGCTCAGGGTGTCAATTACTTGTCTTTCTGTGGTTGGCTTTCCTTATTCATATAAAAAACAAGCTAGGCAACCATGTCAGCTTCATCCTGGTGAAAAAAGAGGTAAGTGTGGTCCTGTACACTGAGACAAAGAGCATTGACTGTCTGTGGGTTTTTCTGTCAGACAGTTGCCCCTATATTTTATAGTATTAAATCCTGTAGATGGATGTCTGGATGGCCAACAGGGTGTAAATAGGCTTGACTCTATTATTCCTTGATGGTCTTGGAAGCTAAGAGGACATTTTAAATTTTGTGGCTTAAGAAACCCCAATAGGTGAAATTCAAAGAATCACATGTGACAAGTAATCCACCAAGAATCTGGATGTACTCATATACATTGGTGTAATAATCTTTTTCCCAATAATAGATGGATCCCTTTGCCAAGACATCTATGAGCACATCAATGAAAATCCTCTTTTTGAACTTCTTCCTTCTGCTGTTTTTATTATTTTGTCCTATGGCATTAAAATCATTATATGTGATGAATAGTGTGTAATGGAATACAAACATTAAATTATCTGCTGTGATTGTTAGGCACCAAGTGATGGTAGTCACAAGTGCAGGAGCATATGGGAAATCTCCCTTCTATTTCATTAGTTGTCCTCGTAATTAGATATAATGGTGACAGAAGCCACTGTTCCATGCATTCAGAGCTGCTTATACAGCACAATACCCACGTTCTATAGTGAACATGGTGATTTCTGAATTGGTTCATAGTAAGCTTTGGGTCCTGCTTCAGGAGATTAAGAATAATGGGGTATGCTTCAGTGATCTGTGACTTGGGTGCCCCTTTCTTTTTCTTTGCCCTAATATCATTTCTCTTAACATGAAATTGTTAAGTTCCTGCATCATGATGTTGCAGGCAACCTTCATCTTACTTGTGACTTTATCCCAAGTTAAGTCATAATGGGTGATTGTAACAATCTCTTGTAGAATTTTTATTATGATTTGTTGCTTGAGCTTTGGAGCTTCAAGATCTGTGGCCTGATTGGCTGTAGTCAAAGCCTTTGGCAGTCAAATGCCAATTGCTCTATATTAGGTCCACCAACTTTAGTGGCTGACTGGCCTGTGCCCATAGAAAGACCAAGCAAAGAAGCACAAGCAGAGCTAGCCTCCTGGTGATGCTCAAACAAGGGTAGAACACGCCATTTCAAAAACGGCATCTCAAAAAACGCCATCTCAAATTTAACTCAAGATGGCGTTTTTTGTGTTAGTGATTTTGAATCACAAAAAAATTAAAAAAAACAATAAAATAGTTAAAATTTACATATAATTTTATAATACGGCATCTCAAATTTACGCCATCTCAATTCTGTCACTTTGAGTCAGATTAAAAAAAATCTTATTTCGCTAACTTTATTTACATATGAAATCACTTAGTGTGGGGCGTGTTTACGCCATCTTGACTTTACGTCATTTCAAATTACGCCATCTATCCTAAACTAAAATAAGTTAATACCCAAACTAAAATAAAGCCTGTGGTATAGTGCCAGAAGATTTTCCTATAGTATTAATCTAAGACACTTATAAAAGGAACAACCTAAGAAGACGCCACTATGATAGTCCTTCTAGTGATTGTCATTGCTGGGTAAAAAAAACCAGTTCTGTTATATGTAATTTATAACTTTATTATACATGGATACACTGATAAGGGTTTCATCAATAAAATATTTTAATAGTGATTTTAATATAGAAGAGGGTGATTACGCCATTTTGATTTACGTCACTTCAAATTCCACTGAGTTTCACATCACCCAATTGATTCAAGGCACACAATAGATAGGGGAAAATAAGGGGAAATTACCTATGATGCAAGGCTACGCTATATCAATTCCCCCACTGCAATTCTTGCTTTCCACTTTTCAAAAGTATAGTTTCACGTCTAAAACCACTTAAGCAAAAAATGTAAGAAAACATATGAAAATTTGCAAATATATATTTTTTGGCCTCCTCTAAACAACTGGGTACTTTTTAACCCCAGTTGTACAAGCTAGTTTTTGAGAAATTCAAGTTTTACTCTTTGGCCCAGTTGAGGTAGCTCCACCGTAAATTTGTTAATTTAATATAAAAAATGGTCAAAAACACTATGTTTTTGAGCTACAGCATCTTGATTACGTCACTTCAAAAACGCCATCTTGAGAGCAAGTTTTCAGTCAAAACTCAAAGTTTTTCCTACTTGCGTTACTAATAAAAAATTATTTTTCAAAAAAAACATTGAAATTTTGATAGTATATATTATTTGATCTCCTCTACAATTCTATGTAAAAAATTGATACTTTTATATTAAAAGCATTCTTGTTTTTCTCTTTAAAAACAACCCCCAGATTGCTCATATTTTGATACTAATTCACTTTTAGATGCCTCCCAAGCCTACCACCAAAGCTGCGTCCAAGGCCTCCAAGGCCTCAAAGTCCAAGACCACTCCTCCAAAGGCCAAAAAGGCCAAAACTACCCCTAAAAAGCAGCCTGCTAAGGGTAAAGCTCCCCCCAAGACCCCTACGCCCTCACCAGAGCCTGAGGAAACAAGCCCAACCCCTCCCCATTCTCCTTTTGTTTACTCCCTGTCAGACCCTCAAGAGAAGTTATTCAACTTTAACCGCCACTCTGACCCCACTTCAGAGCCTGAGGATGAAGAAGAGCATGAGCCTGAGCCTGGTGCTCCTGAAGATGAGCCAATTGAGCTCTGGGATCTTAATACCATCCATAATGTATGCAACAGAAATGGCACAGTTGCTGTGCCTGCCACATACCCTGTCAGCTATCCAATTATGACAAAGAAAGGGGGTGCTGGCTTTGTCCACAAGGGCTACAGCTTTAGCTGCAACAACAAGAAGAAGCCCATCTGTCAGCATCACTTCAAATGTGATAACGTTGGCTGTCCAGCTAGACTTACCACCTATGGGTTCACTTGTTTTAAAGCCCTGACTATTGGGCATGACTGTGCTGAGCCCTTTGATCCACTGTATCAACTGATCCGCTGGTTTCTTTGCCAGGTCATACCAACCACCAAAGACCAAACTGCAACTGAGGTTGTAAATGATGCACTTATTAATCTAAATGATACCCAACTGGCAACTGTTGGTGGCGCCTCAAAACTTCAGAGATATCTCACTGACCAGAGATATGCTCTGAGCACTGAAGGCGTCAGTGCTTCATCAATTGACCAGTTGATTTTAACTGAAGAGCAAAAGCTTTCATGGCACAAAGAGAGATTTCTCCTTCACAATGATGGGCAACATGACCCAGAGCGGATCATCTGCTTTGTTACCTCCCAGGATCTTCACAACCTTTTAAAATGCAAGACCTGGCTTGCAGATGGTACCTTTTCCACCTGCCCAAAGCTCTTCAGCCAGCTTTGGAATATCCATGGGCAGGTTGGAAATCTGGTTCTTCCCCTTGTCTTCTTTTTCCTTCCTAACAAGAAGCAAGAAACCTATGTCCGGGCTCTAACAATATTAAAGGCCAAGCTTGATGAGATCCTCCCCACCATTGAAGAGGAGCCAAAGGAGACTAGAGGGCGCAAGAAAAAGGCCCAGTCAGAGGAAGCCACCCCCATCAAGAAAAAGCCCAAAAGCCTTCCATACCATGAATACCTGGTAGTAGATGTTGAGCAGGCTCAGGCCAATGCTTTCATTAGAGTCTTCAAGAGCTCCCCTCAGGGATTCTACTTTCACTTTCAGCAGGCACTCCGCTGCCGCCTTCAAAAGTGCTCTGACCTCCATGAGCTGGTCTACGCTGAAGGCACAAAGGAAGCAAAGGACGTGTTCAACTGCTTTGCTGCCCTTGCCCTTGTTCAGAAGTAGGAAACCAATGCCTTCTATGACGCTCTCCTCTGCCATCCCTACATTATTGCCAACCAGGCAGCCTTTGCTCCATTCATAGAGTATTTTGAAACTCAATGGGTTGGAGTGTTTCAAGGAGCACGCCGCATCAGAAAAGGCAGTGACTCAATCACATGGAACTGCTTTAAGCAGGTAAAGGATGGCCTAATCAAGACCACCTCTTCTCTTGAAGGGTGGCATAGTCAATTTGCCACAAGGGTCCGGGTTCAGAAGCCCAAATTCAACAAAATCATGGTCCATCTCAAGACTCAGCAGGCCATCTCCGCCTGCCTCTTTAAAACAGGCATCAAGACCAAGGATGATCCCCCCAAGCAAACCAAAGCGGTGAAAAAGTACACTGAAATCAGCAAGGTGGTCCTTGCTTACTATCCCAAGGATAGCAAGCTTGAGCATCTTCAAGCCATCTCAGTTGCTCTTTCCACTAATGTTTGAGCCTATTTCCAATAAACACCACTCTATCTTCTCTCTTTTTCCCTTTACTTTTATCATTATTTTAGTTTTATGTAGTATTTGGTACAATTCTATGCTTATTTTAAAGTATAGTTTGTAGTTAAAATCAATGAAAATAGTTATTTTTGGGATATTTTAACTTTTGGACTTTACGCAACCTTGTTGCTACTAATTGACCCCATGTTTTTATTGCAGATTTGGAATTCTGAGGCTTTTTTAAGCTTATAAATGTTTTTTTAATTTTATTTTTTGAGAATTTTTTAGGGTTTTTGGGGGGTTCAAAAATCTAAAATTTTAAAACTTGTTTTTCTTAGCCGAAATGCCGTAAATCAAAATGGCGTTTTTACTAGTGAATCGAGATAGCAAAAATTTGAGATGCCGTTTTTTGAGATGCCGTTTTTGAAATGGTGTGTCCTACCCAAACAAGTTTTGCTAAGTTGATCCAGGAGATAGATATAGCTTAGCTTCCTCCTTACACATACTAAAAAATTTGGTTTAAACAGGAATGGGACTGTATAACATTCACTTTGTACTGTGATTAAATAAATGTATTGAATTGTGATAATTTTCATGGGTTGAAATTAAAAAATAGGATGTTTTGCTTAAAAATTGCTGAATGTTACTTTTAAATCCCTGTTTTTTATAAGTTTGGAAGGATTTTCTAGTGGTAAATCTCCCTGAACCTATCATTATATTATCCAAAGACAAGGCTGTTTTGAACATGTTTTGACTCACTTAAAAGAGATTTCCTGGGATAAATCTCCTTCTTTTAAGGTATTTTCTTGCAGAAAATGGCCCTATGGGATGGATTTATTGCCTGTAAACCTCCCCTAACCCCATTATTTTTTCAAAAAAAAACACAAGGCGGTTTGGGTGTGTTTTGGCTTCATTTAATAGAATTTACTGACATTAGATTCCCTCTTATAGATTCAGATAGCACCACAGTGGTGGTTAAGTACTCAGTAATCAATTATGTTGCATTAATTGTGAGACTCTTTCAGATTATGAGACTAGGTATCTTTAAACCAACTAATTAACTGTAAAGCTTAATTGATACCCAGGAATATGATTAATTTGAATTTTATTATCGGTATCAAAGTGTCTTGACTATATAAGGACAAAGTTTAAAGATGATCAAACTAAACCCCCAAATATGTTAAACATTGTGTGAGATCCAGGAAATTCATATTCAACTTAAATTTACCATTTCTTCATTGACTCTTGCTATTGAGTGTGCCCTTTTATAAAACTTTGGCAAGTTTTGACTCTGACTGGGCTACCTTGTTGCTCAGCTCCTTATTGTTCTTCCCACCATTTTACCATCACCTCCACACTTTTTTCTCCTCTTAGCTTTAAAATTTCCTTCTATTTTTCTATGGTACACTTTTACTGAAAGAAATTTTTGTATACCCCCATCAATAGGCTATATAAATCCCAGGCAAATAGTTTATTTCCTTGAGTGGGGGTACCTTCATTGGAGAAATAATCATGATTAGTTATTTGTATGGATCTTTGACCTCCTTTGAAAAATCTAAAGGGAAAGTCTTGGCCACCTCCAGATTACCCCATTAGGCCTTTTATGTACCCTTGGCAATCTCTTTCTGTATTAAATTAATCTCTCCTTTATATAATTCAACCTTTTTTCAAGTAAAAGTAGCAGACACAAAACCATAAATGAATTGATGGAAATGAAGCAATTTTCAAAAATGCTATTTTATTTTTTACCAAAGTTTCTATTTAAACCATCCTGTGATATGTTTGGCTGAAACCCTCTCTAGTTATGTAATCACACCTGGATTATTATCATGTTATCAATGACATAACAGCATCATTTAATAAATACATTTATCAAAAAGATCTTCACACTCTTAACCTATAAGAATGTACCCTAGTACATTCCAGAATCATATGTGTCCTTCTGTGGAAATGTATTGTTTTTGCTTGAAGCATTACAGTCTTCTGGCGCCAAAACCCTGTGAAATATATATTACTGATCCAAGCTATCATTTTTTTAACTTTGGACCAGCTTATCAATCCTAAATGCCTAGACATCATTGTCTACATTTAGCCGTTTTTTGCATTAATTGATTTTTTGCATTAAAAACCCATCAAACCCCTTTGAAACTCAAACTAGGCGCTACTGCAGTGCCCAGGAACTTTCCCAGGCGGTGCCTGAAACATTTTCTGGGCAGTACTTTACAAATCAATTAGGTGGTGCTTTTAACCTAATAAATTTGCTAAAACAGCATTTCCAAATTACAATTTGGGGATTTACTTTTGATTAGCCTTAACCAAACTTCTTGACACAGTCAAGGCAATTAAAATAATATAGTTAAATCCTAATTAATTATATCCACAGGTCTATTTTAATCAACCTTCAAGGTTAATTAAACCGTTTGCAAGACACCTAGTCCCCAAGATTGATTTGGCCAATATTTCCTTAATTTTGCCAGCTAGTATGTCCTAATTAAAAACCATATTATATTATTTTATTAAATATAGATACCAGCTTCTATCTAGGAACTTTTCAAAAGAATTCCAGACAAACTTATCCATATTAAATAAACAATCAGAACAACCTTATATATAAGAGTATTTATTTGGCTAAATACTAAAAGTGACTGTTGTATGGTCACAAGATGTGAATGAAAATTTTCTGACATCATAAATCAATTTTGAGCCAAAAAACACCATATTACCTGGTTTTTGGGTTTTTGGGCCCTAAACAGCAGATTTATGGGTCTCATTCAAAGGTGCACCTGATTGGCCATCACCTACTTCCTGTCAATTGCTTGATTCAGGTCAGAGTAAGTCTTATTGGCACTTTGTTGTAGGCGGCTACTTTTTTTGGTTTTTCTTGGGGAGAACAATGTTGGCCAAGATGTCTTTATCTGGAACACTACAGTTGTAATGGTGGAATCTTGCTGAGATTCTGAAATGTTGATTGAATGGGGAATGAAATTCCAAATGCTGAAAACATTCATTAACAACAAAATTCTCAACAACAAAATTTGCAAATGATAACCTCCAAGTAAAGGCATTGGGGAAAGACAACTAAGAAAAATCAAGCCAAAAATAAGAAAGGCAAAAAGCTGCAGAACTTTTGCAACTGAACCAATTATAGTCCAGTATTATATTGGGAAATACAGCAGTTCAAATAGAAAGGACAATAATATGAATAAGGTGATCTTTATTTAGATAATAGTATGATTATATACAATATCACTAGGCCATAAGTTTACCAGGGGGTGGCACAGTGGCAGGTTCAAAATAAGGTTTGGGTTGAGAATAATTTGAGCAAGGGATCAGTGTGTCAAATTGATAGCACTCCTAATTAGGAGATAGTGCCCAAAATTTGACATTGCGCTTAGATTGATCCATACTGTTTGTCCTGTCATGGGGCAAATCATCAAGCGCCCCCTGTGTATTATGAGATACATTAGCAGGCAGGTAATAATCTTGGTTGCAACAGAAATGAAGCTGGATTTTGTAAGTAAATGATTTTGAAAATGGGTTCAATACTTCCCTCAATTTCAGGGGCAGGGATTGCAGAAAGCAGCGCAGAGACTTCAGACACTACAAAATTGACACCACAACTTACAAAAAGCTGTAAAGGCATATAGGTGAGCAAAATTTTCATTTCTATGGAGAAGTTTTGGCCAAAAACTGTTAACTAAGATTTTCAAATACTCATGGTTTTATTGAACTACTGGGGTAGTTCTGAGCTCCAACCTGTCATGGTAGGTTCCATAATGCCAAGAATTATTTACCCAAGTTGTAAAGCTCAAAAGGCAGGAAATCTGCTAACCAGATTAACTGATTTGACAAATTTAAATCAAGCAGTTGATCAAAAATGGGTTACTGCCGCTCCAGTTTGCCATTTGGATTTGATTTCCCCTTGCAAGCTGATGCTGATAAATTGATGTAATCTGAGAGTCACTTGATACAACCTTATTTATCATAACAGTTGTCAGAAATTGGTCACACAAGGGCTCTTTGAAAACTGGACAAGGTACTCTCTAGACAATGCAGAAGGAATAGGAGCCCAGGATCCAGGTGGTATTGCTTAATCAAATTTTGATATATATGGTAAATTTTCCACTGTTCAACTTTTAAAAGTTGAGTCCTCCCTAAATTTTTTACTCAAATAAAATCAAATAATCTCCTGGTCTAAATTTATTTTATCATATATCCTGTAGTTGGCCTGCTGCGCTACATCCCCAATAATTTGATTATCAGTCAAATTATCACTGGAAGATGGGTGTAAGTTCTCATAGTTTGGGGAAGATGGCTGTAAACTAAAGCTTTTAAACCTGTTATATTTATGTTGGTCAAATACAAAAATGTAGGTAAGGTTTGTAGTAACAACTGGACTAGGGCTCCTAGAAGCTTATAGGAAGTAAAATAAGGGCTGAGACAGTTGATTAATCCTAAGAAAATAAAATAGAGTCCAGTCTTAATGACTGAGGACTTGGTCAAAGAATCTATTTCTAAGTCAGGGAATTGCTCACCACAAGTTGGAGGATTAAAACTATCAATAATCAAATTTTGGGTATTACTGTAGAAACTACCTAGCTGATGAAATAGAAAGTCAAAAGGAATCATAAGATCAAAGATAAAAAACTTAAACTAAAATTGGAAATGAACACAAGCCACAAAACCTAACAAGTACCTTTTGAGGTGCAAGTCAAACAATCTCAACTTATTGTTGAGAATGAAAAACCAAGCCTTTTTATTGTGCACTGTAGAATTGGGGTGCAAGGAATGGTGTAAAGAGTTAAACCAAAAATGGTTAGGAAGACATGCATGAAAATTGAGGTAAAGAAACAGAACTTGCAGTTTAGCTTAGTTAAGCTAAACCCAGTAAAAGGGTGACCAGTAGGAGGAAAAAACAGTTACAGCAACTGTCCTTTTGATGCAGAGCAAGCAAAAATTCAGGAAAAACGGGTCCAAAGCTCAAAAACAAAAATTAAAAGTAAGAACAAAAGTGAGCATTTTTGGACTAACTTCTAAGAGTTCAACAAATAAGTCCAGGCTTTGAAACTGGGTGCAAAGGTAAGGGGAGTTTGAAACTGATATTAATTAGACTTTAGGTCATAACTAGGCCTTCACAAGGCCTATTTTGGAGCCCAAAGGTGGAAAAGAAAGAGGAAAGGGAGAGGAAGATAAATAAAATAAAATGAAGGCCATCTTAAAACTTACAAGCCAGGAAACAGCAAGTAAATAAAATAGAATAGCAGCTATAGAAAGGGTGAATCCTGACAGTATTCCCCCTAGCTGCTAGTCTGGAGCTCTTAGTAGTCCTGTAGCAACTTTTGACAGTGGTTTAGATTTCCTTTGGGTTCCCAAGTAGAGTCCTCAAGTTCATATCCCTTCCATAGGATGAGGTATTCTGTGCCAGATTGAAGGGTGTGATGGGCTAGGATTTCCTGTACCTCGTATTCTTTGGAACCTTGGAGATGGAGAGGGGGAGGTGGAGTCTTTGATTGGTGACTGGGAGAATGCTGTCTTAGCTTCAGAAGGAGTGAGCAATGGAAAACATTATGGATGTGGAAGTGCTCAGGGAGGGATAGTCTGAAGGCAGTAGAACCAATCTTTTCAGTTACTTGGAATGGTCTAATGAAGCAGGGACAAAGTTTGCAAGAGGCGACTATAACCGGGAGGTTCTTTGTTGAAAGGAGTACCAAGTCTTCAGGCTGGATCTCATTGCTTGGTGTTCTTTTCTTGTTGTAGTGATTCTTGTAGTCTAAGATAGCAGATTGGAGGTGGGCAACAAGTTGGGTCTGTGTTTCCTTGATTTCAGTAGCAAGCTCGGCTGCGGACTGTGAACAAAAGTAGCTCTGCAAGTCAGGGAGGAAGTAAGGTGTATAGCCAAGGTTTGCTTGGAACGGAGTCATGCCAATTGATCTGTGGTATGCTGAGTTATAGGATTATTGGGCAATGGTAAGAAGGTCAGACCAATTGTCTTGCTTCTTGTTGATGAAACAACAGAGATACTGTTCTAAGGTTTGGTTTGTTCTTTTGGTTTGTCCATCAGTCTGCGGGTGATATGCAGTGCTGTAGAGAGAGTTTACCCCAAGGGAGGCCATGAGATCTCGCCAGAATGCAGAGGTGAACTGGGGACCACGGTCCAAGACTATGTCACAAGGGACTCCATGATGAGGGAAGATATATTTGACAAATAGCTTGGTGGTTTGTTTGGCGGTGACATTTGTGTGACAAGGGCAGAAAGAGGCTTCCTTTGAGAAGTGGTCAACCACTAATAAGATTGTGTTGTAGCCTGAAGACAAAGGTAGCTGGGTGATGTAGTCCATAGAGAGGCTTTGCCACAGCCCTTCAGGTATCGGAAGAGGGCAGAGTAGCCCAGATGGCTTGGAAGTGTGGTTCTTGTTTCTGAGACATACTAGGCAGCTGGCAACGTATTCCTTGGTGGTCTTTGCCATCTGTGGTCATCAGTAGTGTGACCTTATGAGGGCTAGGGTTCTCTTAACCCAAGTGTCCAGCAGGGAGAGAGTCATGAAATCTGATTGTGATCTGCAGCTTCAATTCTTTATCAGGTACCATAACCAGTTTGAGGAAGAGGAGAAGGTTGTTCTCAAGTTAATACTCTGAGGGGGGCATTGCTTTGGATAGCAGGTCCTGGATAATCTTGTTGGAAGCAGGGTCTTCTGACTGGGCCTTCTGGATGAAATAGGTGTCTGGGAAGTTGAAAAGGGTTGCAGAGATCTGGTTGATGAAGACAGATGCAGGAAGGACTGCCTTGGTGTTGAGACGTTCATATTCAGGGTCAGAGTCAGCAGTTGTAGGGTGTTGAGAGAGTAGGTCAGGGAGGAAGTTGAGGGACCCTTTCTTGTAAGTGATGGTGAACAAGAAGTTGGTAAGTTCAATCACCCATTGGGCATGTTGTTGGGATATGTGGTGGGCTTGAGTGAAGAACAATAAGTTCTTGTGGTCTGTGAAGATGCTAACAGGATCTGAGGTTCCCTCAAGGTAACGGCGCCAATGTTTGAGAGACTTGATAATTGCAAGCAGTTCTTTATAATAAACAGGGTAGTTCTTCTCAGCAGGAAGATTCTTCTGACTGTAGTAAGCTACAGGATGGAGCATACCATCCCCCCCATGCTGAATAAGGACAGCACCAACAGCATAGTTGCTGGCGTTGGTCTCCAGAAAGAAGGGTTTGCTGCTATTGGGCATGAGTAGGACTGGGGGAGTGGCAAACAGATGGCAGATCCGCTCAAAGAAGTCCTGTGCTTCAGAAGACCATTTGAACTCAACTTTGGTGGAGGTCAGATTGGTGAGTGGAAGGACAATGCTACTGAAACTGGGTACAAACTTGCGGCATTAGTTTGCAAGACCAAGAAACCCTCAGAGCTCCTTGCAATTCTTTGGTACCAGCCAGGAGAGGATGGCATCCAGCTTGCTTGGAGCTATGGCAAACCCCTCCTTGATTAAAATATATCCAAGGAATTCAATGCTTTTCTGGAAGAAGCAACACTTATAAAGCTTGCAGTAGAGGTGGTATTCCTGAAGCCTAGCCATGACCTTTCTTAGGTGTTCAATGTGGTTGGAAGTGCTCTTTGAATATATTAAGATGTCGTCAAGGTACACCACCACAAATTCATTCAGGAAAGGGAGAAGGACTTCATTCATGAGAGCTTGAAACTTTGAAGGAGCATTACAGAGGCCAAAAGGTATAATCTTGTACTTGTAAAGGCCAAAGGGAGTTCAAAAAGCAGTCTTCCATTTGTGTTCTTTGGCAACGCGGATCTAGTTGAAAGCTGCTCAGAGATCAACCTTATAAAAGATCTGACTGCCTGAGAGGCAGTCTGTGAGGGCTTCAGCGGATGGAATGGGGCAGCGGTCCTTGATTGTGACAGCATTTAGGGCACAATAATCAATGCATGGCCGCTTGGAACCATCATATTTGGCAACAAAAAAGATTGGAGAAGAACAGGGTGACGTAGAGCAAGTGATGAAACCCTTACTGAGCTCATTGTTAATGTATTCCAAAAGCAACTTATTGTCAGCATTGGATAATGGAATAATTCTACCCCAAGGTGGGTTTGCTTCCTCAGTCAGGTTGATCTGGATGTCATATGGTCTGTGAGGAGGTAGATTGCGGCATTGCTTGTTGCTGAACACTTCTTCATAGTCAATTATGCAAAGAGGAATGCCACTGTCAGCCAGAGCTGTCTCTGAGGAAGGTAGGATGGTGCAGGAGTTCAACATCTTGAAGTTCCAAAAGCTAGTGGGAAGTTGCTGTTTTCCTAGAAGGTCTAAGGAGCAGGGAGTGTCATGTGTGTAGAAGTCAAACTTGCGCTCTTGACATCTGACAATGAGGCCAACTTCTTTGCACCAATTCATGCCAAGGTAAACAGGGAAGTTTAGTGACTCTGAGCTGACAAACTGGGAGTGGAAGGCGGACTTCCCCAGGTGGAACAGAATGGGAGGCTTTATCTCAAAGGCTGTTACAGGCAGGTTGTTGGGGCCACAGGCGTCAATCTTTGGGCCAGGCAAGAGCTTTAGAGCTTTGGCCAATCTGGAGTCAATGTAGTTTACGTCGGCACCCATATCCAGTAAGGCAAAGGTCTCAATACTGGAGAAGGGTCTGTGGATCATTATCCAAATGAAGGGCAGAGAGGACTTCCCAGGGGTTTGGAGGTTATTGACCTGGGTATGATTGGAGGGGCCTGTAGAGTCTGAAGTTGTTTTGTCCAGTGTAAGTTCTAGTCCCAGGTTAGGACAAGGAATTCTACAAGGGTCTGGGCAGTTGGCTACCAAGTGGTCACTCTGTCCACAATATGAGCACAGCTTGTTCAGTCGTCTACGGAGGGCTTTGGTGGCAGTTAAACGGTATCTGCCACCCTCCTTTGGTTTGTAGGCTGAGGCTGGTGAGGTGTTGGGTGGACTTACAGCTGGAGAAGAGTGTAGATTGTTTATTGGCTGTGGGGTAGGCTGGTTGATGGTTGGGACTGGCAAGACAGGGGTGGCCTTGATATGGTTTGAAACTTCTTTTCCTATTTAGAAACTGTTTTAATGAGAGGTTCCAATTCCTCAGGGAGATTGTGGTGGATAAGAAAAGCCTTGAGATTGGGGTTTAAACCAAGTATATAGAAATCACAAGCTTTGGAGTGGGTAGCCTATAATTGGGATTGGATCTCACGGAAGCGCTTGTTGTACTCAGTCAAAGGACCAGTTCCTTGGGTGCAGTTAGAGAAGCACGTATTAGGGGTGTTGGCAGATTCTTCCTCAGTCCCTTCTTTGGCGGCATGTGCAAGCAGTTCAGATACAAAACGGTTGTAGCTCTCAAGGATGGAAGGATCTCAAACGGATGACTCACAGAACCAACTGCGCATAGGACCCTTGAGTTGCTTTGCCAGGTAGATGACCTTTTCAGAGTCTGAGTTGAACTCCAAAGGATATGCTAGGAAGTGGGCTTGTGTGAAAGCTAATAAATTTAAGGTGCTATCAGAAGAATTAGATAATTGCTTAAACTTAGAAATGTTATTAAGTATAACAGTCTGGCTATTTGAAGTGAAATTATTTTCTGTACTATCCTTATTGATGAAAGATTTATTCTTAAAAAAATAAGAGTGAGATAAGGTATAAAAGAAAGGACAAAGCTAGGGTGCAAAACAAGGTGACTGCTAAAACAAACAAAAGTATTGTTGTGAAAGAGAAGTTTAATTCTGGCATGTTGCCATTTGAAGTTGAGATAATGTAAGGTCTCATAGTTTGGGGAAGATAGTTGTAAACTAAAGCTTTTAACCCTGTTATATTTATGTTGGTCAAATACAAAAATATAGGTAAGGTTTGTAGTAACAACTGAACTAGGGCTCCTAGAAGCTTATATGAAGTAAAATAAGGGCTGAGACGGTTGATTAATCCTAAGAAAATAAAATAGAGTCCAGTCTTAATGACTGAGGACTTGGTCAAAAAATCTATTTCTAAGTCAGGGAATTGCTCACCACTAGTTGGAGGATTAAAACTATTGTCAAAACCGCAGGCTTGACCCGCCAGCAAGGTTCCAACCAAGCGGGTTTGTGACCCGCAATCCAATTATTGGGTCACTTGAAGCCAGACCAGGAAGTCAACTCAAATTACCAAATCCAATAATATGAACAGATGATGATCCTTCACAGTGGATACCTCAATTTGGCGCTTGACTCATTATCAGGATCAAGCCACCCCCTCTTCCATCCAGCCGTGTGATCACCAATCTTGTTCCTACTATCCTTGATTCACATGAACTATATAATCACTATCTCTCCAATAAAGATTATTATCTAGCTTCTAAATATTTTTCCGTGTAACTCTGCTAAAACAGCACAGTTACAACATTGTAGCACAGGTAGGCTTTCCATCCTACCTTATCTTGAAAAATTCCGCCTGTTGTCCGCACACGCCACGGCCAACAAATTCTTGACAGAATTATGTCTGGCTTCCTGCCCGACTGGACTCCGTATACCCCTGGTACCAAGATACCTGATAGTTTTGTCCTCTACCAAAACACAGTGATCCTGCTACCCGCCTTCAACACCCTGTCCGCCCAAGGGTTCTTTCAGGCACCTTCCTTGATGCCGCAACCAGCTGATAAAACCACCATGCCCGCCTATGTTGCACAAAGACTTTGCAGCGCCGCCTTGGAGCCCTTTGCTGGGGCCAACAACGACAATGCGGCCGCATGGATCCAGTCCGCCCAAAGCAAGCTGGCTCAAATGGAATGTCCACAGCAATTCTGGATTGTGGAGATTTCCATTTGCCTGACCCATGACGCTGGCACCTGGTGTGACAAGTGGCACAAAGAGCACACTGACAAGAATTGGGACACCTTCAAACAGGACTTCTTGGCAAGGTTTTTGCTCAAGGATACAGCGCTCATGATCATACGCCAAGTAAAGAACCTGACTCAGATAGGCACCGTTAAAAAACTTACCTGCGCCTACGAGGAACTCTGTCTCTGTGCCCCATCCAACATGGCCTTTGACACCCCAGCTACACACCTCATGTACTACAACGCCCTCAAGTTGCACGTAATGAGACATGTGAACCTGGACCAGGTAACCAACCTGCAAAGCCTGTACCATGAAGCGGAGAAAGCGGAACAAACATCCAACACTCTACACAAGGCGCAGATTGGGAAACAAGAAAGGCCCAAGGACTCCCATCCAAGCAGGCGCTCCTTGCAACTACCTCCTGGAGGCAACAGCAACAACAACAGCCACAAACTCACGGGTTTGAATGGGAATGTAAATGGAAATAACGGTCAGTCAAATTGCACCCATTTCTGTGTCACCGCCACCCAAGGCAACCAAGATGAGGGAAAAGCACGGGGAGAGCACTAAGCGAGCCAAGCTCTCCCCACGCAACTCCTGACTTGCCCAACAATGAATACCAACCTGAGGACGTGGACCAATGCCCAATGATCCAAGTGCCCTCAGAAGACCCAGTACTATACATCATTGCCAGACATCCTAATAAATTGATGTCTTATCCTTTCTGCTTTTTCAGTTACACAGGCTCAGCACTCCTGGACTTGGGCACAGATTGAACCTTAGTCAACAGCAGCTTTGTGGATAAATTCAAGCTGGCCAATAATTCTTTGCAGATTAAAAACGTGGTCCTGGCTGATGAACATCACATTGCCGTGACAAAGGAAACTGCCCCCTTCTCTGTCATGCTTGAGAACCTCCACTCCACCATCCAAGGTCCCATCATTGACTTCCCTAAGTTTGACATTGTACTGGGACTAGACTGGTTACAGAAAAACAACCCCCACGTGGACTGGGCAACCTCCGTGTTGACCATCAAGCGTGAAGGCGTCAACCATCAGATCTATCCTGACTCTGTGGACCAACTCCTACGTGACCACGTCTTTGTACTCATCACAGAGACTTTATACAAGAAGGAAAGCCTGAAAGCAATTGACTGGGACTCCTGTCAGTATGAAATCATACACTTCAAGGACCACCAGGATACCTCCACGCCTCAAGATTGTGACATTGTGGCCCGTCACCCAGAAATCTTTAAAGAAGTGTTACCTGGGCTACCCCCTGATAAACACATCAAACACTCTATCCAACTCAAGGGGGCTGTACCCAAAGCACGTCCCATCTATCAACTGACCCCAAACAAGGACAATGCCCTATGTGCCTATCTCAAGGAGGCACTGGAAAAAGGACTTATCTGCCCCTCACAGTCTCCCTTTGGGGCTGCCATATTCTTTGTGGCTAAAAAGGACAGTACCTTACGCCTGGTCACAGACTACTGCGCCCTAAACAAAGTCATCATTAAGAATTATTACCCACTGCCACTGATTGACGACCTCTTTGACGCCTTGGGAGGAGCCATCGTCTTCTCCAAGATTGATCTAACTGCAGGCTACAATCAGATTTGTATCAAAGAGAAAGACATCCCCAAGACAGCCTTCCGCACTAAATACGGTTCCTACAGATGTGTGGTACTCAACTTTGGCATGACCAATGCCCTGTCCACCTTTGTAACCTTCATGAACAAAGTGTTTGCGCCACACATAGGCAAACATGCCCTAGTGTACCTGGAAAATATTATTGTCTACAGTCCCTCGGTGAAACAGCACCACAAAGACCTGGAGGAAGTCTTTGCGACCTTGGCACGGCACAAACTGTTGGCCAAGCCCTCCAAATGCCTGTTCTTCCGGGAGCAACTACCCTTCTTGGGGCACATAGTCTCAAAAGACGGCATCAGACCCAACAGTCAAAAGATACAAGCCATCTGCAAGATGCCACCTCCCAAGGACAAGTCAGAACTACACACCTTCTTGGGAATGATGGCCTATGCACAACGCTTTATACCCAACTGTGGTGTCTTGACCACCCCCTTGTCTGCCATAACAGGCGCCAAGTCCAAGTTTGTATGGACCCCCCAACGTGACTTCTGTTTTAGACGTCTCAAAAAAAAGTTCACAACAGCTCCCATCTTACAATATCCCAAACAAGACAGAGAGTACCAGATGGAAACCGACGCCTCAGATGCATCCATTGGGGGAGTACTACAAATTAAGAATAGTGACAGTGACTTCCTGCCCGTAGCCTACAAGTTGCGCAAACTGACAGATGGCAAGTGTCACTACCCTATCCACGACAAAGAACTACTGACCATTGTACACTGCCTAGTCAAATGGCGCTGTTACCTGGAACAGCAGAAAGAATTCACAGCACTAACCGATCATAAGTTGCTCATCTATTTCAAGACACAGGCAAACTTTTCACGCCGCCAAGCGTGGTGGATGGAAATCTTAGAAAGGTTTAACATGCTCATCCAATATAAGCCCAGGGCCAAACTTGCCATGGTGGACGCCCTGTCCCGCCTGTATGTTTGCGCTTCTAGGGGAGAGAATGGGCTCGTCCCAGACTGGCCTCTCCTAGTGCTCCGTACAAAAGACAAAGGATTCCCTGCAGGCACAACCAATATCACCAAAGAAACAGTCATCAAGAATGAACATCTCTTTGCTGACGTATATGGGACTCTTCACAGAAAAATGTTGGATGGCACGACCATTCCCTACATCCCCACATATCACCGAGTCAATACCATTCTTTGCTACCACAGAGATCTTGGACATACTAAGAGCCAAAATCTATACAAATTCCTAAAGCATAAAGCCTGGTGGCCAACCTTATACCGCAATGTCCAGGAAGTGTTAGAACAGTGCAAGGTTTGCAAAAATTTTGCCAAAAGCAAAACCCCGCCTAAGTCTGTACTCCTCATTCAAACCCAACTACCGTTCAAAGTATGGGCTCTTGACATTGTGGGCCCCATGCCAGGAAATCACAATGACAAAAAATACATCATCACAGCCATTGACTTCGCAGCAAGGTGGCCAGTAGCCCAAGCGGTGAAGGCACACACCGGCAACAACGTCTGACAATTCATTGGGAAGGAAATAATCAGCAGGTTCAGAAAGTCATAACTCCTGATAAACAATGGAGGCAAGGAATTGACCTCTTAAGACACCAATGTGTACCTCACCAAAAATGGGGTCAAACACACTGTCACAACACCATACCATCCACAGGCCAATGGACGCGTAGAGCAGCTTAATGGTAGCCTTGTGCAAGCCCTAGCCAAACTCACCACCGGGAGACCTGAAGACTGGTATAAGCAGCTACTGACTGCATTACTTGTGTGCTGAACCCAAGTGAACAGATCCACCGGAAAAAGCCTGTTTGAACTGGTATACGGCACACAGCCAAACATCATTCAAGCATTGACAGGACCCAAACTGGAAATTCCAAGTCAAGTCCCCCCTCGCTTGGATCCTCAAGTAGTAGAGGCCAACAGCAAACAAGCAGCCAAAGAAAAGGAACACTTACAAAAGACATTTGTCCCCATCCGCAATAGACATGAAGTCAGGGTCAAAGTCTGGGTCATGAATGTTGACAAAAGCAAACTACAACCTGAGAAAGTAGGTCCAGCAATCATTCTAAAGGTAAACGACAATAACACTTACCTCGTGCAAGGGCTTGGGAAACACAAGCAAGACAAGACCTTACACCACAATCACCTACAACCCTGCAAAGCAAGACAGAAACAATGAGAAACCGCCCTGCCTGCCACCGAGCAACAACTGATTCAATACGGCGCCTGGGCTCCTGACAACCTCCCTGACGACCTGCCCCCAGAGGAGGCCGACCTTCAGCTGGGGGGTGTTGAAACCGCAGGCTCAACCCGCCAGCAAGGTTCCAACCAAGCGGGTTTGTGACCCGCAATCTGATTATCTGGTCACCCAAAGCCAGACCAGGAAGTCAACTCAAATTACCAAATCCAACCATATGAACAGATGATGATCCTTCACGGTGGATACCTCAATTTGGCGCTTGACTCATTATCAGGATCAAGCCACCCCCTTCTTCCATCTAGCTGTGTGATCACCAATCTTGTTCCTAATATCCTTGATTCACACTAATATATAATTGCTATCTCTCAATAAATATTATTATCTATCTTCTAAATATTTTTTCCGTGTAACTCTGCTAAAACAGCACAGTTACAACACTATCAATAAACAAATTGTGTGTATTACTGTAGAAACTACCTAGCTGATGAAATAGAAATTCAAAAGGAATCATAAGATCAAAAATAAAAAACTTAAACTAAAATTGGAAATGAACACAAGCCATAAAACCTAACAAGTACCTTTTGAGGTGCAAGTCAAACAATCTCAACTTATTGTTGAGATTGAAAAACCAAGCCTTTTTATTGTGCACTGTAGAATTGGGGTGCAAGGAATGGTGTAAAGAGTTAAACCAAAAATGGTTAGGAAGACATGCATGAAAATTGAGGTAAAGAAACAGAACTTGCAGTTTAGCTTAGTTAAGCTAAACCCAGTAAAAGGGTGACCAGTAGGAGGAAAAAACAGTTACAGCAACTGTCCTTTTGATGCAGAGCGAGCAAAAATTCAGGAAAAACGGGTCCAAAGCTCAAAAACAAAAATTAAGAGTAAGAACAAAAGTGAGCATTTTTGGACTAACTTCTAAGAGTTCAACAAATAAGTCCAGGCTTTGAAACTGGGTGCAAAGGTAAGGGGAGTTTGAAACTGATATTAATCAGTCTTTAGGTCATAACTAGGCCTTCACAAGGCCTATTTTGGAGCCCAAAGGTGGAAAAGAAAGAGGAAAGGGAGAGAAAGATAAATAAAATAAAATGAAGACCATCTTAAAACTTACAAGCCAGGAAACAGCAAGTAAATAAAATAGAATAGCAGCTATAGAAAGGGTGAATCCTGACAATGGGGTCCTGCTGGCAGTACTTTGTTGTTGATGCCTCCCAATGTTAACCCAATGCCACAGAATCTTGAAATTTTCCCTACTGTATCTGAAACTGAGACACTTAATCCCTCTCAATGTCCCAAATTCTATGCATAAGACACCCTGATTCTCTCCCAGATAATTTATCCAGGACTTTTTTGGTTAGGGTTAATCATTTTGTTTAATCCTAGTGTATCTTTTGGAAATTTTACCAAACAGTGTTTGAAGCTTTGTTGGTGGTTAATCATCAACTCCATGTGGATTTGGGTGGTGATTCCCCACCACAGGGAGTTTTCTTCTTATTATCTGGCTATGTCTGTCACATAACCCAGCTCATCTGGGTGTTTGAGAGGGAATTATTGCACTGTCAAGGAATAGTATTAAGACTAAGCCATCTGGATTTACCAACAATATGATGTGATTTTTTATTTCAGGGTCAAAAAACACTGAATTACCTGATTTTTGGGGGTTGAGGCTTTAAAGGGCTTTTTTTAACTTTTGTCAAAATGCTCACACATTTGGCTACAACTCACTTATGGTCAATTGCTTGGTGGATGTCCTCATAATGTTTTAGGGCCACTTCCTTGGACATGGCTCTTTGATGTTTGAATTTCTTAGGGTGGGTGATTCCAGATAAGATGGAACCATCTGTGACAGCTACTGCTGATGAGTGCAACAGAGAAAGCAGTGTGAAGAGAGTCTATTTTTAAGGCTGGTGATTGAAATTGGGATATGAGCTGCACAGATACAGTGAAAAGATATGGCAGGAGCTTAATGAACCAAATATCTGTTACATCTTCATTCCAAAAATGATGATAGGAATTCTGTATAAAGAAGGAGTTTGTACTCTGATCCATGAGCCTTGGCTTGCAGGGGCACATCTGAGGCAAGCTTATATGATATGGCTGAAATGGGAGGGTTGATTAGAGAGTCATCTTCAATCTGTTTCATGGGACTCTTGGCAAGCTTGGCTGCTTGATCCCAATGGCTGGGTTTGAGGGCTGGTAGGAAGGTTATCCTTAACTTTCTTCTTTGGGTCCCTATTTAGGTCTGTTGGTTGCATCCCAAACTTGTTGGCAATTACTTTCATTAGGATAGACCTAGTCAACTATTTATTGTTGAGAGGTTATTTTGCTGCAGATGGCAGCGTTTTTGATACCAATTTAGGCTCTGGGCTCTAGGTTGAGAGTTTTCTGCTTCAGGATCAATCCAGTGCCTGTTCTCTTGTATGTGGGACTGTTGATAAGCAGCCACATAAAACTTGGTGGATTTTTAACCTTGCCTTTGGAAGCAGCCTTGGCTTGGAACTAGGGTTGCAGGGGACAAAACCTGGGCAGATTTCTTTTTAAAAACAACTTTATCAAAGCCAGAAATTACGGTAGAAAAGAACTGTGGCTAAGGGAATTGGGAATAGGAGGGTCAATTTAAATTTCACCACACTTTTATTGGATTGTCTGGCCGGTTCATGCTGGAAATCCAACTAAATGTAAGGTCCAATAATGACAAAAATATCGAGGTAGGGCAAGCAAGAGCAACAGGGATCAAACCTGGGATCTCTAGGGCCAAGTTGAGCAACTCAACCAACTCAGGCACCCAGGGCCAAAATCTGGGCTGATTTCAGTGCTTGCCTTAAATTAGGCATCCAAATCAGACCCTCTCAGGAGCTATAGATTCCCCTATCTTGGGGGATCCAATTTTTTCTGAAAAGTTCTGGGAGGGAAAGGCTTTATTCCCTCTGGAATCCAGGGCCACCCCTTGGCAGCCAGTGGTTAATCCATGGGTGAAACTGAGGGGGTGAGGTAAAAGGAAAGCTGAACCCATAAAAATTAAAATGTAAACATTGATTTTATTTGAAACCTTATGTATCTTACTTATCTTAAAAGTTAAAGTGCAACAGATCTCACTCTGCTCATTGAGGCATGCAATAAAAATCTGAAACAGATCCTTCACCAGTGGACAGTATAGGGCTCTGGATGGCTGCTTTATTATAGAGCAGCTATTGGTGTGGTCCTGTTGCAACCCTACTTGGAATCCAGTTTCAAATTGGGGTTGGGAAATCTTTAGGCAGCAGCAGTGCTTTGGGATATTTGGGAAGTATCTGCCGCTGTTGTAACTGTGCTGTTTTAGAAAAGTTAATAGGGGAAATGATTGGAAACTAGATAATATTCTTTATTGGGATATTGATGTTATATAGTTATTATGAATCAGTAAAATAGGAACATGTTTGTGAAGATCACTTGGCTGGATAGTTAGGGGGTGGCTTGATCCTTGTACTGAGTCAAGTGCTGAATCAAGCCATCTATTGTACAGGGATCATCATTTGGTCATGTTGCTGGATTTGGGATTTTGAGTCAACTTCCACATTTGGCTTCAGGTCACTGGATAGTCGGATCGTGGGTCACAAACCCACTTAGTCGGAACCTTGCAGGGGGTCAACCCCATTGTTTTGACATTGCTTTGAGATAAAATTTCAAATGTGATGTCATGTTTTTATAATAGATTGGTAAATATTGTAATAGAACGTTTTAAAGTATCAAACTTTCTATAGCCACCTTTAAATAATGTCTATTGCCAGTGAGGGGGAGCTTAGTTTACCCCATGCTGGTTGAGATATCTGGTACAACCCAGGTTTGCAGGAGAAGCCCTCTCAGAAAAGGGTTTCCTTGGGAGCATGCTTGCCAGGCCATGGGGTTTAAACTGATCTGCTGGAACCGCTTCGTGTGCATAACGTTCCCAGTTCAAGCATTGCTCAGGCGATCCCTAGAACTTCTGTGCTGGAACCCTTTCCTACTTATCCCCAGCCTTTGTATGGGTAGGGATAGGTTAATATTAGATCTTTTCATGCAGGGCTGGGAAGGTCCCAGGTTTTTAAACCGGAATACCCATTCGAATTGAAATTGAAAATTGCGACCGTTCCAACCCAAGCTTCAAGCTGAGTTGGATGGTTTTTGTAATGAAAATAAACTAGGGCTCTGATTCAAATGCCATTGCAGACAAAGAGGCTTGTAATTATCCCTTTGAAACAACTAGATTGGCTGGGCTCGGTCAATCTTTGATTGGGTGCTGGTTTTAGCACTGTTCTATAGATGCTGGGCGTCTGATTGAGCTCCACGTATTTCATCGCATTCGATATAAATACCAATCTAAAAAAGTGGGGTTTGGTTTGGTTTTTATATTGGATGGGATGGAAAAGGTGGAGTCTGCCCAAGCAGCTAGTTTGAATTTGTTAAGGTGATTGGTTTAAATAAATATGCCATGGTAGAGCATGTGATTATGAGATGGCCAGTGACTATGCTGTGAAGGAAGTATGTAATATAATCATGCATATAGATTTGGATTGGGCATCTAGTTGATTTGCATGCAAGTCCGAAGCGATGGCTTGATTCTATTGGTGGTCCGAGAGATCAAAAGTTTCGGTTCCAGTGATCTAAATTCCTTAGCTTCTATCTGATAAGCAATGGTTGGCTCGTTAGTATCCACGCTTCCTTCTGATTCGCTGGTTACGTTTAATAGGACTATTATTTTTACCAGACAATCGTTGATGGGAGTTTGATTGTGATGTAGCGTTTAATTTAATCTGAACAGAATTCCTTAGGTCTTAAAGGGTCGGATTCGAATAGAGAATGGATGTATATTAGTCGTATCTGCTGATGGTTCAAGCAACAACAAATCCAGATTCGATCTGCTTTTCTGGGTACTTTAAGGCAGAGTACTCGATTCATGGCCAAGCGTTGTATCTAGAACAGTACACCAATCTTTTAGGCTCGAATTTAATGAATTCCTGTACGGATCAGTTAATCCGGTGGCTCGAGACTGGTCATTGGCTGCCACGAGACGGTTACTTCATCTATTGGGAACTCTGAGCAGTCTAAAGAATTAAGGTTAATTTAGATTTTATTAAAGAGAGGAACCAGATGATCATAACTAAGCTGATTTTATTGGGAGGAAATATAACAATTATTGGGAAACACGAGCTACACGCATCGAGGACATGAGATTACGGGCAGCATTGGAATGGTCATACACCTGTCCTCCAAAGGCAGCGGTCGAATCTTTGCCAATGTAGGCGCGAATGTACTTGATGCCACCGGGGTGCTCATGCATAAACTCTTCTACATCATGCACAACACCATCGATCAAGAGCCATCGTTTGCCACCGTCGCATTCCTTCTGGTATTGCTCAAACGAAATCACTGGAAGAGTCTCTATAGGAACGCCCCAATTGATGGTTGCGCGCACCTTGTTCAAGTTCTTCTCCTTCATGAGGAGCTCTCCCTTGCGCACTTCGTTGTCGGGAAATATCTTGAGGTCACAGGTAAGGCCAACAAGAGAGCAGGCGTAGATGAACCATTTGGTAGGGTCGTATTGAAAGAACTTGATGGCATTGCGGTAGTCCTGAGGGAATTCGTGGTGGAAGTTGTGGTATCCTTCACCCATTGTTATGAGGGCAGTGAGGATGTAGTCACGAGGGGAGAGTTTGTCGTCAAACGAAGCGTCGCCAATCCAGTGGGCCAGGGAGTTGATGCAGAAGGTGGCGTGGTGGACAAAGACAAGCCGAGCAATACCTACATAGTAGTACCCGCCCTTCCAGTCACCCCACAGAATACCCGCAACAAGCGTAGGAAGGATGAAACTCATGAATAGCGCCAAAGGCACGTAGTAGTTGTGCTGGAACATCACTATGGGGTCGGCTTCAAGATCATCAACCTCAGCGCGGCCTATGACAGTGGAGTCTTTCTTGTAAATCATCCATCCAATATGCGACCAGATAAAACCACGCTTGGCATTGTATGGATCCTTTTCAGTGTCAGTGAAGCGGTGGTGGACCCGGTGGTCGCGACTCCACCAAAGAATGGAGCCTTGTACGGAGGCGGTTCCTGCAAGCATGATGTAGACTTGGTAGGGCAGGGATGCCTGGTATGAGCGGTGAGAGTAGTAGCGGTGGTATCCTGCAGTGATACCCAGGGCAGAGATCACATAGTAAACCAGAGAGAAGATGAATGTTTTAAACTGCAGCTCTGTTGTGAGGATGCCATACAAGGCCATTACTGGCGTTATGGCCAGAAGAATAGACTGGGGCCAGTTGATCTGCTGCCAAAGGGGCCTTTCGCTCAAAGGTGTCTTCTTCTGTCGAGCCATTGGAAAAATGTAAAGCAAAATTGATCACCGAAGTAGTTTATATTCACGTGGCTCGGGCACTTTTTCCGGAAGTCCATGGTATTTTTTATTGTCATGCTTCTCGGATATATTTATCCGAAACCAAGTCACTTTATAGTCCGAGCATGCACATTGACTATCAGCAACGTTCACATGATAACAGCTAATTGGCCCAATCTTCATCTCCTTTAAAATAACGGTCGGAAACATATTTTTCTAGGGGAAGTAATTATCCCATTCAAATTTAGAATCGGAGCTATTTAGTTGTCATGAAGTGATTCACTTCCAAGCTTAAGGTTGGCAGTGTAGTAGCACTATAAGCTAAGGGTTCATTCACATGTAAGTACCACAACATTCAAGCTCATTTGTTTTTATCTAGCAAATACATAGGTTGCACTTTTAAATGCCACCTGTCTTTAAACAGCTTATCTCTCAAGTGGCTATCACTTCTGCTTATCAAACACCATTTCCACTACAAGGCCCTTGTTAAATTCTTATCACATCCACAAATCCAAACTGATAACCCTAACACCTCAACGTCATATCACAATTCCATTCAAACTCCTTATTACCACCACATCAAATCACATTCCTCAAAGCATCATCCAAACACCATTACATGCTCATCCAAAACAAGCATATCCCCAAAATACATCCTAAGCACCCTGTGTAATCAAAGCCACCATCCAATAGATTTAACTCACCCTTATATTTTATATAAATACCCGCCCTTTAAATCGAATGTTTCCTTTACAAAGAGCTACGGAGAGGTTGCTATTAAGACTCTGCGATGGGAACCAAGATCTGATTCCCAACCATCATAGCTGGTGCCCCGCCAACCAATCAGAAGCCTTCGTTCTATCCTCGCCCAACTGGATCCGTTCGAATTTAGATCTCCCACCCATCAGCCAATTGGACCTCTTAAAACGGCCCTAAAGAAGCAGTGGCCTGCTAATTTGAGCTTGATTCGGGTCGATGATCCCTGCTCCGATCCACTTTTAAGCCCCCATCAGCTCATCCTAATCTCAACAAGATCCTCCCATGAAAGGTACATTACCCCATATCCCAACACCGATGCAAAACCGGGAATGGGGCCATCCAATTTAGACCAAAGCCAAATACCACTAGGTTTCTCACTGGCACAAATCACATCTATTTCATGGGTTATGACCGCGAGAATCGGTGGCTTGATGCTGAGTACAGTAATTTTTAAACCTGCTGAGATAAACGAAAATTCTCAGTCTAAAAATGAAAGCAACTCAGTCTAAACCGAAATCAAAGTGGATCCAAATCTATTGTAATTTAATATAAATTCCTTATTTTTTTTGTTTTTAGACTGAGTTGTTTCTGTTTTTAGACTGAGTTGTTTCTGTTTTTAGACTGAGATTTTTGTTTATCTCAGCAGGTTTGAAAATTACTGTAGGATCTCCAGAAGGGTATAAAACAAATCCAACTCTACCCAACCAATAGCAACAAGGTATAGATAGAGGAAGGTCATAGCCACTGGTGTTGGAGTGGTGAGAACTCACCAACCAACCCCCAGAAGATCCAAGTTGGAGATCCCACTTCAGAACCTGCACTAGCCATTTTAGAGCAGGGCCAGGCGCCAGAATTGTCACAATCTGTGTTGTGACCAAGCTTCACCCACCACAACCTGTTTTGTGGCTCCAGCGGTTGGTCATAGATCATCTTGTGGCCTTCAAGCCACACCACAATCCACACAGATCTGTTTCATGACTTTTGGATAGGGTTGGGGGTAGTCACAGCAATTGCGTGATCACAGGGTCACAGAACCCTCTTTAAGATGGTTATAGATTAGGTCACAAAACAATCTGGATAGATATGTTTGCATCTTTTGGAGTAGGGCACAACTTGTGCCTCACTGCATTGTGTAGTCATAAAATATAAAGTGAAGGTGGTTCCCAATTGTCGCAACATCTTTAATTACTCTCTCTTGGGAAAGTAATTCCATGAGTGATTTTCTGACTAATCACTAAGTTGGTGGCACTCTTATCAACCGCTCATCTATTACAGGGATAAACCTTTTGAGTCCTAAGTGAAGCATTACTTGGACAAGCCTTGTGACCACCATGACGTACATAGACAGTATGTGGCTTCTCATGATACTATATAATACTCTAAACTCATACCAAATAAAGTATCATTATTTTCTTAACTTTTCCCTTTACTTCATTCCATATACTTCTCAGAAGTATATACCCAACACAGGGATGAAACAGATGGTTTCATTTTGTGCAAGGCACAGGATGTAAAATCAGAGCAGGTTCAGCTGTCAGATTTTATTTTCTACTTGAAGTTCAGTACAAGCGTTATCAGTCATCATCTCACAATGATGGCTTTGATTGAGCCACATCTTGCTTTAGATAATTATACCACAGCCCTGATTAAGCATGATAATTATCTGTCTCAATCGAAAGGAATAGTTTGCCTACTTATGGTTGGACACAGCACAAAACAAGACAGGATTGTGCTTAGTCACATCATAATCCATGCATATTTGTTTGCTGACTTTAGGAGCCGGTCACAAAGTGGGGCAGTTACAACTGTGACCTATAGTGGCCCAAAAAAACACCCGGCCAGCAATATTTTAAAGAAAAAAAAGTAAATTTCAATAAATGAAATTTGCTATAAAGAGCATGAGCAGATGCACCACAAATTTTTACATAAGTGTTGCAACTGAACCAGTGAGGATTCAGTATTTGAAATTGGGGAAGACAACAGTCCAATAGGAAGGACAGAATAATAAGAATAAGGTATTGTTTATTGTAGAATATTGTGATTAATGTACCATATGGGGAAAGCCACAAGGCCACAAGGGGGTGGCATAGTGGGAAGTTCCATGTAAGGTTTGAAGCCAAAGAATAACTTGTGCGGGGATCAGCAAGTTGAATTGGTAGCGCTCCTACTTAGGATGAAGTACCCACCATTTGATATTGCCATCAGATTAACCCATGTCGCTAGATACGTCAAAGGGCAACTCATCAAGCGCCCCCTGTGTATCGTAAGATATGTTAGCAGGCAAGTCTGGGAACTCAGTTGCAACACAAGTATGGTATATAAAAACGCGAAAATAAATAAATAGGAAGAAAATTTTATGAAATTAAAAAAATTTAATAATAAGAGCTGCACCTTTAAGTAGATTAAAGCACATAAAATGAATATGAGACAGCACCTCTTATTCAAACTTACCTAGATTATAAATTTGGGGTTAGAGAATCTTTTGCACAGAAAACATGGTTAAAACAAGAGAAATACCTGAGTTTATTTGTGGTTGAGTTGTACAAGCTAAGGAAATGGGTTTACCTATAGAAAGATAGCCAAGGAACTCAAGATTGGCAAAGAAACTGCCTGAGAAATTTACCTCAAGTTCCAGAAAACTAACTCAGTGAAAAATTGCCTGAAATCAGGTCGTCCTAAAAAACTACTGCTCAAGATGATTGGTTTATTGTCAGAATAGCTAGGCAAAATTGATTTATAACTGCCACTCAAATTAAGGAGACTATCAAAAATACCTTGGAAATTGATATCTCTGAGGCCACTGTTTGCAATAGACTCCATGAACTGGGGTACTATGGCCGTGTTGCAAGAAAAAAACCTCTATAAGTCAAAAGAATAATGCCAGAAGATTGGCCTTTGCTCATAAGTATGTTAACTATCCTGTATCCTTTTGGGAAAAGGTAATTGGTCTGATGAGACTAAAGTTCAGCGCTGTGGATCTCAGAGACGCCAAACTGTCTATTGCAAAGCTGATGAAGCTTACAAAATTGAGTGCTTAAAACCCACTTTTAAAAATGGACGCCAGGGTGTCATGTTTTGGGGCTGTTTCACAGCCAACACAAGAGGGGCAATCCAGACAATCAGTTAGAAGGTAAATACTGATGTTTACAGAAGAATCCTTGATTGGAATCTCAATTCATTTATGAAGGATCTGCAAGAACCGGCCAGTTATATCTTCATGCAAGATAATGCTCCTATCCACAAATCCAAGAAAGCCTTAAAATACTTGGATGATAAACAGATTGTTTGTTTGGATTGGCCTTCTCAAAGCCCAGATTTGAATCCCATTGAACATCTTTGGGATGTTGTCAAATCCAATTTGTCAAAAACCTCTAAACAACCCATTATGGATCTTAAATTTGGAGTGGCAAAAGCATGAAGAGAAATTCCCATGGAAACTTTAAAGAACCTAGTCCATTCTATGCCCAGAAGACTTGCTGCTATGATTGAAGCCAAAGGTTGGCATACAAATTACTAAGTCCATAGTATATTCAGCTTTGAAATCTATGATTATTTTATATTAAATATTCATATTTTTGAAATGTTTTTATTTTTTCTTCCTATTTATTTATTTTCACGTTTTTATATACCATACTTGTGTAAAAATCTGTGGTGCATCTGCTCATACTTTTTATAGCAAATTTCATTTATTGAAATTTACTTTTTTCTTTAAAATGTTTCTAGCCAGGTATTTTTTTGGGCCAATGTACTTCTAAAGCCACAAAAAATCTGCATGGGTTTTGATGTCACTTGAAGGTTGAAAAACAGATTATGACTGGTGAAGCTTGGTCACAAAACAAATTGTGTCAGTTTTGGTGCCTGTCCCTACTCTAAGTGTGACTGGTGTAAACTAGTCATAACTGCCATATTACTTTATACAATAAGTTAGGCTAACCAATCCCACACATGGTGCAGTTGATCTCTAGCTGGATGAATACCAGTGCAGAATTTTAGTCTTCATGAGATTAATTGAGGTCTTCCATGTATCACTCCAGATTCAAGGGCACTGCATGAGAGGCACCAGAGCACAAATCTATGGTTCATCCTACTGAGACTTGGTAGACTCTAAAAAGAATCAAGCTCAGTAACATAACATATTTATCTATAAAACCATCCCTTTTCTCAGAACAAAAGGATTGAAATATAACATTATATGATCTAATATATACATTGCGCAGTTGACCAACTAAGCTCTGACTTGATCTTTAGTAAGAGATATATTGCAGATCCTGAGTTGAGCAGCCATAACCAACAAGCACAGCACAGTTTACAGCATGAGTGATCACTCATATATTCTGTCTGGTTCAAACTAAAGCTATTAATGCCCCACAGTGGACATCTATCCACTTTCAACCTGTTTCTGGACAGAGGTTGCTGCAATGCTTGATTTATATTTTAGATTCAGTTCAAAATTTGACATCTTTATGTAAGGCCTGATAAGAGAACAAATAGTGGCAAGAGCGGTAGCATACACTTGTCTTTGTGGATCATTCACACCACCCAAATTAGTGTTACCTTTGACAATGGGCATTGTCAGGATTTCAGAATAATATGATAGACTTGACCATCATTCTTCTGGCTCATTGGCTCCCGATGGCCAATTGCCACAGAGCTGTCAAGCTTAAAGAAGTATCAGTGTGATCCCATTGATAGCTTTGGATAATCAGAATATTGATAATTACCCTGAAGCTTGATCATCAGCCATTGCTAGAATTTCTATTGGTCCACATGTATGCCAATAAGCTTGATGGTTCACAAATATGCTTGAAGGGCGCACCTCTGCCAAACATTTGAGCGCCAGGACTTGAATATGAACATATGACTGATATGAAAGATCATTTCGAAGGATGATGCAAGATGTGAATAACCCATTGACAGGGTAATACAATCTCAAATATGCATGAACCATAGACAAGGTGCCGCCAGGACCCTGTTACACTTACATGGGGTCTGGTAATTAATTGAAGTCCCATGCCAGCACGGCATGGCTGCCTAGCTCTGGGGGTTGAGATTGACAGTCTGGGGAATAGAAGACTGATCAATAAGAGTTAGAATTATCAGATAATAATCTGGTAAGAGGGCTTATCCACCCTATATAAGGTGCTCTCCTAATTAGAGATTGAGCAGAATTATCACCCCTTGTAGATAGAGAAAGCATATCTCTATCCCAGTACTACTACTAGCCACCACCTCGTAGTCAGAAGTATCCAAGTAGAGTGTGTTGACGTCTACTTGCAGACCAAGTGAATTTATCCTACAGACTGACAGGAACCCACCAGGCCTTAGCCATATCAAAGACCCAACTGATAGCCTAGGTTGTCATCATACAACCCCCCTATCAACACAACCCCATGACCAATAATAATAAAGATCTTTCCTTCAAGACAAAAATTCTTGAAAGGCATAATCAGGTGGCCATTATGAAAAAGAAGTATTGAATCCTGATGGAGAATACAATGACAAGAACAGATAAGTTTAGACACATAGTCCAAGGTAATATGAAACACATGGACACTATTGTTGAATCTTCCTGACTGATAATAAACTGCAAACTCAATGGAAGAACAGGAGCACAGAGGGACTATGATATGCAACTTCCCTCTGTTAGTAACCTCACTTCCCTCTCTCAAGGCAGCATCTTTTTTAGATGCCTCCTCTGAACCTTAATAAAATTTATGTTCCTTAAAAAAGACCATCTCTCCACCCAGAGAGGAGATAAAAAAGTTCTCATGGAGGCCTTCCTGAGACATCTTAGTGAAGATCAGGATGGTCTATTCTTATGAGCCAATAGATTGGATGGAACCCAGGACAGAATCCCTGCCAATTTGGCTGAGTTTATTTTGTTCATAACTGATATGCAGCAGATAGACAGTAATTTTGCACTGTGCTTAAATGTTTTAGTACCCCTGAAAGTGGGTGGTCTCTACATTTCACCTAGAGGCAGCTGGAACAAACAGTTGTTGGGTTTGATCACAGTTCAAACCTGAACAGTAAAGTACTGTCAGGGATCCAGCCTGTGGTGGGGGGTTCCTGGGAACTTGCGGGCAGACAGCCTGCAGGCCCAGCAGGGAGGGCCCACCACAAGATTGGGGACAACTTTACAATATAAGATAACAATTTGCCCAGGAGAGCCCAAGGTCTGCTGGTAGGTACCATAGAATCTATCAAGCCGGTAATAGTGATGTACATCACTCCAAATATCTGAGTGGAAGTGGATTCATTGGCAGCAACAGATTCTTGCAGATGGTCAGGCCGCAGGGTGAGAGGCAGAGTCATTGGGACCAAATACACGTGCAGGTGGTTGTACTTGTTGCGGAATAGCAGGGGAGGTATAGTGATTTTGTGGCCTTTCCTTTAAACAGTCTCAGTCTCTCTAGTTCTTGCCTCAGGGTTGTAGATTAGGATTTCCTCTAGGGTGAACTCCAAATACGCAGGGTTGGGGGGGGTACTCAGTGAAATGTACTGGGCTGTAGGGAGCTCCTGGTGGACAATAAAGGTCGGGCAGCTGGTCCACAGTTTCTTGGGGTTGATGGGTGTGAGGTGCAGAACCGCGGGAGGTAGACTGTAAATGAAATAGAACTAATATCAAATATGGAATAACCTGGTTGAACAAAAGGTTTATGTCACTTTATTGCAAGAATGACAATGGGCAACTTCCTGGTAATCCAGGGTATAAGTATGCCCATCTGTCATGGGTGAACTTTTACAAATTTCTTTGGCCTGGGTGTTACTGTCTACCAGGATTTTCCAGTCCTTAGTGGCATCCATTGTGGGAGTTAATTCATTGGATGGTTTGAACTGAGAATACTTGAATTCCCTTGTTGGGTTGTGGGGTTGGTCATCTCTGGGCGGCCCGCGTTCTATAGGAAGTTTCTTTGTTTCCTCTTGTGTGGTGGCCCAAGTTATTTTGGGTTCTATGGCTAGGCCTGTCCGCTGATTGGCTGGGTTAACAGGAACCTTTAATGTGGGGAGTGTTGATGTAGGTGATTTTGACTCATCAAGATTTAAAGGATTTTCTGAAGTCAAATCTTGTTCTGGTTCCTGCCCAAGAATCTGCGGGCGGCCAGGCAGCTAGTCCTGCAGGCTGGCAGCCCGCAGGGTGTCAGGGTTTGAATCCTGTAGTTGAGGTTTTCCAGTAAGCATGGTCAATAGGAGTTTGTCACTTGTGACAAGTACAAGTGTGTATGGTGATCCTACCATCATATGCGTCACAAGAGACAGTTTCCTACTATCAATAAGCAAGGTAAAATCCCATTTCCGGGATTTGAACCTTGGACCCCTGCGGGCCACCAGCCTGCGTTTTTCTGGGATCAAACCAGAAACAGATTCAACTTCAGAGAAACCTCTGAGACCCGCCAGTGGAGTACCTTCTACACTCAAAACTTGCCTCTTGGAGAATTCCCTTGGCCCAGCCAATGTGATAAGCAAACTGAATGATGTCCCCACAATTTCCCAGGCCGCTGCCAATGAGACATCACCTGCATTACTTCAAGACCAAGGCCCGCAAAAAAATGACAAATCAATTGCCTCAAAAGGGGAATTAAAATTCCCTGCCCTGAACCAGCCAATGAGGACTCAATAATTTTGGGCACCCCTGGGAATGTGCAAACCCTGGTAAGTGCCACCCCTCTGGCCACAAGAAATTGTAAAAGGTTTTCCAAGTTAGATGAGCATACTCATACCCTAGAGATTCCAGGAAGATGCTCATCATCATCCTTACAAAAAAGTGTTATGAACCTTTGGTTCACTCAGGCTATACCTTATCTCTTTTTAGAACTTCATCATATACATTTTGATCACTCTTCCCCCACAGACAACCATTCTCAAAAAGCTACAGACCAGCTGCTTGAGTCATACCATCCCCCTGGAGTCTTGTACAGCCCTGTTTATTTCACTGAGTATCCTCCAAACCCAGACTACACTGAGTTCACCCTTGAAGAGATCCTCCTATATGCCCCAGAAGCCCAAACTAGAGAAACTGAGCTCATTGGTTGTGAAGGAAAGTGGATCATCATACAGCCCTTGCTATTTTGCAACAAGTATAACTACCTGCCTGTGTATCTAGTTCCCATGACTCCCCCATTAACTCTGCAGCCCAACTGCCCGCAAGAACCAGCAGCACCTGGAGAATCCACTTCAACTCAGATATTTGGCATCCTGTACATCACCCTTACGGGCCTAATTGATTTTATGGTGCCCACCAGCGGCTCTTGGCCTATTATCAGAAAATCCTCTTGTATATTTTAAAGTTGGCCCCTATCCTGTGGTGGGCCCTTCCCTCTGGATCCGCAGGCTGCCTGCCCACCAGTTCTCCAGAACCCACCACTGGATGGATTCCTGACACTATGAGCTCACTGTAAAAGATAAGTTTTGAAACTTTATAGAGATCACTCCCAGCCATCTCCATATTCAAATGAAGACCTAAGAGAAGGGGAAGGAGTGTTTGTATAGCTTTGCCATCTTACAATATTTCATAATAGACTCCACCTTGGTCACCTGCTGTTGCTGATCTCAAACAAAAGGAACCTGGTCAATATTCAACCAGCGCGTCCTAAGCATGTATGTCAAATTAGTAGCATTTTTAATGATGTGAACACCCAAATACACTTGATTATTAGTAACCAAAACAACAGCACTTATTAGAAATATAGTAGGGCTGGGCACCAAATTGACATAATTTATTTTGTGACCAAGCTCTGACTGTCACAATTGGTTTTTTGGCTTTGAAAGTTGGGTACAAACCATTTTATGACCTTCATGTCACATCACAATTCATGCAGATTTGTTTTGTGGCTTTGGGGGGCAGTTCACAATTGCAACTGCCACATTTTGTGTCCTGCTCCTAAAATCACAAATCAATATGCATAAATTGTGATGTGACCAAGCACAATCTCATGTGTCTGTGTTGTGCCTAATCATAAGTATTTGAACTATTCCTTTCAATTGAAACAGATTTTTATTTTATTTTTTATTAGCGTTTTACTATAATTGCCTAAAGCAAACTGTGGTATAATCAAAGCTATCATTATGAGATAATGGAAGATAAAGCTTTTACTGAACTTTAAGTAGAAAATAAATTCTGACAGCTGAACTTTCTCTAATCTTACATTAAGTGTCTTGCACAAAATGATATAATATGTCTCATCTTTAAAAACCATTTTATTTTTACATCATGTGCCTTACAAAAAATAAAATCATCTGTTTCATATTTGAAAACCACCTTCTTTTTATATTTTGTGATCTATAAAATGAAGTGAGGCACAGATTGTGACCTACTCTAAAAGTTGCAGCACAAATCCATCCAGATTGTTTTGTGACCCAATCCAAAACATCCACAAAATGGTTTTGTGGCACTGTGTTTACACAATTGCTGTTCCTGTCCATACCTTAGTTCCAGCACAAAAGCTCTAGGGATTGCCTGAGAAACTATATTGCTGCAATGATGAACATTGTTAGAGTTGTGTACATCATTTCTTAATGAAAATGAAACTGATGAGGGTAGATTTCCCAACCCAAAATCAGAACAGCAGAAAGAAAAGGTCACTGAAACTTTAAACCTATGAATTTTTTAAGGCAATATAAGCTGGGCAACCAGAATTTCTGCAGAAATCACAAAGATGAAGGGCAAATAATTCACAGAGAAGAAATGGTTACTTGTCAATGAGATTAAACTTCAATTTTATTCCATCAAGGCCTTTCAAATCCAAGACAGAATTGAATAGTAACAGGCAGTACCTGGAGGATCTTGGCACCTCACATACTAGATCATTTTTCTAGTTCTTGTTTGGGGAGATAATCATGTTTATTATCCAGGTAAAAATATCTTAAAACAAGTTTTTAGTTGGGAAAAGAGGAAAAAGTTGTAAGGGAGCTTCAAAATTTTTTCTGGCTTCTGATTGTCTGGGGGTGAACAATTTCACTTCCTCTATCAAGTGTTTAACTGGGTTTTCTATGATGTCAAAATTCAGGTTCTTTAGGTGACCAGTCATTCAATCACTATTAGTGAAGGGTATAGATATCTCATTTTTGAGAAGCAAAATTTTTGGGAGAAAATATTTAGGGCTCCACAAAATCTTCAACTGGGCCAGCCACTACCCATTTTTTATCAACCACTAAATTTAGGTCTTCAGTCAACTTAACATTTTGATATCTTCCTTTTTTTGAAGTTTCTTCTTCAGGCAATTAATTCCAGCTAAAAAGCTCACTACCGTGATACCATCCTGTTTCTTTTCTTTCATGGAGATGCCTTCTGAGAGAACATTAGCCAATGAGAAATTCTTATGAGGGCCTAGGAGGTTTATTTCAAGGAATATGGGGCCATCCTTGTTGGATTGCTTCCTCTGAGAGGGACTCAAGGCTTCTGAAAACTTCTAGTGGTACTGATTGATGAGGCCTTGTCAGTGTCTGCATTCTCTGGCCAGGACCTAGGTTTAATCTGCTTTGATGTAATCCTTTCACAAAATTAAGAAATGTAAAGAATACTTATGATAACAAGAACTCACAATAGCTTCTACTTTATACTCCAGATCATCTTTCACTCCCAAAAGATGAGGTAAGTTGATTTGGGTCCCTGAGTATCTGAATAAGAGGGACTCATGAAATAATTTATAGATGGGGATTGAGAAAGGGAGCTCAAGAAAATAGGCTGTGGGTCTCACTTTTTTGAGACCAAACTTTTTAGTGAGAACCTTAAGACATGTTTTTTTGGAGTCCAACATGAAAATGTATCCCAGTTAGTACACCAGCCCTCTACAATGTTTGAGGTCTACATATTCCTTGTAAAATCTCACAGAATTTGCTGAAATTAGCTTCAGCTCTGCCTGGATCTCTCAAATGTCCACAGATTGCTTAATGGCTGACTGTGTCATGGTAGGTTCCATCATGCCAGGAATTATCCAGCCAAGTAGAAAGGCTCAAAAAGCCAGAAACCCTTTTAAAAAATTGATCAAATCAACAGATTTAAATCAAACAGTTGATTGAAAATGGGTTATGGCTGCTCCAGTCTGCCAGCTGAAACCAATTCCTCCTTGCAAGTTGATGTTGATAAATTGACGTAATTTGAGGGTCACTCAATATGAGCTTGTTAATCAGCATGATTGTCAGAAATTGGTTACCCAAGGGTTCTTTGCAACCTGGATAAGATACTCACTTGACAATGTAGAAGGAATAGGAGTCCAGGATCCAGGTGGTATTGCTTAGTCAATTTTGGTATATATTGAATAAATTTCACTGTTTCAACTCTAAGAGTTGAGTACTCCCAAAAATTTACTCAATAAAAACCAAATATCCCTTGGTCTAATTTACTTTTGAAAATGCATCCTGTAGTTGGATTGGTGCACTACATTCCCTACAATCTAATTCTAAGCTGGATCATTACTGGAAGATGGGGACCTGCAGTTGGAACTTTGTTGTCAGCACCTCCCAATGTTAATTCAATGCCTGCCAATCTGGGAGTGGTCCCTCCTGTCTTTGAAAATGAAAATTGTGTTACATCTCAATGTCCTGGATTTTATTCTGAAGATTTTCTGATGCTTTCATAGGCTATTTATCTTGGGCTACTTTGTTTAGGATTAATTATTTTACTTAATCCTAGTATCTTATTTGGAAATTTTACAAAACAGTATTTGAAGCTGCGTTGGTGGTTAATCATTAACTCTATGTGGATCTGGGTGGTAATTCCCCACCACTTGGAGACAGCTTCTTACTATCCCGCAATTTCTGTCACATTACTCAACTCTTCTACGTCTGAGATTTTGGAAGCAGTTTGTCATGAATTTGTGTTTCTTTTCTCCTGCTCTGTCAAGATATCTGTGTGTACCATGTTTATTTATATCAGTTCTTTTCTGAGTTTTCAGTTTGGGCTTTTATTTAATTTGTGGTTTCCATCTCCGGTTGCAGTTTTTGAGACTGGATCTTCTGTTTCCTATTTTTGCCGCGCTATGTCATTTTGGCGTCCAGATCATTTTCCTGCTCTACCTACTGATGAAATTTTGCGTGAATTTTTGTCAGCTTTATCATTCTATTCCGGTTAAGCCTTAGTCACAAATCCCAAGTTTACCATGTGATGACAAAGGTTTCTGAGGATGCTTGTGAATGGTTGTTGTCCGTGGTGGAGCGCAATTGACGTGTTTTAACTGAAAGTGCATCTCTGTACCCTTTGTTAAAAAATTTGTGTGTATCTATTGAGGAGCTCAAATTATATCATAAGTTATACGCCTTCCAACAGGGTACTACTCCGCTTTCAATATTACTTCCTCAGTTTCTTGCCTACTGCTGTACAATTGATGTTCCTGAGGTGAATAAACTCTCAGCGTTGTGGTTAGCAGTTGACCAGACTGCCCAGGATTTGGCGGTTTGGGATTCCCCGTTAACCACAACTGAGACCCTGGTAAGCCAAATTCTTTCTCTGGTCTCAAATCCGTTGGTTTCCAAACAAAGTTTGATGGAAGTTGAAGCCATACCTGCTGCGCGCTCCTGGTTTTCTGGGACTTGGTCTGCAGTGGCGTCCTCCAGCCAGAGCCAGGATTGTTCTCCCTGGAGTTTTTCTCAGTTGCAATTGGCAATTTTGAACAAACCTGTTAATGTGAATGAAGCACAAGTAGTGTTCACCCCTGAGAGTTCATTGGCTATGCTTCAGCACTTTGTGCCTGCAAAGCCTTTGACAGTTGAATCCAAAGAGTTACCCCTCATTCCAATTGATTGTGATCATCCCATCCTTCCTGTTGCTGTCTAAGAAATGATTGAGCAATATTTCCAGGAGCACCCTGACTCCTTAGCTGCTGTCTGTACCACCAAAGAGAAGCAGAATCCTGCCAAGACTGCAACATTTGCGGCAAATAAATCTACTTCTGGTTACTTCTTGTTTTATGATAGCATTGATAACAGTCAAACTATCCATCAGTCAGTCATTCTGTTGGATACAGGTGCTTCCAAGAACTTTATTATTGTTGAGACCGTAGACTTGCTGCAACTCAAGTATCACCCAGGAATGCTTGTTAGGGGTGGAAACTGTCAAATGTTTCCCTCTTTCCAGCTTAAGAAGCCAGTTAAATTTGTAGGTGAGGGTCAGTCTTTTACTGCAAGGCTCTCCATTTTCTCTACCCTTATTTATCCTATTATTTTGGGGGTGGGCTGGTGGCAAGACCATAATGTATTGACCCTGCTGAAAGAAAATGGGCTGCAAGTAGAACACTCTTTGGGCATATACATCCATATTCTGTTGTTAGGTATGTCTGAATAAGAGCAGTCTTCTCAGACCATTCAATTGGTTCCTGTTCCCATCCCTGCAAGTTCAGATTTACCAGCATGTCTGCAGCCCTGATCTGCGGCGTTTGACGCTACTAGGGGCAAGGTCCTTCCCAAGCACACTCAGTTTGACTTTGACTTTAAAGTTACTGTTGATCTGATTTGTATTGTGTCTCCTATTTACCCTTTAACCTTGAAGGAAGATGCATGTTTATAGGAGTGGACTTGTGACATGTTGGAAAAGGGATACATTTTCAAGAAGGCTTCATTGATCTGCTCCCCATTGTTGTTTGTTCAAAAGTCTGATGGGTCTCTTTATCCTTGTGTTGACTACAGGAATTTGAATAACATCACAATTCCTAATCCCTATCCCTTACCTCTCAAAGCTCAGATTTCTTGGTGCATTGTGAAGGCAAAAGTATTATAAAAACTTGATCTGTTGAATGCCTTCAATCAAATCAGGATCACAGAAGGAATGGTTAACAGCATTCAGAACTGTTGAAGATCTGGATGTACAAGTATTCTGGCTACCACCAACTTACTTAACATCCAGTCATTGCCTGATTTGGTGCCCTTCCAATATACAGTTTGACATACTGGAAATAGCAACCAAGAAATATCATATGACTGTCCAAGTATCCAGTGGCTTGAACCCATCCTGCACATGACCAACCCCTAGGTTTGATCCAACTAAATCTCCCCCACAGCCAAATCTATATAAGTCTAAAATATTATCCAATAAAAGAAACTTCTCTTCTTTCCTAATTATGTATTTGAAGCTTCCCCAAAAGGCGCTCCTTATCACTGGTAGCAGCTACAGTTTTTTATCACACCCATGAAAGAGAAAATGACTGACCAAAACCCGCCCACCTTTGCTCACATACTCAATCAGGCCACATCCCAGGAGACCTGAAAAATTAATTCTGTGCCCATGACATTGACAAAGATATACCTAGTGGATGCACCATATTTGAAGGACTGGTCATGCCCAAAGCATGCGCCAAGATAATTCAATACAGTTGCTCTCTTCAACCACAAACAAACACAAAATCACCTATCACAGGTGAAGTTAATAACAACAAATACATTGGTATCAACAAGTTTTTTTTGGTTAAAACAAAGAAAATGTCATCAACTGGCTAGATCACTCAGCCACTAAACTCCGTACCAGCCGCATCCCCCACAAAAAATGGGTCCAGGAAGCCAGCAAGCGCCTGTATGAGGCCACAGCTAACTGGTTTGCCACCTGGGCTGGCTCACAAACAGATGACCAGCTTGAAAACTGGGAAGAGTTCAAAGAGGGCATCACACACAATTCCTGCGTCACTGAATCCCTTCAAGACATTGCAATACAGCTCAGCAATCTTCCTCAGAAGACCACTATCACAGCTTACACCAATAAATTCAAGAAAATACACCACAAAATCTAGAAACCAGTGCAAGCTGATAACATACATACCTGTAATAGAAATCACTGGATAATATGAAGCCGTTTCTAAATGATGGGGAATTACCACCCAAATCCACATAGAATTGATGATTAACCACCAACGCGGCTTTAAATATCTTTTTGTGAAATTTACAATTAAAACTCCAGGATTAAGTAGAACAATCAATCTTAACCAGAGTGAACCAAGATAAATGACCTGGGAAAGCATCAATGCATCTTCAGCGTAGAATTCTGGGCATTGAGAAGTGACATAATTTTCATTTTCCAGAATGGGGGGAGGAGCTATAAAATTGGCTGGCATGAAATTAACATTTTGCGGCGCCAACAACAAAGTTCCAGATGCAGGGCCCCATCTTCCTGAAATGATTCTGTTCAGAATCAGATTGTACGGGATATACCACAACAACCTGAGCACAGGATGCATTTTTAAAATTTAAAATTAGAACTTGGGATAATTGATTTTTATTGAGTAAATTTAGAAGGACTCAACTCTTAGAGTTGAAACAGGGAAAATTATTCAATATATACCAGAAAAATTGACTAAGCAATACCACCTGAGTCTTGATCTCCTATTCCTTTGGCATCTTCAAGCAAGTATCTAGACCAGGTTGCAAAGAACCCTTGCGTGACCAGTTTCTGGCAACCATGCCAATTAATGAGCTTATATTGGGTGACCCTCATATTACATCAATTTATCAACATCAGTTTACAAGGGGGAGCTGGTTTCAGCTGGTAAACAGGAGCAGCTGTGACCCATTTTTGATCAACTGTTTGGTTTAAATCTGTTAACTTGGTCAACTTTGATATAGGTTTTCTGGCCTTCTGTGCCTTCTTACTTGGACGGACAATACCCGGCACTATGAAACCTACCGTGACAATACCAGAGCCTCCTTTATCAACATAATGAAGCCCTCTGTTGCTGCCCTCATCTGCCCAGAGGTAAATACCTCCATTCCCACACTCATTGCATAAGCCAAGCACACATAAAAACGCGCAAACATGGAATATGCTGCACACAACAGCAATGGCAGAGAAAACTCCAATGGAAACAAATGCCAAAAAACCAATTATAGCAACAGAAACTCCAATTGCAACAATGGCAATTTCAGCCAAAGTGCAAAATGCTCCCGTCTCAAGAAGGAGAACACCACTGAAGTAAACAATGCTGAAACAGCAACCCACTATGAATCTGACCCCACATTCTCTGACCTTGAAGGTCTTGAAACAGAGGAACAGGGAAAAGAGGAGGGGGAACAGGCTTAAGTGCCCCTGCCCCCCCCAACTTGACAAGAAATTGTACCAGGGCACAAACTTTGCTGCTCACATCCCACGCGTCCCGCAATCCTCCATTTTTATGAACTTAAAAATTAAAGATCACTCACAACTTCTTGTCTACCCATGCACTTATAAATCTCATACACATAAAATTTTATTTGACTCTGGTGCACAACACACCATGGCTAGAAAACCATTTGTAACCAAGTATAAATACCAGTTGTCAAATCCAACTTCAAATACGCCAGAATAGCAGACAAATCAAGGGTTCTACTTGAAGGCAAAACAACTCCCTTCAGAATTGACCTCTAAGGCATACAAACTTCCATCAAAGAACTTGTCATGAACAACATAAACTACGACATTGTAGTAGGCATGGACTGGTTTACCTGAGTGAACCCCAGCATATGTTGGAAAACAAAAACCATGACCATCAAACGCAACAGAGTCAATTTTAACATCCTCAAAGAACCCAACAACCTCATTCTGAGAGACACAGTATTTGTCTAGGTCATAAACCAAGATGACTCAGAACATCTAACCAAAGACAGTACCCTCCACATATTGAGGCACACTGAATTAAATAATATGCAAACAACCAAGATCCAATGCCCAGAACTTGCGGCACTCCTAAATGAATATGCCCATGTATTCAAAGAAGAACTCACCAAGTTACCCCCCCCCCAAACAGGAGGTCAAACATGGCATCAAACTATGTAAAGCCATGTCTAAACTGGCACCCCTCTACAGACTCTCTCCCATGGAGACCTAAACCCTCAAAACACACACTGAGGACAATCTAGCAAAAGGATTCATTTGCCCGTCTGAATCTCCATGGGGGGGCAGCAGTGTTCTTTGTAAAGAAAAAGGAAGGCACTCTGCGTCTAGTAACTGACTAAAGAGCACTAAATGCAAGCACAGTAAAGAATAAATACCCTCTTCCACTTATAGAGGATCTGTTTGAAAGACTCTCAGGAGCCAAATTTTTCTCCAAAATTGACCTCACCTCAGGTTACAACCAAGTTGAAGTAAAGGAAAAGGACATACCAAAAACTGTGTTCTGTACACAATTTGGATCCTTTGAATGTAGAGTAATGAACTTTGGGATGACCCCTAAGGAATGGGTTCACCATCCCAGGGAGCAGCAACAGTCTGGCAGTCCTGCTCCACAAGAAGGGATTGCAGGCAGAACTGAAGAACTGGCAACCAATCACGCTCCTAAACACTGACCAAAAGCTGTTAAGCAAAATCCTGGTGGCTAGGATGTGCAGTCTAATACCTTTGGCAACTCACCCTAACCAACACAGGTTTACTCTGGGCTGCAATATTGCTGACAATGTGAACACTGTCACCAATATACTGCGGGATAAAACACAGACCAGCATTGCTATCTTCCTAGATCAGGAAAAGGCATATGACAGAGTTTCATAGCCATACCTTGATGCGTGCCTGTCTGCTCACACTATCCCTGGAAATTTCAGATCATGGCTGAAATTCCTTCTTAGGGACTCATCCATACAGGTGGCAACAGCTCATGGGGAAACAGAGGAGATCTTTTTGTCCCACGGTCTCCAACAGGGTGACCCCCTTAGCCCTCTCCTCTACAACCTGGCTATTGACCCATGGATCCGGCACCTCAGCTGTAAACTGTCAGGCCTGCAGGCATACAGACATGAACCTTTCACAATCAAAGCCTTTGCAGATAATTGTGTTGTAGGCCTGTCCTCCAAAAAAAGATGTGTCCATTTTTACGAGGGCACTCAAGGACTACTTGGAATTCTCACAGGCCAAAGTGAACACCAATAAATCACAGGCCATTGTCTTGGGCAACCCAGGATTCAAACCCCCTCTAGCCATAAAGCCAACCAGAGCCCCAGTGCGCCACCTGGGCGCATGGGTCAAGGTGGGGGGTTTTGACACACAGGTGATGGAATCAAACATCCTTGGTGCGGTTTCATACTCCATGTCCTCCTGGCAGTGCAACCTTGTGACTCAGATTAGCAGGGTCCAACTAGTAAATATACTTGGATACTCAAAAGTCTGGTACGCTGCACAGTTCTTCCCTCTCTTCCCATAATTCTTCTGCAGTCTCAACAAGATTGTGCAACACACACTGTGGCAACCAGGTACCCAGCCAATTGCCACCACAAAGTTGATTGGCAACAAGCTCAGGGGTGGGCTGGGCCTGTGCAATGTGCGCTGGACCTCAGCCAAGATTTTTGGTTGCACTATGTCCATGGTACTCTCTACCCATGTGAAAGCCCCCACTTGACCAACACATTTAGGACACAATGGGCCAGGGCTCTAGGCCTGAACCTGGCTCACAAGCAACACACTCTCAACAACTGGCTATCAAGGATCACAACAGAGAGAGTACCACAAGGGATGTACTCTTTCTGGAAAGCCATGCTATCTGAGTTCAAGGAGTATTAGAGCATAAGCGCATTCAGACCCTTGTCTGCCCATAGAGACAGAGCAGGCCTGGTGTGGCGTCCAATGTTCATGGGCCTCCCTGCCCACCCTGGGGCACCCACCCCTGAACCTCCTAGGCTTGTGGCAAGGCCAGAGATTTTGGACGTGCTCCCGCACAACAATACCAGCCTCAAAGAAAGCCTGTACTGGCAATACTGCCACAAGGACATGATCAATCTGAAGATGCGCACAAACACGTGGAAGTTCCTCTGAAGAGTGTACCACATGGCTGACCAAGGCAACTTCCCAAACCCCACCTGCAACAGATGTGGGGCCCCCAACACCATGAAACACAGGTTCTTTGAGTGCCCCCAGAGTAGAAGAATCTGGTAAGATGCATGTGCAATCCTCAGGCCTGCCCACCCATACTCCATACCCATGGAGGGTTCAGAGGTAGACTGATTTTTCATTGATGCCCCTTCCAGAATTCCTGAGTCCTTTTGTGCAGCCGTATTCCACACCGCGTTGTGGGTGATCCACTCAGCTGTCATAAAATCCTTTGCATCCACACCTCACCCAGCAAGTGCCCCAAACTCCCTTATAGCACACAAACTTGGGTGGATTATGAGCCAGGTCTTCTATGGTAATCCATCTAGCACAGTGTGCTGGGAGCTTGCGGACAAATGGTACTCAATCCCTGGCCTGGTCCTCTTTCTGGACCAAGATCAGGCAGTCTTTGTCCTCCCAGAAACAGTCCATCCGCCCCTCACCCCTCCACTCCCCTCCCCCAAGGTTTTTCTCCGGGCCCTCCAGTTTCCCTGAACCTCCCCCCTTAGACCATCCTCCTCCCCCCTTTTCAATTGATCATCCCTTTATGGCCCTATGGGCTTGTTGTACCAGTCAAAAATGTCTGGGCAACCTGAATAAATGAACTTTGGGATGAACAACGCTCCCACAACATTTGTCATCATGATGAACCAAGCACTAAATGGTCTCTCAAATACATTATGCTACCTTGACAACATCATCATATTCTCAAAAAAAGAGGAACACCTCACACATGTCTGCAAGAAACTCAATCAACTTGCAAAGCACAAACTCTATGCAAAACCAAGTAAGTGCCAATTTATGGAATAGGAACTCCTGTTATTGGGCCACATTGTCTCTGACAGTGGCATCAAAGCAGATCCAGACAAAATGAAAGCCATAAACAACATGCAACACCCCGCCTATTTTAAAAAAGTTAGAAGCTTTCTCAGGATGGTAGCTTACCTAAGGAAATACATAAAAGACTGCGGAAAACTCACTGCACCAATCAATGACTTAACCAAGGGTAATGCCAAAAAGAAATTCATCTGGACACCAGAATGCAACAAGAATTTCCAACTATTAAAACAAGCTTTGATCAAATCACCAATATTGCAATACCCTAATAACAACAAGTGCTACAAGTTCAAGTTGGATGCCAGTGACACTGCCATTGGCGCAGTCCTACGCATTCTCCAGCCAGGGCAGCAAGACTTCCTGCCAGTATGTTAAGAAAGTAAAAAACTAATCAACACTGATCATAGGTACCCAATACACAATAAGGAATTGCTAGCAATGTATCACACATGCAAGAAATGGAGATGTTATCTAGAAGGACATTTAAACATCCGGGTACTAACTGACCATAAATCCTTAATCTACTTTAAAACTCAGAACACACTTGCACGGCAACAAGCCAAATAAATGTCCCTGCTAGAGCAGCTCACTTTGGACATCCAATACAAAAAGAGGGCAGAGCTGGTCATGGCTGATGCTCTCTCTAGGCTATATCAGCCAAGAGAGGATCATCCTGACCACCTGGACTCTGAATGGCCCAATCTATATAACACCAAATACAAGACAAAAGGGAAAGACCCCTCCACACATTAACTAACCCATGATACATTAGTAAGGAATGAAAAACATTTCCACATATAAAATGGCACAGTCTACTGCATCATTAAAGATAAATATGTTCCCTACATCCCACTTGCACAAAGAGTGGACACCATATTAAGACATCACTGCCTACTAGGACATACAAAGGTTAACAATCTATACCTCACGTTAAAAGAGATAGTATGGTGGCCCAATCTAAAACAAGATATTATTAATGTTCTGAAAAAGTGCACAGTGTGCAAGAAATACACCAGCACAAAGGCTCCCCAGCCAACAGTCAATCCAGTGCCTGACCCTGAACCATTCAAGGTTTGGGGACTGGACGTAGTGGGCCCCTTCCCAGAAACTAAGACAAACCAATGTTTCCTAATTGTAGCCATTGACTTCACCACACACTGGCCCATCTTCTGGGTAACAAAGGACCACAAAGCAGAAACCATAAAATGATTCATTAACAAAGCAATCATAGCCAACTACGGTACCCCAGGCTACATCATAACTGATGGAGCAACCAAGTTATTAGGTCATGTAGTAAACAACAACTTAAAATCCAAAAAATTAAACATTCCACAACCTTGCCCTACAGGCCAACAGCAGAGTTGAACGCCTAAACAGCAGTCTTATCAGAACCCTAGATAAAATAATGGATGACAAAATCAAAGACACATGGCCACTATACGTGAAACATGCATTATTAGTTTCCCAGGTCTGCACCAATCAAGGGACAGGCTACTTACTGTTTTAACTAACATACAAATACAACCCAGAAATAATTACCCAAAACAAGCAACCATACATAAAGATCCCCCCAGGGAAACCCCCCACAGTAGAAAAAGTACCAAATCTACAACACATACACCTCAAAGCCAAAATAGCAGAAATAAAAAGGCTCAAAACACAAAAGGTAACCTCTACAGAGGAATTACTTCCCATCAACTCCCCCATCTGGGTCCTAGCTGTAAACAGAAAGAAGCTAGACTCAGTACAAAGAGGACCAGGAAGATTCATCAGATACCAACCAGACAGAAATACCCATCTAGTTAAGTTCCAAGGCGTCAAAGACCCTGTCATCAAGAAATACCACAGATTCTGCCTTTGCCTCAGCAAAGGAGAACACTCAATCAGACTGGTACCAACTAGCAAACAACTCTAGGAACATCAGGCAGTAGCCGTTAAGACAAAGCCCCCTCCTGATGTACCAGAGTAACCCCTTAAGAGGTGTGTGTGTCAAGGGTCTGGATGTACAAGTATTCTGGCTACTGCCAACTTAATTAACATCCAGTCATCGCCAAATTTGGTGCCCTTCCAATATATGTTTGACATACTGAGAATAATACCCAAGCAATATCACATGACTGTCCAAGTATCCAGTGGCTTGAACCCATCCCGCACATGACCAACCCCTAGGTTCAATTCAGCTAAATTTCTGCCACAGCCAAATCTATATAAGTCTAAAATATTATCCAATAAAAGAAACTTCTCTTCTTTCCTAATCCCTTATTTGAAGCTTCCCCAAAAGGCACTCCTTATCAGAACCAAAAATGGCATCTTCTAGTTCTGTGTAATGCCTTTTGGATTGAAGAATACTCCGGCTTGCTTTCAGCAGTTAATTGATTCAGTCTTGGGGGATCTCCTAGGTGTATGTGTCATTGTGTATATGGACAATATCTTGGTGATCTCTCCAGATGAGGAGCCACATAAGGCCCACCTGTCAGCAGTCATAGAGTGTATTCTCCAGGCAAACTTGATCATTAAAAGGAGTAAGTGCAAATTCTTTAAACGTAAGGTTACCTTTCTGGATAATATTATCTTTGAGGATGGCCACATCATTGCCCCTGACAAGGAAGCTGCAGTTTGAGAGTATGCTACACCTGTGACAGTATCCCAACTTTGTGGTTTTTTGGGTACCTGTACGTTCTTGAAGAAATTCACTCCCCACTTGTCTGAGGTGGCCGCCCCTTTATATTTGGCTAGTGAAAAGACAACTTTAGTCTGGACGCCTGAGTGTGCAAGTGCCTTCTCAGCAGTCAAGGCTCTTTTGTTGTCCTCCCCAGTGTTAAGACATGTGAATCCTGAGCTTCCTTTTGTTGTTTTCACCAACACATCTAAATACGCTGTGGCTGGTGTGCTGTTGCAAACGGCTAGTGACGGGATTGAGAGACCTGTAGGGTATTTCTCCCGGAAGATGGAGGTTCAAGAACGCAACTACATGATTTACAACAATGAAATATTGGCAGTTGTGAAATTGTTAAGGCATTGGCATCACCATCTCATGTTGGTGTGTCATCCATTTGTAGTAAGAACTGCCCACAAAGCTCTTCTGTATTATCAACAACCCAGGGTTTTGTTGGATTGTCAATCCAGATGGCATGGTGACTTGACAGGATACAAGTTCCGCTACAAGTTCATTAAGGGATCTGATAATCACTTGGCGGATGTGTTGAGTAGAAATCCTTCTCATATCCCAGATGCTGGTATGAACATTGAGTTTAACACACACAAAATGATTCCAGACAAGGATGTGGCTCCTTTTGTACTACCTATGCTTGCTACACTTGCTATCATGTCCTTGACTGAGGGCACAGACTTAGAACTATATACCAAAGTCAAGTTTTTGCAGCCTCTGTCCAAAGATTATGATTGGTTAAGAAAATAGCATGTGCACATCTGGTTGGCCAGCTGCAGGGTTATCACAAGATAGGGCTAATTCTATATCGTCAAGGTTGCTTATGGGTACCAGAGGGAACTATTTGGGATGAAATAATGGAAGCCCATCACAGCTGCCCCACAGCAGGCCACCTAGGGAAGAACAAAACAGTGGAGTTAATTTGCTGACAGTTTTCTTAGAAAGTTTTGACAGTGCAGGTGGTGGCTTACATCCGAGACTGTCTGGTATGTGTTTGATCCAAGGCAAGCAGGAACAAGATGACTGGTTTATTGGTTCCACTTCAGCCAGCTGTAGGACCATGGGCGTTGGTGTTGGTAGACTTTATTGGGGAACTTCCAAATTCTAACAGGTTTAATGCAATCATGGTGGTGGTTGATTGCTTCACAAAAATGGCACACTTTGTTCCATGCTTGACTACAATTACTTTGGTGAAAACAGCTTGGTTGTTTGTGAATATAATCTTTTCCTTGCATGGCATCCTGATGGAGATTGTGAGTGACCGTGGGCCTCAATTCATTGCACAGTTCTGGGAAGCTTTTACTGGAATCCTTGGTATCAAATTTTGCCGCTCCACTGCTTTCCACCCCCAGTTTGATAGAAAAACAGAGAGGATAAACCAAAGTTTGGAGGTCTACCTATGCTGCTACAAAAATGCAAGACAAGATGACTGGTGTGATAACCTATCTATGGCAGAGTTCACATATAATAACACCCTGCACACATCAACTCAGGTTTTGCCATTCTATGACAATGTAGGTTACAACCCTTCATCCAACATGGGTTCCTACTTAGTTAGCAATGTGGAAGCTGCAACTGATCAAGCTGCTGCATTGAAGCAGGTCCATCAGGAGCTCCAGCTTACTCTTGCCAACGCTGTGTCAACTTACAAGGAATATGAAGATTTCAAGCACCAGGAAGGTCCAACCTACAGGCCAGGTGATCTAGTCATGGTTGATGCTTGCAATATGAAACTGAAGGTCCTCTGTCGCAAATTAGAGCCCAAGAAAGTTGGTCCCTTCAAGGTTAAACGTCAAATTGGTCCCTCTGCATCTTGGCTAGATTTATCCCCGGCTTTTAAGATTTTCCACACCTCTCATGAATGCCTTCTTACTCCCTTTAAGGGTACAGAGACTTCTTCTTCCCAACCCATTCTTGTAAAAGGAGAGCCTGAGTATGAGCTAAATTACATTCTGGCTTCCTGTAAGAATCAACACCATTTGGAATATTTGATGTCATGGAAGGGTTATCCTAATTCTGAAAACTCATGGGGTCCCCACTATGATTGTTCCAATTCCCCAGTCCTAATTCAAGAGTTTTACGAGCGCAATCCCACTGCTATTGGCCACCCTGAGCTTACCTTAGCTGCAATAAAACTCCCGCCTGCCCACAAGAATTTCTCTTTATCCATCTCCCAGATGATGGTATTGTGCCCAGGACTAAAGCAGAGGGTAATGTCACAGTAGGTTTCATCATGCTGGGAATTATCCAGCCAAGTAGAATGGCTTGAAAAGCCAGAAAACCTTTTAAAAAATTAACCAAATTAACAGATTTAAATCAAACAGTCAATTGAAAATGGGTTACAGCTGCTCCAGTCTGCCAGCTGAAACCAATTCCTACTTGCAAGTTGATGTTGATAAATTGACGTAATTTGAGGGTCACTTGATATGAGCTTGTTAATCAGCATGGTTGTCAAAAATTGGTCACTCAAGGGTTCTTTGCAACTTGGACCAGATACTTACTTGACAATATAGAAGGAATAGGAGCCCAGGATCCAGGTGGTATTGCTTAGTCAATTTTTGATATATATTGAATAATTTTCACTGTTCAACTCTAAGAGTTGAGTACTCCCAAAAATTTACTTAATAAAAATCAAATATCCCTTGGTCTAATTTACTTTTGAAAATGCATCCTGTAGTTGGATTGGTGCACTAAATTCCCTACAATCTAATTCTAAGCTGGATTATTACAGGAAGATGGGGCCCTGCAGTTGGAACTTTGTTGTTGGCACCTCCCAATGCTAATTCAATGCCTGCTGATCTTGGAGTGGTCCTTTCTGTCTTTGAAAATGAAAGTTGTGTTGCATCTCAATGTCCTGAATTTTATTCTGAAGATTCTCTGATGCTTTGACAGGCTATTTATCTTGGGCTACTTTGGTTAGGATTAATTATTTTACTTAATCCTAGTATCTTATTTGGAAATTTTACAAAACAGTATTTGAAGCTGCGTTGGTGGTTAATTATTAACTCTATGTGGATTTGGGTGGTAATTCCCCACCACTTGGAGACAGCTTCTTACTATCCTGCAATTTCTGTCACAGACTGAGACATAAAAAATGGGTAAGAGCCTACACTAAAATCTGAGTTGTAACCATAAGTAGCATAAAAGAGAGACTACTCTAAGGAGGTGTGATCATAGTTGTTATATGTAAACTGGGTCATAGGGAGGATAGCAGCCTAGTTATATTGGGTTTCAAATAAGTAGCATCAGAGGTATGTCTCAAGAGTCTGGTTGACCCACTCAGTTTTTCTGTCCAACTGGGGGTGGAATGTGGTGGACCTGCATGATAAATCCCCAAAATCTTTAAGAATGCCCTCATAAAATTTAACAGTAAACTGGAGCCCCTATCACTAATGATCTCATGGGAGAGGCTGTGAAGAGAATATATATGATACAGGAAGAGACAAGCCATCTTGACAGCTATCACATTTGTATCACAGAAAATGAAATGAGAAAACTTAGCAAATTTTTCAACCACTATCATGATGCCATTATGCTCCTAGTATATGAATAGCTGTGATGAACCATATTGAGAGCTGTGTTTCAGGAATTGGCTAATATTGGATAAAAAATATAGATTCCCTAAGAGATGTAAATGATTGTTGCTTTATTGATTTGCTTAGCCTTGGTGGCTAAAGAAGGTTTTTTATGCCTTGGTGTAAAAGTAAGATGACTTATTAGTGTTTTAAAAAGATAAAGAGGTGCCCTGGGATGGCTATATCAATGGGTAGTAATTCTTAGATCAAATGAGGTAATAAAGTTGTGTTTCTCCTAGAATGATTATGCATAGGTGGCATTGAAATCCTGATACTAGATGGGGGAGGAGAATTCAGCTAGGTCACTCTTAGAAAGTAAGAGCTTTTCTGTCTATGTCTTTTGGGTGATTTTAAGAAAAAGCCTTTATGTCACTGTTAAGCATAGGGAGCCTGGAATTACCTGAGGGGAAAATGTCCAGAGAAAAAGTTGTAAGAGCCCAAGGGATCAGAGCGGTGTCCAGAAAGTGGACTTGATTACTCTGCAAACTCCCAAGCTAACCACTTGGGGAGCAAAGACAAGAAGAAAGTAGCAGTAAGAGAGTGAATTCTTGTCTTTAAAAGCCTTGGTGAAAGACACTTAGGTTGGCTATATAAACGGTTAATAGCTCATATGGAAGAAATCTTTAGTGGCTGAAAAAGGTGCCCAAATGGTAGACATCTGTAGCAACTATAGAAAGAAAGGTGCCAGGATGAAAGACATCTAAAGAGTCTATAAGAAAGTTCTTAGATAGCAGAAATATGAAGGAATTAGTAGTAGAGTAAAGCCCAGATGAAGAACATATGTAGTGGCTGGTAGATTAAAGCCCAGATGGAAGTCATCTGTAGTGGTTAGAAGAATGAAATCCCCACATAAAATTCATCTATAGTTGCCAAGAAAAAGATTAAAGAATAAAATAGTAAGATTGATATAAAAGGATTAAATGAGACATAAGAAATAAATATAAAGATAAGCTAAAATAAAACAAGTGTTCATCTATTTAAAAGGATAGACCAGAAGACAGGAAATATTTGAGCTGGAACAGAAAACTGGTTAACACTTTGATGCACAAATTGTTTAACGTTTTGAGCGGCTTGAGCGGTGGGAATTGATTTCCTAGTTGGATTTGTAGTGGATCTTTAGAAATGGTCAATTTTTGCGCTCTTAGATCATTAGTTTAGTTGAGAAAATGTTTACTGATAAATATTATTGGTCAAAAGCTAAAATCTTAGAGTTTTATCAAGAAAATAGTGGATCAATACTTTAAGCTTTTGAGAAAGTAAGGTTGTACGTTTATTTCATTGTATAAGAAAGACAGCACCAATAGTTTAAGCTTTTGAAAAAAGCCATTCTGAAGACAGAGCTGTCAAAAAAGGGCACTATAAGTAGGAGGCTGACAGAGAAGCTGAAGGATCCTTTAGGATATTTTCACACATCTTTTGGCTGCAAGCAGGAACTTTTTTGGGTTCTAAAATGCAGCTTGATAGTTACATATCTGGTTAGTTTATAATAACCATATGTATTTAGTGTTCATAAGTTTTTCTGAAGGAGTAACCAGTCAAAAAGACTCCAAAACTATGGCAAATTAGAAGGTTTTAAGAGGAAACAGAGAAGAGCAGGAGCACAGAAGAGACCAAGAGCAAGTTATATCACAGAAATTTTCTAAGGAATCTTCTTTCTGTGTTAATAAAGACTTTTTGACCCCTATTCTCCATTTTGGGATCATTGAAGCATTCACTTTTATTTTTTACATAGAGCTATTATAGCTAAAGATGTTACCTCAACCTAGCTGGTTACTGGCATTGACCCAGGACACAATTTGATGACCTCATAAGAGGAGGAGAAGTGCCACAGCCTCCTGGCTAACAGGTGAGACATGCAGGTCTTCCTGGGAATGCCTGACTACTATTGCCAATTAATACCCAAATTTGCTTTGCAGGGTGACCGCCTTATTTAAACTTCTTTGCAAAAATTGCCAGGATTCACCTTTACATTATGCTATTATGAAGCTTTGTTTCAAATATTGATCATTAGTCTTTGGGCAGACCAACAAACCAGCAATTTTATTTCCCTATTTTTGCATTCCCCTTACTTTACTGATCAATTTTAACCTAAACTTAAGGTTAGTATATTTTTCCAAAGATTACCTTTACACCAAAAATTCTTGAACCCAGGACCTAATTTTAAGAGTTAGTTTAATCAACCCTGAATCAGTTATCTTTTTAATTTTTTCTTGGACACACAAGCTGCTCTTGGAATGAGTTTTTACTTGTTTTTGACCGTTTTTGCTCAATCTGAGCTAGCCAAACTATCAACTGCCTCTCCTGCTTCTGTTTCTTTATCTCTGTGTTTAACCTTTTAAAGTTAAAATCATTCCAGAAATGTGGCTATCCTCTGCCCATCACAATTTACCCAGCCAACTTTGGTTCTATTCTCTCCCCCTTTAAGTCACCTCAAATAAAACAAGCTAGAATAAATGGCTTGAGTTTTATTCAGTCTCAACTTTAAGTTGAGATTGTTTGACTTGCACCTCCAAAAAGGTACTTGTTAGGTTTTGCGGCTTGTATTCCTGTTGTAACCAAGTTTACAGACTCACCTGTCAATGTATCTTATAATATGCAGGGGGCGCTCAATGAGTCACCCCTTGACGTATCTAACAACATGAACCAATCTGATGACAATATCAAATTGCAGGCATTTTCTCCTAATTAGGAGCACTACCAATTCAACCTGCTGATCCCCACACAAGTTATTCCTTGGCTTCAAACCTTACATGGAACATGCCATCCCCTTGTGGCCTGGTGGCTTTCCCCATATAGTATATCAATCACAATATTCCATAATAAACAATGCCTTATTCTTATCATACCTGTTCTTTTTAGTGGACTGTTGTCTTCCTCAATTCAAATACTGAATCCTCATTGGTTCAGTTGCAACATTTCCTTTTATTTTTTCTCTTTACCTATCCATCTTTGAATCTTTATTTTACTTCATGATACCTTTTGATTATCTTTCTCAACAGCTGGGAACCATTTTTAGTGATACACAAAACTCGATTGCCAATAGTTTTAATCCACCAGTGAATAGTGATCAGTAACCTGACCTTAAAATCAAATTTTTAATCCAGTCTTCTGTTATTAAGACTGGACTTTATTTTATCTTTTTAGGTTTAGTAATTGTCTTAGTCCTTATTTAATTTGCTATAAATTGTTAGGAGCCTTGATTCAGCTATTATTACAAGTCTTATATACATTTTTATATTTGAACAATATAAATATTCTGGGATTAAAGGCTTTAGCTTATAATAATTTGCCCAGAAGCCTCAGAACTGACAAAAATTCAGAATTTTTTAGATCCCTGCCTTTTGATCAGCCTTCAATGCCCTCAAAGCAACCCTGATAGCCACTCTCATACTAGTTTACTCTAGCTTTTATAAAATTACTTTGTGGTTTATACAGATGTCAACCTGAATATTATTATTTGTGTACTTTCCCAGTTAGACACTGAAAGTCTTGAACACCCAGTGTGGTATTTCTCATGTACCCTTAATAACTTCATGAAAGAAACTTTACAATCACAAAATGTGAATGCTTAGCAGTGATATACTTCTATGAGCACTTCAGAGTATATCTTAATTAGGATCACTTCACTTTCATGACTGACTGTGCCCTATTTAATGAAGCAAGACCTTGAAAGATCCCAAAGAATTTCCGGCACACTGGACCATCAAGCTACAGGCCTAAAAATACAAGATAGTTCACTTCAATGATGTGATTCATCAGAGTAAAGACTTTCACTCCTACCTTTTAATAGTTGCCATGGCTTCACCTATGTCAGATATCTTATATAATAAACTCTTAGAGGGAACTTCTTTGTGAGGGGAGAAGAAGATGAAAATCCAGAAGGTCCTCAAGAAGCTAGAAGCTGACATCAAGGTCAACAAAAGCCAGTTTATAAAGCTGGGTGAGGGCCTTGGCTATCATATATCTACCCCTCTCTCTTAATGGACTTGATGGTGGCTTCTCAAAAGAATATAGGCCATGGTGATATTAAGAAGGCTCTGACCCTGATGCAGCAGCATTGCTTCTGGGAGGAAATTTACTCAGAAACAGTGAACCCCCTGGCTGACTGTCATGAATACAACATCAAGTGTCTTAAGGTTAGCTGGCTTCAAAATAAACTTATTTGTCCCAACTTTGCCTTTCACATAGTGGCAATTGATGTGATGGGGTCACTTATAACCATCAACAGCAAGAACAAGTTAATAATTGTTGTGATCAATCATTTGAAAAATGGGTAGAAGCCAAGGCAATCCCAATCAGTCCTTGTTGGTCACGGCAATGTTAATACTAGAGAAAGTAATAGACAAGCATGTATGCCCCAGGTGTTGTTAACAGATAAATGCATCAATTTCACAAGCTATATGACCACCTGTTTTAATTAACTGATGAAAATTTGAGGCACATTGTTCAAATTATATCATCCCTAGACCAATAACATAGTTGAGCGCACTAACAAGAGCCTACTGCAAATCCTGAGTGAGCTTTTTCACAAGCACAATATGGAGTGAGATACATCTCTCCCAGCAGCCATATTTGTGTATAACATTGCATATCATTGTGTCACCAAAAAGCTGCCCTTACAAGTGTTATATGGGCGCTAGCAAGAACTTCCACCTCTGTTTTACTTGTTTTTAAAGCCTGGCCTAGATGTGTCCCAGGAAGCTTACTTTCACAAGCTTGTGCAGATCCTCATCTATCAATAGTTAGATATGTACACAGTCAATTTAAATCACAAGCTTCAAGACACTGACTGTGCTGCATTAAAACAACCTGCAATTCTTTCCTATGTTGTTGATGACTTTTTCTATTTCTTCAGCAACAAAGGCTATGTCTGAGAGTCTAAGCTTGCTTCCATCTGAAAAGTCCCCACCCAGGTTATCCAGAAGACTGTTTCAGACTTATACACACCAAAGAAGCCAATCTCTGGGCAATTTATTACTAGAGTTTACATGCAATACATATGTGTTGCTCCTGATAGTCAAGAGTAAGCTCCATGAGATAAAAAAACCAAAAAGAAAAAAGCATTTCCAAAACACATGGGTATTGTCCAGTTTGACAAAATCAAAATAAAAAGATAAGTAATGAGGAGCGACTTGTGGGGAAGCTTCAAATATAGAATTTAAGAAGAGAAGAGGTATATTTTATTGAATAATACTTTAGACTTATATAACATGTGCTGTGGCAGGGATTTAAGCCAGATCAAAGTTAAGGATTATCATGTGCAGAATGAGTTCAAGTTGCTGGATACTTGGAAAGTCATGTGATATTGGCTTGTTGCCATTTTTGGCATGTCAAACTGCATATTAGAAAGGCACCAAATTGGCCAATGACTGGATGTTAAGTGGGTTGGTGGTATCCAGAACACCCATACATCCAGCTTCTCAACATAAGTAAGAAATCAAACAAATAGTTCATTATTGGGGATTCAAGAGCCTCCCAGTACTGAGTAATCTCTACAACCATCTTTACCGCTGCCAAGTACACTAGTTTTTAAAGCTATGACACTAAGCAAAAAAACTCATCTGTAAGCACAAAACCTTACTTCAAACAAAATCAGCTCAGATAAAAGCAAATTTGAAATCTAATAATTTATATTGATTAAAAGTAGATTTAGATTCACCTCTATTTTGTTTACATCTAAGTTTATTTTGCTTTCAGATGAGTTGATTTTGTTACATCTGAGTAAACTTTGCTTAGTTTCATAGCTTTGAAAACTTCTTTAACACAATTGCTTACCCAGAGAAGCACAAGATAATTTCTGAGGATAGAACACTTCAGGCTTATCAATCACTGCACTGGATTGATTCTCACTACTACTGAAAAGGCCACTGGTAAGAAAAGGCAGTCTCACAAGAGGTTTTCAAAGAGAACAGCTCATCAGGAGTATTTTATTCAAGCTTTTAATATACAGAGAGTAACTAATCCAGGAAGGGGTTCATATTATACTCTTTGAAAATATCATATTTGTTGATGTTGCAAAAGAAAAGGTTACCAGCTAGAGCCATAACAATCAGATGGCTACAAACTGTGGGCCCTATATCCTTGAGGGCTTCCTAGAAAGCCCAACAAAGCTGATGCTCAAAGTTGTCAGAGGTCACCCAGCCCTTCACTTGAGTGAAAGTCTGCCATGACATTGTAAATTCCCTGAAAACTACTTTAAGAATATTGGCAACAGTAGCTTTCTGAAGAGTGATAGGTATATGACTGCTGAACTCAAATGCCTGCAGCTGGCCCTCCAGATATTTTCTGTCTTTTTCATAAGAAACTGTTGGGGTAAAGTAGAGAGAGAGCTTGTTGTAATCAATCAAATGGGGAATGTATACCCAAATTAGGATGACATTACCAATTAGGAGGAGACAATATGTGTTTACTTGTAAATGATAACCCTTGAAGAGTGAATAAGGAAAGGTGCAGCAGAAGATTATGCACAGGTACATCAGGAAGACCTTCATTTGGCTCAACGTCAAGGAATCAGCAGCATAGATAGGCTCACATTCAATTTTGCGGGTTTCAGGAATCATTTCAGCAGGAGGTGGAAGATTACCAGGAAATTGCAGAGGTGAGAAAGCAGAATCTAGCAGTCTGGTTATTAAAAATTTGATTAGAAAATATTAAAATAAGTGAATCATTGAGGCAAGATATTTATTGAGAGAAAAACATCAAACTACTAAGGTAGTTTGGTTGGGACAATTGTTACTTAAAGCCTTTGGGTACATCTTGATAAGGTGGCCTCCTTGAATACAATATTTAGACAGCTTACAGATACCACCAATGGTGGTTCTGTAAGCTGTTACCTGACCTCTTTTGAGGTCAGGATTTGTTGACCAGCAGGTCAAGGAAGGGAAAATTAGGTGTGGGGCATCCACGCCCCACTCAAACCCAATTTCCCGTGCCACCACCCACTTGCAATTGATTGTTAGATTTAAATCTACAATTGCTGCAAGCGAGCGGGGCTTTGGGCCAAGTTTCCCCAGGTGGCGGCGTTTTGGTCAAGCCACACCCGGGAAAACTATGGCCATGACAGAAACAAACAATATATGTCATCCATCTGTTCTAGTTTAATATGATTAATTTCTTAATGCTTGCTAAGGAACAGAAACAGCACTGCCAACAAATAATCAGCCTTCTTCAACATCAGCTTGAGAATTGAATTGCAGAAAATTATGTTACCCAAATAAAGACATTGGCTGTCTATGTCCAAAAAAGGCACCAACTTTTCAAGCAATATTGCCTCCGTCGCTGGTATCTTTTTAACGCAAGAAATTTCTGGAGTCTTGGGATTTCTCTTGGGAGTGATCACTTTTACAGTCTTTCTTACCATTTTAGGAGTTCCTAAGAATAAAGCTTTACCATGCTGGTATCTAGATCCCTAGTCACCTTTTAAATTCTGTTTTCCAATCCAATGTGGGAAAATTTGTCACTAGCTAAGATTAATCGGATTTAATATCATAATGCTGATAGCCAGATCTAATATTTACTTATCTCAGCTGCATCTGGGCAACCATATAATCAATAATTAGTAAAACATGTAACACTTTAGCTAAGTAATGAATGTCTTGATGATAAATAATCATCAATAGCTCTGAACATTTCATAAAGACTCTGGGGATTGATTCAGGAAGCTCAGCACAGTTCACATTTCTGAGACAATTATTCTTCATCCAGCAAGGCACAAAAATCCAAGCAGAGTCTCAATTGAGCATTAATGAGTGTGAAAATAGTTTTTCTTCTTTGTGGTGACTATTATGGTACACAATCCACAGCTCCTAATCTCACAGTCCCTAATACCCCAATCCCACATTGTTAAAACCCCTTCATTATCCTATTATATATACTTGACTTATATTCAATTAAAGAGAAGTTTTTACCCATTAAACAATTGGGTCATTATTTTAGGGATTAGGCCATTTTCTAATGCACATGCTGCTCAAGTCGCAGCATAACACAGTTCAATTTTGAAAAAGTAACTAATTACACAATTTATGTTTAAAACATTAATAACTCAATGAAAAATTAATATTTTTCACACTGTAAACTATCAAAATGAAGCTAAGAATCTTATCTTTCTATTGGTGTAAAAAATTTAATATGTATACTATGCTCAATATTAAAGTGAAAGTAATTTAAAAGAGCATAATTCAGATTTTATTATATGATTATATCTAATGATATAAAGTAGATCACTTCAAAGCTAATAAATACTCTTTTTTCAATACACAACAGATGTTTTTTATTTGACAATAAAAGATAAGATTGAGAGCTTTATTTTTGCATTTTATTTTATTTAAAAAGCTCAATTCTCTAGGATTTTATGATAGTTTGAAGTTAGGATGTTTTTATCACTGTTTAGATTGATTTTAAGGTTCAAGTGAGCTTCAAACCTCAAATTAAGCATTCTTTAAATGGAATTCTTTAATATTTTATCATTTTAAAAATATGCGGAAGAGTCACAATTAACTGAATACATCATTTAATTGATTTGCATTGATTACAAAGAGGATATGATGTAATAATAATGCTTAGCTGCTTCACATATATCACTTGTGCATGAAAACTGGGTATTTAATTAATTTCTGCAAACATAAATTCAAGTTCAAACTATAATAAAAGCTATCACACCATTTCTTTTAGAATGGTGTCATTTAGCTTGGTATATAAGAGCTAAAGTACCACAAAGCTTCTAATCCAAAAGACCCCATTCAAAGACCACATTCTGATCATAACTACTCCATCATTAAGGCACACATCAGAGATCTGACCTAATTACAGATTCAAAATACTACCATGTCCTCAGTTAAATTTACTTCTTCCATGCTACCCTTTTTTTCCTTGGGAGCTTCAACAAAAAGAGAGAGAATTGCAATGTTAAAAAAGGCATTCCTCTTTATTGCTGGTGATGATCTTGATAATTTCATCAAGCACTTCCTTACTCAAACTGAATTTGGAAAAGCTCAGTTCCTGCTAACTATTCAAAATCAAAAAGGCAATGAGTTCATTGAAAACTTAAAGGATCTCATGAAATCTTCTCCCCAAAAACATCTCCCAGCCTTGCGATCTCTGGTTACTTCCAGTTACTCTTTAAAAGAGCTTAATGATATGGGGTTTAATATAACCAAAAGTGAGTTTGAATACTCAAGAAAAATAAATAAAAATAAAAATGTAAGCTTAAACAAAAAAAGCCAAAAAAATAATAACTATTCATTAAAAAAAGAAATAACTAAAAAAATAATTAAAAAATTGCTGGAAAATTCTTTTGAAACAAGCCAGTTTACAAAAAAAGTGCCTGAAAAAATTTATAAAGATATAGAAAAAGAGATGAGTAATTACTCAACTGAAATTAAATACTCTCTACTTAAAACAAAAAAAAGAAATATATGAAAATATGAAAATATGAAAATAAAAAATGAAATTTCAGTTTCAATTTCCACTTACTATAAATTAATCCCTAAAAATATAATAAAAAGTAAAAAACAAACCAATATGTGCAATATTTGTAATTTAAAAAATTCACTAGAAAAAAAGAAGAAAGAATGTGAAAGTAAAAACTTACCATTACCAGAATCTATAGACAATGACTTAAAGACTATTAATCAGCACCAAGACTTTTATGTTCATCAAAATCGCAAATATAAAAAAGATATTAATGAACTAGATGATGAGTCTTGTGTTGTAGTTATAGATTATAAAGAAAACTTAAAGGTTGGAGGTGGTCCAATTGAGACCAATAATTGTTTTTATTCAAAAAAACCAATCTCATTATTAGGGTTTGCATTAGTTTTTAAAGAAAACAATAAAATTAAATATGAATATCATGATTTTTTGTCTCAAATATTATCACATGATTCTTTATTTTCAGGTGAATGTCTAATAAGTCTTCTTAAATTAGATAGATTTAAAAAAATAAAAAATATAAAAGTATGGACAGATAATGGAAATCATTTTAGATCATATGAATTTTTATATTACTTATTTAAAGAGGCACCTAAATATATTAAGGGTTTTATAAAATATAACCGTTTTGTTGAATGCCATGGAAAAAGCATTGTTGATAGTCACTTTGGTGTAATATCAAAAATATTAAAAGAGAAAGAAAATCATTTTTATATTAAGAATATAAATGATATTAAAAATATTTTTGAGCAAGAAGAAAAAAGAAAAGAGTTATATAAATCAGCGCTATCAGGCTCAAATATTTCTCAAAAAGCATTTTTTATATTTATGAAAGGAAATTTAGGCCTATAAAAAGAGAGCTTGAAGTTAAAAATCTGCGCATTAATCTTTCATATTTGATGAAAGATGGGAAGTTATATACTTCACCTTTAACATTTGAAAGCTTTTCAGAATATTCTGAGATAAATTATCATTTGAAATCACGCAATGATACCAGAGAAACAAAAATATCAGAATATGCTAGTAGTGTATTGGGGCAAGTTCATGAAGTAGGGCAGCTTACTAGAGGGTGTATTTTAAATAGAGTTATCAGTCTTTCAAAAACAACAACCTTTTTTTCTGAAACAAACTAAGAATATTTATGATGAGCCAAAGATAGGGTAATAGCATTTATAGCTTTGGGGCTGCTATTACTCTCCCATGCAACTCATCATAAATATTTTTGGTTTGTAGTAGCACTTAAGATATTTTCAGTAGTACTATAAGTTGCAATTTTCAATTATAAAATCAATGAATTATTTTTTAAAAAATCACCCAAGCCCAAGATCAATTAAATATTTGGGATTGATTGTATTTTACTCTTTCTGAATAATTTGAATATGAATAATGTGATTAAGTTATAAAATAACCAATCTGGTGCCTAGGCATAACAAGAAAAATAATGTCCCAATTGTTGTCCTCACTTAAGTGTTTACTACCTTGCTACAGGTATAGTGAACAAATTAAAATTTGGGAACTAACTATCATACTAAGATTAACAACCACAGTCACCGACACAACAGCATGTCTAATTTGGTGAATATTAGGCATCTAAATTTCAGCCATCCAAAAATAGAATTGTGTGGTTTCTTAAGAATGCCAATGATTCCCAAAAGAATTAGTGTGAATCCACACTAGATCCTTTGAGTCCCTTTTTTAGACAGCCATCAATTAAATTAATTTCAAATTTACTTCAATTATGTTTTGAAATTTGGTTCTTGGATTTGAAAATTCTGCAATTTCATATTTGCTATTTATTTCAGGTTGTCTACAATTTGTTACACCTATATAAAATAACTATTTATAATAGAACCCCACATTTTTTATTCATGCATCCCACATTTCTTTGCTGAGTTGTCTTACGCCAGTTGAATTATCTGCACCTGAGATTCGGAATTTGAAAATTTAAATAAAACAAAAAATGTTGAATTAAATGGTTGGTTTTTTTAAATATTTTATTTTTAACTCTGCTGAGTTACTCACATTTACGATTTGAAAATTGGATGTAGGATTTGACAATCCCGCAATTTGCCCCACAGGCTCTGAATCCACAGCAAGGTTAATATTAAATTGTATTGACAGTCACATTTACGACCTGTTTTTTGGGTTCCCACCTCTGAACGCAAAGTAAATTGTTAATTAAGCTTGTTTGGCTATCGATTCCCTAGTAGAATTCAGTTTTCTGGTCAACATTGCCCATATCAACAGTGTCAGCATGGGCACTGCTGCTACTGGATCTGTATGCTCAATGAGCCACAATTATCTTGAAAATCATTGTTTGATTGGTTAAAAAAGTATTGCACAATTTCAAGCTTAGCGTGATTCAAAAGGATTTATATTCCTTAGTCTTAAAATGATTACGCCAAGACCGCTCATCTTATGCAAGCAATAGATATCAAAATTATAGCAGCTCCCTAGGACTCATATTTACAGTCACTTCCAAAAGCATAACCATCAGTTAAGAATGTCACCAAAATAGATTCGTGTATAAGTGATATCGCTGCTGATTTTCGTTTTAACTAGCAAACAATTCAAATTGACTCTTTTCTCCATTTCGCACTTCAATTTTATTTCTACAGATAGAAATCCCTCTACTGCAACCCTACCAGCTGTTATTTCCTTTTGATATGAGTACTTTGCAACTCACTGGCCTCTTTGTTACTACTGCCACCATTTTAGTCCGCTTAATAAGAAGCGGCGACCACTTCCCATGGTACACCAGACTTCTTGGTATCTTTAAGCCATCTTACCCCATCCAAGGAACAGTTGAAGAGGGATTTGAAGAGGTAAAAGAAAAGTTTAAAGAGAACTTTGATCTTGGTTGCGAAGTTGGCGCTTCAGTTGCTGTCTTTTCTCACGGAAAGAAAGTGGTTGAACTATATGGTGGATTTAAAGATTTTGGAAAGAAGACTCCTTATACTCAAGAGACCCTTCAATTAGTTTATTCTTCTTCCAAAGTCATGGTAAGTTTTTGAAGGATCAGAGGCTAACTTTACAGGAAGCCATTGCTATTGCTCGTTTAGTTGATAAGGGATATTTGAAATACGAGGATAAGATTTCAAGCATTTGGCCTGAATTCGGTGTTAAAGGTAAAGAGGATGTAACAGTTGAAGATCTACTTCGACACGAGGCAGGTGTAACATATTTTTCCGATCCTCAGCCGGCTATTGAAGATCTAAAAGACTCTGAAAAACGCTCTAAGATTTTGGCAGAGCAGGCTCATCTTTGGGAAGGAAAAAAAGTGAGATGTTATCATGCTGTTAGCCGAGGGTGGTATCTCAATGAAATATCGCGTCGGGTTCATCCTCTGAAACGTACCCTTGGCGAGATTTACCTCGAAGAAATCAACCCCTTACTAAACATTGAATTTTATCTTGGCTTATCGAGAGAAAATATGCCTCGTCGCTCAACCTGGTATAGCGTTAAAACGCTAGATATCCTGTCCCGGATCTTTTTACCGGGCTTTATTCTAGGTCCAAAGGCCTCTTCTAAAATTAGGGCCGAAATGTTTAAAAAAGGAAATCCATTCTACAATATCAACAAACTTAGAGACCCATCAAAGGATTTTGAAAATGGCGAAGACATCCATAAGGACGAGATGCCAAGCTTTAACGGATTTACCAATGCCTTATCGGTAAGAATTTCAATATCATTTAAAAATTAACATTTTCCTTGTAGCTTGCCAAAGTTATGGCATGTTTTGCAAATAAGGGCTCTTTTGAAAGTTCAGTCCTTATTTCAGAAGCAGGGATTAATAATGCCATATCGGATTGCATTGAAGAATACGATACCTGTCTTTTTTTCAATACTTGTATGTCCCGAGGTGGGTTTGGAATGTTTATTTTTCCGGAATGTGGCGAAAACACGAGATTTTATGGATGGCCTGGCTTGGGTGGTAGCTTTACTGTGTTTAATCCTGAGTACAATTTCTCATTCGCATACGTTATGAACGGGGCGGGTCTAACTGTTCTAACTGGTGGTCGTGCTAAAGATCTTTTAGTTGCTGCCTTTAAAGCACATGTGGAAGTCTATTACAATAAACAGTAAGCAACAGGATCCAAGTGTTATGAGCACTAACCAATATCTAGAACATTATCTTAGTAAACCAGTATAAAAATATAAGTCAAATAGGTTTTATTAGGCAGCTAAAACAATCACTGCAAACCCCAAAGATAAGCATGTTTGATACAGTGGTTTTCAAAGCTATGAGGATAAGCAAAAAAACACTGCCTAAAATGGAATTAAAAGTGATAAATTTAAAATGTTTAAGAATAAATTTAGTACTATAATACTTTTGTTTATTGGCTGAGTTAACTTTGCTTTTTTCACAGACATAGTTTCCCAGGTGTGCTAGGCCAAAGCCCCACCACCTGGAAACCCCAGCTCTAAAGCCCTGCCTGCTTGCAGCAATCATAGATTTAAATCTAACAATCAATCACAAGTGGGTGGTGGTGCAAAAAATTGAGTCTCAAGCGGTGTGTTGATGCCTTGCATTCAACTTCCCCCAAATTTACTTCTTGTTCCTCAAATCCTGACCTCCAAGGAGGTCAGATAACAGCTTACAGAACCACCATTGGTGGTATCATAAGCTGAAAAATACCAAACATAAGGAGATAACCTCATCAAGATGCACCAAAGGGATTTATGTAACATCAATTCCATAAACTACCTTAGTAGTTTGATATTTTTACTTCAAATAAATATCTTTCCTCATGATTCATTAATCCTAATACCCTCCCATAAGATTTTTAATAACAAGATTATTAGACTCTGCATTTTTACCACATTGAAATCCCAAAAACCTTCCTCCTCCTGATGAAATATTTCCCAAAATTTGCAAAATTGAGTGTAAACCCATCTATACTACTGACTCTTTGACTATGAGTCAAATCAAAGTCTTCCTCTTGTGCCTGTGCATTGTGATATTCAGCACTTCATCATATTCTTTTTTAAAGATTATAATCTCAGAGTAAATATACAATGTCTCCTCCTCAATGGCAATGTCATCTTTATTTGGGTGTATATTTCCCATTTGATCAACTACAACAAGCCCTCACTTTACTTCACCATGGCAGCATTAGGAAAAAACTTCCAATTATTCTCACAGCTTTGAAAACTATTGTAAAGTATTCAAAACATGTAGTTTAAAGAAAAATGACTAGTCCAGATAAACCCGCTATGCAGGAAATACCAGCTTAAAGCATGCCATAAAAAAGATAGCATTTAAAGTTAATACTAATAAATTAAGAGTCTGACCATAAGCAAAGCTGAGGCAAATGCATGAGGTTTGAAAATATGATGACAAACCTTGATTTGGGGAATGCATAGTTGCTCTAAAATTAAATGTGTGTTGTTAAAATGAAAATTATTCACACATAAAGCAGCTGTCAGAAACAGTATGTAAGCTAATATATTTTGCAGACAACAAATTATATCTTTATTGATTATAAAAAGGTAAAGTAGTGTTACATAAAAATCATTTGATTTATGCTTGACTTAAAAATACGCATAAACTGTATTAACTAAGATTTTTTAGCTATAGTGTTGTTGTCATGAATGACATTTCTCCCAAAATAAGTAGAAAACTCCAATTAGAAGAATCAAACTAGGGACCTGATTCTGATAGTTGTAAGGATCCTGCAGAACCTCAGGCCGTTGGCCTGTATTTTTTGCGGCTAGCCAATGAAAGAGCTAAAACAAGTTGTGATTTGAACCTGGATAATCAGCAAAAATTTCAGGTCCTCCAGGCCACAGATTTGCAAAGTATGGAGGAAAGTCATAGGACAGTGATTAATCTGGGCCAGTTTATATTTCTAGAAGCACTGAATCAACATGCTGTCACTCCTATATTAACTTATGGGTCATCTGGGGAGGGATTTACTGCTCAGCTTGATAAGTTGAAGTCTCAAGGAAACTCAGATGATAGGTTAGAAAACCAGGCTGCCAGGCCACATGATCTCCAGGCCTCTGGTGACCTTGAAGTGACTCCTGGAGATGTTCAGACCATAAGACCAGGGTTGACCCAGATTGGGGTTTCTGAGGGTCACTTGGTTCAGGATGACAGAAACATCAGTGGCAATGATAAGGCCATGAGGATATTATTGTTGGGCCATCAGATGGAGGTCATTCTATCTGAAAAAAAAGACAGGTCAAAGGATCCAGGATGGGGCCAGAGCTCTCAGGCTGGAAGAAACTGAGCAGCTTAGCATTCAGGTGATGGGATAGATTCCAAACTTAGCATTTGAAATGGTATTTAAACTCCATAAACCTTGACAATTGGTATTGCCCTTTTGAAATAAAAATAAGATTATGGGACCTTGGTTCTATCAATTTATTCCTTATTTTTTCTTGGTTGTTTTTCATTTTACTACTGTTCCAACAGAAAATCTTGGGCTGACGGCCTGCATTTCTGAGAAAACCCCCAAAACCTGGCCCGTGTTTTATTGTCCTCCTGGAGCTCTCTTTGGTACACTGCATTTCTCTGACTATCCATTTAAACCAGAGTACAGGGAGCTTACTGTGAAGAAAAACCCCCACACAGACCACCTGGCCCAGCAGATAACCCCACAAACAGCCTTTCATGAAGATACTTGGTGCAAGCAACTAGCCTCCAAAATCTGTGTGAAGTACAACTATTTGCCTGCCTACTAGACAGATATGGAAGCACCCCCAACATCCAAACCTGACTGCCTACACCCCACCCCAGGTCTGACTTCTCCCACAGCCAACCAATATGCGGGCATTGCCTACATTACCTTGGCTGGGTTATTCAACACTATGGTTCCAGCTGCTGGACCCTGGCTTTAGTAGGACAATCTGCATCTTATCTCATCAAGTTAACATCCCTCCTATGGTGGGCTCTATCCTCCTTTCAACAGAGAAAGTTGGCAGCCAAGGCTAATGGGCCTTCCCCTGGGACGCGGTATCCTGACATTATGGCAATCATTACAAACCTTGATAACCTGAGCCCCAAGATATTGTTAATTCTTGGGGCCTCTTGTATGTTGATTTTATTGATTATCCCTTTATACCATCTATAAGTTGATAGCACAATTAGATGCTAAGATACAAAAAACCCTGACAACACAGACTCAAGATATTGACTTGGGAAACCCTGCTGCTAGGCCTGTCCAAATTCAGAACATATTAGTGACCCATACTAATTCCTAAATTGATATGCCTTGTCGTGATCTGAGGCGCAGCACAGAGTCACAACGGGAAATCCTAACCTTAGGATTGGATTTGTACTAAGTCTTGGTTAGAATGTCAGGGAAGGCTATGCAATTATCTTGTGGCCCTGATTGAATAATATCTGCTAGATGTGGCTAGAGAGGCGCCAAAGTACGTGGAGACACAAAGACAAAAATGTGAATAGAACATAATTTGATTGGAAAATAGGAAATAGATTATATAGTGGTAGACAATACCACAAAACACTACCAGGACGGTAGGATCACTTGCCACAAGCATGAGTGGGGCAAGTGAGTTGCACAGGATCAGGAAACTGAACAATTGTATTTCCCAATTCAGAGCCAGCCTCATTTTGAAGGGCAAGAGCAAAAGAGAGAGATTTGTCCTCAAAATAAACCAACAAAGAGAAAAATGAAACATGGTGAATGGCAGCATTCACAACATTGTCCCCCTCTAGATTGGTCTTAGGGGGGTGATACTTGCAGAGGAACTTGGCATGCACACGAGCAAAAGGTCAACCACTAAAGAGGGGTTTTACCGTATACTCTGACCCTCACTTGAAGGTCACTTCCAAGGGCCCAATCCACAACAAGTCTAGCTTATTGTTGCAACCGAGGTTCAAACCTTGCCTGCTAACGTATCTTAAAATACACAGGGGGCACTCGATGAGTTGCCCCTTGACATATCTAACGTTATGAATGAATCTGATGGCAATGTTGAATGGCGGGTACTTTATCCTAATTAGGAGCGTTGCCAATTTGACCCGCTGATCCCCGCACAAGTTATTCCTTGGCTCCAAACCCTACATGGAACTCCCCACCATGCCACCCCCTTGTGGCCTTGTGGCTTCCCCATTTAGTATATTAACCACAATATCCTACAATAAACAATACCTTATTCTTATTATTCTGTCCTTTCCTATTAGACTGTTGTCTTCCCCAATTCCAAGTACTGGATCCTCATTGGTTCAGTTGCAACATTATGAGCTCTTCCTCCTAT